>JAOANR010000001.1:1691556-2291556 GCA_030278955.1 Hygrophila difformis | reverse complement strand
GAGGACGAGCCTCCTCTCCCTCAGTCCTCCGACGGAGATAACCACCGCGTTGAACTCAATCGATGGGACAGGTACAACGAAGATGACGATGAATATTCTGTGGAAGTAGTGGACGGCGAGTTTGCAAACAATCGCAATGGTTCCACCGAAAACAATCGATCATACGGTGAGGCAGAATGGGAAACCAGTATAACCAATGAGGAGGAGGAGGAGGTTGAGGATGAGGATGATCTGGAAATGCGAAGGCAACGGGATATACTAAGGCTTCGCGTTAGAGATTTGATATCTCGTGCCGCTGGCAGACGCAGAAGAATTCTCAATTGGGCGGAATTTCAGCTGGGGATGGACGATCACCCTATTGAGTTCACATTGGAGTCTCCTGATTCCCAAACATACATCGGGAATCCAGGGGATTTCTTTGATACTGCTGGATATGAAGCCCTGTTGCAAAATTTAGCTGACAGTGATAATTTCGCAAGGCGCGGAGCGCCTCCTGCAGCAAAATCCGCCATCGAGGGATTGGAAAATTTAGTGATTGAGAACAAAGACAAGGCAATTCTGTGTGCTATTTGCAAAGATTCGATTAATGTGGGCGAAAGCGGGAAGAATTTGCCCTGTGGGCATGGCTATCATGGTGATTGTATATTCCCCTGGTTGGGAACCCGGAATTCATGCCCTCTTTGTAGGTTTGAGTTGCCTACAGATGATCCCGAGTATGAGGAGGAGAGAAAGAAGAGGGCGGTGGCGACAGGTGTAACGGTGGCGTCTTCCTCCAGTTCTGGTGCTGGCTGTGGCGGTGCATGGTGAACTGTTATGGTATGCAGCTGAAAACTGTGCCTTTGTTGGATTTATGTGGGTTTGGATTTTTTTGATGAAGCTGTGTTAGCATATTATCTTAAGCATTGCTGTTTTACAATTGGATTTTGGAACGAGGTCTATGACCTATTGCTATGTAGACTAGTGGATGGGTGGAATATGTAGCTTAAGATTCTATATGTATACAGCATATTCCCATGTTGACAAGTTTTCAATAAGGTTGATATGGTTAATCAGTGTTTTTAGCACTTTACTTGATCATGTTTTTTTGCTTGTGTTTCTTGCTTGTAAATGGTTTTCTGGAATTTTGATATGTTGTGACTTTTGTGTACTCGGCTTCAAGGTCCTAAATCCTTATCACATACTATTTGTATGGACAAGAAACAGAGTAAGTGAAATCGATGTAATGTGGTTTACAAGAGGCAGAGAAGCCAGAACATTTTGAAGAAAATCTTACAGAGCTTCGTTTCTGTAAATCTGCACGAAACTGAATATCAAGAATCATGCTAAAAGTAACAAACAAATTCCTCTCTTTATTTACTTTCTACCAATTTCTCTTATATATGCGTTGACATGTGACTCTCAGCTTATTAACTATGATTTCGTCTTAAACCATTATGTGATATAGAAAATTAGAGTCCAGAAATCTCGTTTCCATGGCGTATAAGAGCATCCACAACGCAGGAGCCAGTTCAATTAATCTTCTGAATGAATTGCGATGAATTCTAAAACATGGGATGGGGCAATTCAATTAATGTGGGCCCACCTTTTGAGTTAATAGTTTTGAATTGAATTAAAGTTGGTATAGCAGCAGCTTTTTTAATTAAAATAATAGTGGGTCCCACAGTTAATATATTTTTTAAAAAAATCCAACTACTATAAATTTTTATATAATAATACTACATCTGTTCTTTTTTATTTGCACGTTTTGACTTTTGTCACTGTTCATTGAGTAGCTTTGACTCGATTTTTTAATACAACTATATAAGATAAAATATAGTCAAGTGAGATCTTGTTGGATTCGTCTAATCGCATAGATTTAGAATATCAAATTTGCATAATTTTTATTTGTATGGAATTTGAGTTATTACGGATAAAAAATGTGCATTTGATTGCGTGAAATATGGATATGCTGCATTTATTTAGGAACGGAGGAAGTATAAAAATCTAACTCCTATATTTATTTAAACTTTTATTTTTACTAGATTTTTCACCCACGCTTCGCGCACAGGTATTAATTTTTTTAATATAAAATATAGATATTATTATTTTAGTGTATTTATGAAAAAACATTTTTAATAAAATATAATTTCTATTATCTTTTTCATAAATGGTAGAAGAAATACTCCCTCCGTCCCAATATAAGTGGCCACTTTCTTTCGGGCACGGGAATTTAGGTAATGGGATTTAGTAATTAAAGTGGTGTGAGTAAATTTGACTAATTCATCAATCTAATTTATAATGGTTACATTTGACTTTTAACCATATTTATTATTTAACTTTGACTTAATGTTATCTTAATGATGTAGAAAGACAAAAATAGTCAAGTGTGATCTTGTTGGAATCGTCTAATCGTATAGTTCTAGAATATATATTTTATATAATTTTTATTTATACCCATTTTGAGATATTAATGGTTAAACATATATAGGGACTTTGTGCAGAAAGTACAATTGTCATTATTGTGGGGTTTTTAATCATGTTTATGTTAATCTAATTTACTTAAAAGGGAAAGTGACCACTTTTAATGGGATACCCCAAAAAGGAATAGTGGCCACTTTTAATGGGACGGAGGGAGTAAATTTTTAATTTTTTTTCATAATACATATACCACAGTATAATTCAATTTTTTATGCAAATAAAATATAAATAGAAAAACTAATCCATGATTACCACCCCTACTATTATAAATATTATATGTATAATTAAATTAATTAAGTACTTAAAACTTTCGTCTTTCTAATTAACTTTAATTACCCGCAAAAATATGTTGATGGTATATATTATATTTATACAAAAGGAACAAATGTAGTATTAAAAATTATGCATGTAGATTAATGACATTAATTTTTTTTACATAAAGTAGTATATTGAATTTTTATTATTCATGAAATGCTTTTTTTTTTATTATTTTATTTTATGTATAATATGTAGTTTTTCAGAAAACATTTTACAATAAAAATTTAAATTCTAATACTCCTAAGTATTTTTAGTCAAAATAGTATATACAGTATATTTATTTAAAGATTTGTTATGTATTTTTTTTACTGTTTAAACCCGTAATATATATTTTTATAAAGAAAAATAATGATGACTTAAAAGGGCAATATTGGTATCACAATAAAATTGTGGTTTCAAGATTTATTTAATGTACGGAATAAATGGTGGAGATTAACATATTTTCAATCCTACGGTCATGAAATTTTAGAATGAAGTGATTTTACTTTCTAAACCTTTGATATGTATCTTTATGAAAGATATGCATATCTTTGAGGTAAAATTACTATTTTAACCCATAACATATAATTTTTATAAATAGATTAATTATAACTTAAAAGGGTAATATAGTCAAAACATTAAAATATGCTTCCAGGATTTATTATAGTATAGATTTAAATAATAAATAATTAATATTTTCAATTATTTTAATTATTTAACATTTTAAATTATTTGAATAAATAACTCCAAATTATTTGCATAATAAAATAAATTACATAAATATTTACAAAAGAATATATATTTTTTGTATTTTTAAATAGTATGTATATAATTAAAATAGTATGAAAATTAAATTATTGTATAATTTTGATATTGATATTGAATGATTAGATTGTGGGTCCCATTCAAAAGAAGATACTCCCTCCGTCCCAATATAAGTGGCCCCTTTCTTTTGGGCACGAGAATTTAGGTAGTGGGATTTAATAGTTAAATTGGTGTGAATAAATTTGACTAATTCATCCATTTAATTTATAATGGTTACATTTGACTTTTAACCATATTTATTATTTAACTTTGACTTAATGTTATCGTAATGATGTAGAAAGACAAAAATAGTCAAGTGTGATCTTGTTGGAATCGTCTAATCGTATAGTTTTAGAATATATATTTTATCTAATTTTTATTTATACCCATTTTGAGATATTAATGGTTAAACATATATAGGGACTTTGTGCAGAAAGTACAATTGTCATTATTGTGGAGTTTTTAATCATGTTTATGTTAATCCAATTTACTTAAAAGGGAAAGTGGTCACTTTTAATGGGACATCCCAAAAAGGAATAGTGGCCACTTTTAATGGGACGGAGGGAGTATTAATTGGTGAAGGGATGTAGAGATTAATTGGAATGAATTAAAAGAGTGTTGGAAGAAGTGAAAAGCTGGTGTGGCGGAGAGAGGATGAAAAAGTGAGTTATTAATTGGAGGATGGATGTGGGTGCCCTAATGATGAAAAGATGCCATTACTCCAATTATCTAGTTCTCTGTACTTCTCACATATATCTGCAACAGACCTTGTATACTTGGGAGTTAGAAGCCTGCCGCCCCACTTCTACATTCTATGACAAAGTGGTCACGTCTTGGCGTAAGAATCGGATGGGCAACTGCCATCTTCGCTAGCCAGGTAAAAGTTATTGGACTGGGCAAAATTGGTACTTTATGTGATTTTGTGTGAATAAGCCTAACTCTTTGGACTTGCCTAAACTTAAATGTTTATGGAGTATATTGTAATGTGTTAACTAATATTTTGAAATCACCAATGGTATAGAAAAACATAGAAAACACTGAATAGTTACATACGTATTCGTGAATAACCATGAAGGTTTAAAATTGGCTATGTGGGCGGTTCGGTTCCATCTGCCAAACCCACCATGGTAGATGTTGTATGCATGGAATTAAACCTTAAAGAGAATCATGGCCGTGGTTAACCATTAAATGACCTTGAAATAGATGAACATGGCCTCAACTATGCCCATAGTCGAGAGCAGGTTTTCTTTCACATCGAACCATTGAAGCAGCAAGTGTGGAAGAAAGAATGAGAAAGAGGAGAGACCACCTTAAAGTCTTGACTGAATTCCAATTTTAAATCCATGATCTCAACAATGGGAATGATGGAGGCCATAGCTTCCAATTTCCATACTCTCTCAATCATGCTCATGATTGAGGTCATTGTTTTGTAATCAAACATGATACAAAACATGTAATACCAAGTTATTTTAGTGTTGTGCCACTACGTAACCAGCATATATTGGTTGTCTCTCAATCATGCTCCTAGCCCCTTGGCTAGCAACATTGTCGGTATTTACAACCACCCTTCAATTTGCATTGTTCTATCCGGTAGAAATGCATGTTTACTACATTCTGTATGTTGCAGCTTTAGGAACTCAATTTTCCACCCTCCTACTATCATCTTATGGGGGCGGTGATATGCAGTAGTGCCTCCACTCCATGCGAACCATGATGGCACTACACCTCAATGGCTCCATTGTTGCTACAGAAACCACGATCTGGTTGAGATCCACCATGGTGACTTGCGAGTCATTGTCATTTTTTGACATATCTTTCAGGATCAATGGTTTGCTGTAACTAATTGCAATTAGATATTCTCAGGTAATCTGTAGACTTCATTATCATATGTGAATCTTGTCCAGCTTCGATTTGCATACATTTCAGATACACATATTGATATTACATTAATGGCATCAATTTCTAATCTGTTCAGTGATTGACTGTGCAGGATTAGTGAGCATTTGCACAACTTCCCTCATATTTGGCCTTGCAGAGCTCTCATCCTCCACACACAGCATTGCAATCTTGAGCATGTTTGCTACACTGGTAACCGGGTACTCGGTCAGCCTGGAATCCACCACTGCCATTACCAGTGCTGCAGCATCTGCCGGCTGCGACAGCTCCAACATGGTTTTCCTTACCCACTTCACTATATCCACCCCCTCCCCAAACTCGCCCACCGGCTTCCGCCCTGTTATGAGTTCCAGCAACACCACGCCGAAGCTGTAGACATCACTCTTTTGGTTGACCTTCAGTGTGTAAGCATACTCTATTCATAGAGAGAGAATCTTTTTAAAAAAATGAGCTCAATAAATTTTGAATAAAATGTTCTACCATGAATTACCTGGTGCAATGTATCCGTAGGAACCAGCAACGACAGACATGCATTGAGATGCACCACTGGCTTCCTGCCAGAACTTGGCGAGGCCAAAGTCAGCCACATGAGCCTCAAAAGCAGAATCAAGCAAAATGTTGTTCGACTTCACGTCCCTGTGGATGATCGAAGGTGAGCAATCATGGTGCAAATAGCACAAACCGTTGGCTGCATCCACACCAATTCTGTACCGAGATTCCCACTGTAGATGTGCCCCTTTGCTACTTCTCAGCATCTCCCCCAAGCTTCCTCGCGACATATATTCATACAACAACAGATTTGTGTCCTTGTTAGAGGCGTACCCTAAGAGTCTCGCAATGTTCCTGTGCCGGATTTTCCCCATTGTCTGAATCTCTGTTGTAAAGCCATGATCACCATGGTTATTCAATCGTTTAATTGCTATTTCCGTCCCATTAGGCATTGACCCTTTGTAGACGATTCCGGATCCACCTTTTCCAATGACGTTTTCTTCTTTCAGGCATGCCACGACATCTTCAACTCTGAAGTCTAGCTTCTGGAATGATGTGAGTTTCCAGGCTCTCGATTTTTCCCGCCTCTTTTTAACTAGAAGCCATATTCCAGGTGCCGATAACAGGACTGCTATCACTGAGATTGCAATGATGACCGCCTTGGATACATGCCTTTGGTGAGAGCCCTGTGACGATCCCAAAGCTGACGGACAGAATGTGCTATGAGGAAAACAGAGCTTAGGATTTCCACTGAAAGATCGATCATCAAAGTCTTTCCACAGCCCTGTTGTTGGCCTCGTTCCTGAGAAGTCATTATAAGATAGGTCCAACACTGTCAAGCTTTTCATCAGGCCAATCTCGGCTGGAATTGCACCGTCAAGCTGATTCCTGGACAGGTTCAGAACATTCAGGTTCTGCAACCTGGAGATGTTTATTGGAATCATACCATGGAGATTGTTCTGGCTAAGGTCGATGAATGTCAAGTGGGATCCATGAGCAATGGAGGCAGGAATTTCGCCTGTCAGGTTGTTGCCGCTCAAGTTCAGCGTTGCCAGTTTCTTTATACTAAAAACCCTGCCTGGAATTTCCCCAGAAATCCTGTTCATATCAAGCGACAGGATTTCCAGGTTGCTCAAATTCCCAATCGCCTCTGGAATCTTGCCAGAAATCCAATTGTTCGACAACGAAAGACTACCTAACAGCCTCGCTGAAATCTCCTCTGGCAGCTCACCCGTGAAGTAATTCTCATTTAGCTCAAGCATGTCCAGCAATGGCAGGGTAAAAAACCCCTCTGGAATAGTGCCATTCAAGAAATTCTTCTTAATTCTAATCCTTGTCAGCGATTTACACTCCCCCAGCTCTCCAGGAATCGGGCCGTAAAAATAATTCTCCATCAGAATCAAAGTCTTCAATCTCCCACCTTTACATAAATCCCTGGGGATTCTTCCCGTGAAATGGTTCCTAGCCACGTCGAGCCGCGTTAATCTCCCATTCCGGCCAAGATTTTCCGGCAACTCCAGGGTAAAATTATTGTTCCATATTTGAAGAACTTCCAGATTCGGAAGGTCGCCTATAAAACCTGGCAGGGGACCCTGGAACTCATTCTGGAACAAGTTAATCAGCGTCAGGTTCTTCAATTCTGCGAAATCTTCCGGTACCACGCCGGTGAGCTTGTTCAACGACAAATCCAGCGACATCAAACTCGCCAGGCCGGAGAGCTCCGGTGGGATTTGCCCTGTTAGATTGTTCACCTGGAGAAACAAGCTATGCAGATGCTTCAAATTACCAATGCTCGCCGGAATTTCACCGCTGAGATTGCACATTGCGAGATCAAGTAATTCAAGCTTGGAGATCGATCCGAACTCCGGCGGTATACCGCCGGAATACACGTTGTAATACCCTAAATAAAGCTCTTGAAGATGAGGAATCATCGCCAGGCTTGCAGGAATTCTCCCATTAAGGCTGTTCCCTTGTAAGGCCAAATGTGTTAGCCTCTCGAATTTCGAGTAGGCTTCTGGAATTTCCCCAGAGAAATAATTGCCGGCGAGATTCAGAATCCTCAGTTTCTTCAACCTCACAAACTGCACAGGAAGGTCTCCAAAAAAGTTGTTATTGTAGACGTCGAACACCTCCAGCTCAGTCAGGTTGGACAGTGCATTGTCCGGGAACGTGCTGTTGAGCATGTTCCAGCCTAGATTGACGTACTTCAACGAAGTTAATTTGGAAATTTCCACTGGCAGAGGACCGGTGAGGTTATCGGCAGCCAGGGTGAGATTCACGAGGTTGCTCAGTAGCTCAATTGCCGGCGGAATTGTGCCGAAGAGTGGAGTATTGGTGACGTTCAGTGCCACCACACGTGCGCCGGTGTCGCACGTGACGCCGGAGAATCTGCAATGAGCTGAATCAGAAGACGACATCTGCGTCGGCGCCACCCAGTCGTCCAGGCCCGAACCCGCAGGCCCGACTAGAGATGATTTCAGCGTTAACAATGCATCAAGATCGGAGCTTCCATTACCAAATGCAATTTGGTAAATTACAAAGACTGGAAAAACTAGATACGAATTTTTTCTGATCATCGTGTCTGTCTTTCTTACAGGAATGGAAATTCAGCCTTGAAATTTCAAATTAGGGATTTGTACATAAGGAGCGGCACCGTTACTGACGCCGTTAACTGATTCCACATGTGTAAAATTGACGGCGTGAGAGGGAAACATGACTCATGGGCTATTGATAGCACAATTTTTGTACTTTACGGAAAAATGCAGGATGTGTCTTCAACCTAAAAGACACCTGTACGCTATCTTTCAGTGTATTCTTTTGGTACGACCTCACAAGTCAACTGTGTAATTTGTTTGTGTAGTGAAGCAAATGGGCTTGTGAGTTATGACCAATCCCCATCTTTGAACAAGAATAAAAACAAGGCCTATTTATTAAATTTGACTTGCAGATGTTCGATAGATCCACGCCATTCGTTGAATGGGGCACTCAAAGTGGTCAATGGTGTGGATGAATCTGGAGTCCCTCGTCCAGGGAGCTAACCAATGTTGCTGACAAGTCCCATGACATGATCGATGACCTACAGAAGAAGGTTGTAAGAAAACAGACTTTTTGTCACTTGTGAGTTGTGATCTCAATTTTCAGCCATAAATGAAAGATGGGTGATGGACAAAATGAGACAGATGTGAGCCCGCATTTCAATGCCCAAAATCTGCAGCATTGATTGTAATTTGTAATGAACAATCTTTCGATGGTGAATCGTTAAACACAATAAGAATCTACAGCAAAATGCAAAAAAGACAAGTAGCGACAATGACGATCAAATTTCATAGTTCATACAGCACAATATTAATGTAGCAGCAATTAAATTAATCATACCTATATTCTATTTTTATGTGTATGTATATAATATGTATGTAGCGTATATATGTGTAGATATTATCCTGATGCAGTTCTCCATTGCATCTCGATCTGGATTCTGCCATTCTTGGAGTCGATAAGGTTGTATTTTTGGTTGATCCTTTTGTTGGTGACAACATCGGCCAGGCGTATGTCCACATGCCCTAATGACTCCTGAATCACAAACAAATTATTTTGTTTCGAATCAACCTGAAACCCATTCTCGAATTTCAATTAAAATTGAGTAATTGTGTGAGTAGAGAATAATGTCGTGGTATACCTTGGGGTTTCTCAGACCAATTCTTTTGGAGGTGCTGATTACTTCAACGTGGATTTTCTCATTTGTGGGCGGCTGAGCTAGCACGAACTGGAACTCCTCTTCCCATCGTGGATCCCTACTTTTCTTCACAATCTACATGTGTAGTGTAGTATATCAACATTTTCTTGCATCATCAGCATCATCGAATGAAGTTAACCGTATAATTCAGCAATGCACTTATGCAATTCAACAATCAATTATCGAATCACTTGATCGAGCATTTGGCGATGCAAATAAACTTGGTGTTGTAGGGTAGTAAGATAGATTTTTTACCCTTGTTCTTCTTTCCTCGCCTCTAAAGTGGAGGCGTACGGATGGATTGGTGTGGTGCTTCCCTTCCAAGTCTTGAGCTTCGTGAACTATGACGACCAGCAAGCCGCCGCCATCTGGGGTTCCTTCGGGGGCCTTATCCAGTTCCCCGGAATCTTCTAAATTGGTTGGGATTTCGTTGTCTTTGAAAGGCTTGTAAGTAAGCTCCACCACCAATTGTCCTCGTGACTTCTCATTCTGGGCATCTTCGGGGTTTAGGGTCTTGAGAAGGTCCAGCGTCGCCACTTTTGGCTCCTCGGGAGTTAGATCTTTTAAGGCCACAATATTCAGTCCCATCTTGTCGTGTGATCCAACCTATACAATCAACCAAACAATCACTTGTAGTCATGACTTTTTAAAGTGTCAGCAAGTTTACGGCATATCATCAAAAAACATGACTATTTAGTTAAGATACAAAATTTTTTGCAACGAGACAGGAGAATGTAATGTAATACCTCGTCCCAGTCATGGACTTTTAACTTTAAGGTTTGGTTTTCAGGATCCTTGATGACGAAGCTGAATTCCTCGTTCCATTCAGGATTGAGATTTTTGTACTTGACAGTGGTCTTTTTGGCCCCAACTTTGTCCCCGACGATCTTCAATTTGACATAAGGATCGGATGCTCCCAATAAATCTTTCTTCTTGAGCTTCATTGCTTTGATGACTTTCACATTTAGAAGGCCTTTCGGTTTCTGGATTGCACTGTCCATTCAATTCACGAAAAAACCAGAAGATAAAATCTTTTGAAGTTTACAAGAATGTTGTAAGAAACTGACATTGTATACTACTAATTGACAAGCTTTATTACCTATTAGGATCCAACACTTGCACTTCAAGTCTTTTAGGCCACAGATACATATTCGCGACTTGATCTTTAATGATTTCCTGAAGAAATGTGAAAGAAATTGAATGAGAAACAAGGTTCATATAAATGTTTGAATATAGAAAGTACAGCTGGGCATTGTAGTAAACCTGCACAATTCTGTATCCTCCAGGAATGGACATAACATCAGCGCCGAATAACTTCACTCCAAAGTCGACATGAGGCTACAAATAATCAAACTGAAAATCAACTACCTTGCAAGAAAAGGCATTGATTATTACCATAGCTAATATCTAAGCTTAGTTGCAGAACAGACATACCTTCTCCATTAGAGAAACATAAATATTGGCGAAACAAGGGAAGGTTGGGACAAGAGGTTTCATTGTGATCCGTGGAAGAGCAAACACTTGCAAGTCAACAATCTGAAAGCTCAAAATGGACAGAACAAAATCATCAAATCTTAACTGCATTGTCAGCATTGGCGATGACACTAAAAAGGCAATAGCTTCCACAATTGCCTTCTTACACTTCAACAATTAATATGGTATGATTCAACAGTACTTTGTCTTACATTTTAAGTTGTGCTAAATATCAAGACAACTGCTAAAAATGATGTTATATTACCCATCAGCAGGTAAGCTACCATCATATGCAATATATACCTGTACGGTAGCTTTCATTCCGAAGGCCTTAATAGCGACAAGGACATTGGGATTAGCTGCCCATTTGACGCTTAATTCCATGATCAGTTCCTTTTCCTCTGTCTGGTACACTTTGATTCCTGTTTTAACATGCAATAATCATCTTGTACTATATATTACACATATGCCTAAAAGAATCGCGGAAAGGGAGAAGCAACAATTCGCAAGATAATGGCAATTATTGGGAAAATAAACAACCTTGGAAAGTTGGGGGAAGAGTTCCTAATGTAAGTTCTTCAAATTCAACAGCGTCGATTTTGTATTGAGGGATTTGCTCAGCTATGATGGGCTCTGCCATTCCCTTTGCCATCTTGCAAACTGCCTGAACAGCTTACAATTTTGTTTTATTACAGAATCAGATCACAAACTGCGATAACTAACTGTAAATTTTGGATGATTTGAAATTTTCAAACCTTGTCTAAATAAGGCCACATGTATTCCAGGAATTTGTTCAGCCAATCTAACTGCAGGGGTAAATAATACTATGAAAACTTTTTTCTCCAAAGGTAAAAAGATTGGTACACATGAAATTTCGATTGAACGATGAAACTAACACGATCAAAATCTGGATTTTTGATCCACAAGGGTAATTCCGGGAGCAACTTTTCAAGATCATCCGAAGATTGTTCGGACAATGAAGACACCTTAGGATTCTGCAATAATGTTTGAAAACATGCATTCATAGATGTAATAAAAGTGATAAATTCTGTGTTACATAACATTTAAATGAATATGCCAGATATAAAAAAAATTATTACCTCGACATCAGTTGGTTCTGTATAAATGAAAACAAAGTAGCCTGCTACAATGCCTACCAGAAACCCTATCCCAAACCCAAATATTCCCAGGATTGTGCTGATCACACCCATTGTCGGATCTGTCTGATGTTATTACAAAAGGGCACCAGAAATTAATTGAATTCTTTTTCAGAAAAATAATGAAAAAAATACAAGCTGGGATGAAGAACAAGATTTGTAACAGTCAAGAATGTATATTTTTTCTTTTGATAAGGGAAATTGGGTGTTGATCAGATTGATGAACGTTTCACCATGGCATAATTAGGGTTCTTGAAAAATGTGGGTGTGATGAAAGTAAATGTAAATGGTTGTCCACTCCTTGCAACGCTTGAATAGGATACCCAAATCCAGGCGCTTGAATAGTAAAAAAACACCCAGCCGTTTATGTGTGTGTATATATTGATGTGAAGATATAAAATTTTACTACTATTTTTGAAAGTTTAAATTAAAACGAGGGTTCATTTATATAAAGCATTTGGGCTTAAGTTTTGAGCTTAAGTTTAATCATTTGATTGTGGTCGAACTTCAACTTAATGTCGATTAATTTTATTTTATTTTTGTTTAATACAAATCGAGTATGAATACTCTACTATTTGGAGCTCAATTCAATTCACTTACACCCTTCTTAATGACTAACCAGAAGCAAATACCTATTTGAATGTATTTTCTTTTCTTTTCTTGGTCTTATTTCCTTTTTTTTTAAAAAAAGAAAAATACAAATCAAAAGCAAATGCCAAATTTCTTTTTTTTTTTTAAAAAAAAAAAATAAAAAAAAATAAATAAATGAAAACACCACTATGTTACCATTTGCCAAAAACTACAATAGTGTAAAAATTCAACAATCAATTTGAATAAAACAAATAATGCAAACATCTTTAACAAACCCACAAATAAATCAAAGAATTTCATTCACATATTTAACAAACTATGCACATTATTGTACACCTAGGTTATGTTTGAATTGATGGATTTGAGAGGAGATTTAAAATTTATGATTTGGTTTTATGAAAGGTACTATAAATGGATTTTCAAATTCTCCCCATAATTTTTAACTAATTTAAAGTGGATTTTAAATTTAGTAGGATTTCAATTTTTTTTTTTTTTCTTCCAAATCTTCTTCCAAATCCAAATGCACCACTAGCGAATTTAGCATTACAGGCAAATATGAAGTGTCAATACTTGAACTTTGAACCAGCTACAAACACTAATTTCATATAGAAAGGATGCTGATGATGATGATGATGGACATGAAGAGAACTTGCAATCAGTGTAGCACCTATCATAAGATCCAATTCTTGTACAACAATTCTAAGTCATCAAGAGATCAAAATGAGCAGATAAAATGTGGTAGTATATGTTATCTGCATCAAAACCGCCAGGATAGTGGATTACTTGGGTCTTGAGGTATCTAGATTCTATGAGTTCTCCGTTTGTTTGTAGGCACACACAGGGCATGTGTAAAAAATAGTCTGCCCTTCATCAGCAGATCTAATCTGAAAGCAAAAAAAATAAATGAAAAGTTGTTTCGTAATAGAACTAGGTTCGGGAAATGCTATGAAGGGACTAATATATTCACCTGTCTGGCAACATAAGCCATGCCTAAGTGTTGGCATGCCTTGCACTTTGCATTGTAATCCTATTGGAACAACGAATGAACGTTATAAGCAATTATTTGTAATTGAAAAAATGCATCAAAAGAAGCAAGTTTGGACAATGTGGTTCTGACTGACCATTTGCTTTAGCTCTCTTTCTTCTTCAATGTCATCGAGCGAAGACACTCCCAATTCCCTCCTCATGTCCTGCGATAATTCAAAATTGTTATTGAGCTTATACAAAACGAAACAAGCACCAGTGAAGGAGTTCACAGACAGAGACGAGTTTGAAAACTCCTTCCTGCATTTGTATTATAAAAAAATACTCATTTATTTATGTTGCATTAGGATAAATCCAAGTTCCACCACATCAGATTATTATATCAACAACTTCACTGATGTCCGGTGAAGCAACCTATGTATTATTTACATCACTTCAATATATTAGTTCCTGCATTCAATTGAATATCCTCATCATCTAGAACTTTTAGGACACAATCAGAATTGCGCTTTGTTACATCTTCACAACCAAATCCATGATTGAAAATCTTCATAAATAAACTACAGTATTTATCTTCAATATAAAAGAATCAAGTCAAGAAAAGCAATGATCATCCTACCTCAGCACTGATAGTATAGCAAATCTCCTTTTTAGCAATTTCTGCAGGAATAAAACCGTAGCAAAGCATCAACCATACAAGCTAACAAAAAATTACAACAGACAGGTAACTTATTCCATAACACAAACTGAAAAGTAATGAAACGCATAAGTTATTACTCTTGATGGACTTCGTGAACTTGCACAACGGGCACACCGCAAGCTTTTTTTCTGAATCGAAAGTCAACATTGTCCCACACTTGCAGAACATAAAATCACGCTGACGACTGTAATCCGTCATGGCTTTGATCAATCGCAAAATGCATGCGATGAAATTCCGAATTCAATTGATTAACAGAGAATCGCCATCTAGGGTTTTAAGAAAGGGGAAAACCCTTATAATTCGGGTCATAAACAATTATGTATTGGGCGGAAACAAGGCCCAAATATTTCTTGCCCTTGTAGTTACATTTATCTACGTTGATATAGTCCATTAAATATGGGCTGAAATAGGCCCACAAAATTATAAAAATGCTGCGATTTACCAAGCCGGCTCAGCTTGCAACGTAACAGCTTCCAAAACCTCACATAAACCATTTCCAAGAACTGTTGATTTTCCAGATTCTTCTCACAAAGGAAACCCTACGATCGGTAGAGATGACGAGGATCGCCGGAATTTCCACAGTTTTCCGAGCGGCTTCTGTTTCCGGACGTATCGCGCAGCAGAAGCACCGCCTCTTACAGGCGGCACTTTTTAGCTCGAACAGGAACGCCTCGTCGGACAGATCGCAATGGTTTCCGTATAATAAGTTCACTGGGGATCAGTCCGCCCGCTCTTTTTCTGGAACGATGCTGTTCTCGACGGCAGCCAGTGCGATCTTGGAAAACGTCCAGGCTAAAGAATTTGTGCAGTCAAACTTCCGGCCGAGAAACGTGGTTCTGTTTCAGTACGAAGCTTGCCCTTTCTGTAATAAGGTCAGAGGTATGGTTGCTTGGTTTGATCACAGCAGATTGTGTGATGGTATCCACGATTGCTTGTTTTACTAATTGCTTTTGGAATTTCTTTCCGATCCTAATGAAGTATATTGGTCACGGATCATAGGCTTGTGATTGCAATTATGGAAATTAGAGTGGATTATACCATTTCTGTTTTTGTCTTGGAGCAGTGTTAAATTACTGGTGTTAGTTGAAAATTGAAATTTTGGGAACAACATTTGGAAGGTGTGGCAGCTGAAGTTGTTCATTTCGTTTCTTTGTTTTTTTCTCTACTTGTTGATGTGTCTTTCTACAATTAAGCGTGCATAATATTCTATCTTCTGGGGCTCTTGCTCATTCACAGTGCCCTTACTGGATGAGAAATATTTCATACATACTAGTAATAGCAAGAGAAAAAGAATGGTGGTAGAGATGGATAAAAGCGACTTGCATGATGGATGGGAATGTTGTAATTAGTACTTCTTTACTGATGATCACTAATTGGCAAGCACAATGTTTCTTGTTATGTTAGCCGCTATTGTCTGAAGTGCTCAAACTTTGTATTAATGAGATACATTGCAGCATTCCTGGACTACCATGACATACCATACAAAGTGGTGGAGGTGAACCCAATCAACAAAAGCCAAATTGGGTGGTGTGATTACAAGAAAGTGCCCATACTAATGGTTGATGGTGAGCAAATGGTAGATTCAACAGGTACCATTTAGATTAAGATGTTTGCATAATTCTTTTATGAATCTAAAATTCAGGAAAAAGTTGTTGAAAATTCTCATAATTCTTTTCTAATTTCCTCTAATGCAGTTATAATTGATCAGTTGACCAAAAAGATTAATCCTGAATCATCCACTGGTTCTGCCAAAGGAAATCAGGAAGAGATGGATTGGCGAAAGTATGTGTTTCTTGCTCATGTCACCACCTTCTTAGAGCTTTCACCTCTTCGTACTTGTTTGTGTTTGATTATAATATTTCAGCCCTCTCCATCTGGGTTTATAATGAATTTTGTAAGAGTAGGAACAAGATTGCAAATGTACCCTTATCATTCATTGGAGGATAATCTTTCTGGTGATTATCTTTTCTGCATCTTCTCATGTACATATTGATACCAACATTTATACATTCTTACATTTGCTTTACTGTTTACTATAATTGAATTTTGCTTCTAATGTAGCATGTCTGCGTCAACTGAATCATACTATGATTATTAATGTTTATTCTCATTACTGCAGTTGGGTGGACAATCACTTAGTTCATGTGCTGTCGCCTAATATATACAGGAATCCTACCGAAGCACTTGAGTCATTTGATTACATTACTAGTCAAGGTAAGAGTTTGCACTTTCTGCATTGTGGCCGACTTCTAAGACAAAATTTTGGAGTACTGCAGATTCTTGCACTGTGTTATTAAAAATGCAGTTTTGGTTATGTTTCCTCTTTTCTTTTTCTTTTCTTTTTTTTTTTCTAATTTTTTTTTAAAACTAGTTTATTGAACCATGTTTTCTGTCGATGATCATGATTTAACTATTTTTCTTGGTACTCTGGTAACTGGTAAGGTCTACTCCCCTGATAAAGTCTTTGGCTGATGATACTCATTTATTAATAGTTTTGCTTGTGGCTACTCATTCATTAGTACCACTTATATTGACTCATTGTTTCAGTTTTTTGGATACAAACTCATTCTTTTAATTCTGAATTTGATTCTGATTTTTATCTGCCTTGCTCCTCATCGATTTCAACATAATCATTGGCTTCTGCTGAATGCAGGTAACTTCAGCTTCTTTGAAAAATTAACAGCAAAATATGCTGGAGCTGCTGCAATGTATTTTGTCTCAAAAAAACTGAAGAAGAAGCATGGCATAACCGACGAGCGTGCCGCTTTGTATGATGCTGCAGATGCATGGGTATCTGCGCTCCAGGGTCGTCAATTTTTAGGTTTGACTCCTTGTGGAACATTGCCATTATTGTTTTATGCTAACTTTTATACGTATGAAGGCTAACTTCTTCCGTGAAAACCTATGTTTACCAGGTGGCTCCAAGCCCAACTTAGCTGACCTTGCTGTCTATGGTGTTTTGAGACCCATTCGATACTTGAAATCTGGCAAAGACATGGTTGAGCACACTCGCATTGGTGATTGGTACTCTCGGATGGAAAATGCTATTGGAGCATCTTCCAGACTACCGGAATTGGCGAAATAGCCCTGTCATTTCTCTGCTCATGTCCCTCGTAAAAATGGCAGCTTTGATTTTGTCCTTTTTCCGACTGTACTACTGTTGTACTTGTACAGTTTCATTTTACATTTCCTTGTGTGTCCGTGTCTGTCTCTGTCTGTTCCTCGCATCTCCTGGGAAATCTGTCTCCAGTAAGGGAAGGATTAGTTTTAACTGGGGATTTTATTGGCTTCATATTGTGTTTATACTTTACAGGAACTCTATTGTGCTGAATGCTTATTAGTATTTGGCTAAACTAGGAAGAAATAGGCCACTAGAAGAAATGCCTTTGTTCATAGACTGGGTATTGCAGGACATGCAATGAATTAATGGCACTTAGAATGGTGCAAGTTTTGAGCTTATCACCCCTCAATGTACTCAAATGAGAAGAGACAAGAATACTATACCTATACTATGATGGTGGTTTCGGCTAGAAAACGTTTTAGGTATATACTTAGATTTCTACGACTGTTGTGGCATGTGTGCTGTATACCAAGTCCCAACAATGGGTCCTATAGCTTATACACCTAGTGCGCGACATGTGTATGGGGCGTGTGTTTGCATTCTCTTTGATGGGCTGGAAATAGCAGATTGGATCATTTTGTTGGATAAAGCTTCAATCTGCCAATAAATATTGCCCAAAATGGAATTACTGATTAATTGGTGGGAAAATGATTGAGTACGATGATGATGTTTATTTCATGCCTTCGATAGTCCCAAAATGTAACCTTGGTCTGATTTCAAATTTGCAATCATGTTTTAATGAACTATTTTTGCTTTTTCAGAAGCTGAGGCCAACCCCCTACTAATTCCCCACCCAACAAGTAGCTAGCTGCTGCACACAACAGAACTAGGATGCAAAATTCAAGAATCAAGAATCCACCACGGCACTGATTCTCCAACTGGGTAAACTGACAACCGGCTTTTGTCGGGATGTTCTTTTGTGATTCTTTCAGGGAAAATATGAATTGTAAATTGTGCCATCCTCAATTGACAACAATTACACTAATGAGAAAAGATGATATCTGACTGTGTATGTGTAGGTAGAAAAGGAACCCAGAGACCCGTGAGTGAGTCAACTAGAAAAGAAGAACCTGAAAACAACATATCTCTGCATAATTTAAATATGGGGGAAAAGGGTTCCCAACAGCTAATATGATCTTTGTAACTTATGATTTCAGTATTCATGGGATGAAATTTGCAATGGTACCGACCGTTATAAGTTAAAAGCTACAACAAATTGTTTTTGGCTACATTCCATTGTCCCCAACGGATTTTTATTTTCCTTTCCTATTGATTGAAATTCATCCATCGTAAAAGGAAAATTGACGTTTGTTTAAGCTGTCAGAGAACTTATATTTCTAAGTCAAACGTATTTGGTCGCAAAAAGGACAATGTGAGACAACAATCACACAATTTTTTTTGTAAGAAATTAAGTCCTCCAATAAATAGGTGGATGCTAAATTAATTAAACCATCACTAGTGAGTCACTAGATCCTTCACGCAGAAAAAATTGAAGCCCTTAGCCTGGTAGACATGAGTTGTCTATTACTCCCTTAATTTACATCAAGAAGTGAAGCGAATCATGATTCTTGACATCTCAACTATATTATTAAATAGTTTTCATATTCCACGCACGATCTTGCATCTTCTAGCATTTGACAACACACATGTAATGATCTCATCTTGTATATATGGTAGTTCACCAATGAAATAAATAAAATACTCTTTTTCCCCTTAATTTCATCACTACCGTGGGTTGATCCACGTCTTTTTCTCTCTTTCCCGTTTCATATTCAAAATATACTGTGGTTCATATAAGTCAAAAACTATAATAACTTTTCACCAAAATAAAAAAACAATAATAACTAACAAACAATTCAAAGTATTGCAAAAATAATTAAATTGAACAATGGCCGAAAATGAAGGGTAGCCCACCAAACTTGATGCTATACATAAAAAGATTAATTGCAATCTTCTGAACTAACTCCTACCAACAACTCATATTTAATTTTGCATAATGGATATGTAAAAGTTTTGGATGCATGTAATCAGTAAGACTTACATTTCTTATGATATATGTGGTAGGGTATATATCTCATGTATTAAATGGGAAATTTAATTAATTTGGGTGTGGTAGGGTATATATGTTTGTAATTCATGTAGCCCCCTAATATATGTTATCCCTACAGAAAATATTATCCTCAGTTAGATGATAATTCTTAGCTATATATGCTCGATCTGTTACTTTTCTTTTTGCTTCTATAGCTTTCCTACATTTCTAATAGTAAAGAAAATATGATTTTAGTTTAGGGCACTTTCAAACTTGCAATATTTGGACGACAATCTTCATTAAACTTTTTAAAATTTTTATGCCACGCGTTGATTCTCCATCTTTGCCGGATCTAATAAACCACTTACTACCTTCCAATATTTATTTTACAATTTACAATCAACTTTGAGAGGGCATATTAGAGTAACAATTAATTATTATATATATATATATATATATATATTTTCTCATTTGGATGAACTCAGAGATTTAGTGTGTCAGTCTTCGAGGTATGAGTTTGCTTAGTGGGTAGACCTCTTCCAAAGCAGTTATATATAATTATGCAAAAATATATTTATATATTTTTGAAAATATCGGCTGAGATGTGAGGATTGAAAATATAATATGAAATTCAAGAATAAATTCCAAGATCAACATCACAGAAAGAGTTTATTATTGTCTTCATTGGTTTGTGTAATTTGAGTTAAAACATCAACCAAGAAGGAATGGAGGGAGTAATGTGTAGGGGACGTGGTGTTCAACTAAACTCATTCTTAATAAATGTCCAACAAATAGTATTTATGTAAAGTGAAGGACAATATAGTAAAAATATAGCATAACTATCCATAACTACCTAAAAATGACAACTATTTTGGAACACTTTTGTATCTCTAAAAAGACAACTAAAAAGGAACTGAGGGAGTATAAGAGAATAGCAACAAAAATATATAGAACTAATTTTAGTTAATTCACTTGATGAGTGATAAACACAGACAGATCATATATATGATTTCTTCCACAGCATTTTATTATTCAATTTTGACTTATAAACATTTATTTATAATTTTATTTATGGGTTCTTTTGTAAGAGTATTAATGCAAGAAAACCCATTATAATATTAATAATTATTTGGTTAAACTTTATAATTTAGGAGTATTTTCGTTTCGATTCCAATGTTAACTAAAATTCAAGATCATCACCAAATATCATCATACATACAATATCTATTTGCAGGTGAATCAATTTGAATAGTAAGTACATTTTATTGCTCTGATGCTCTTGCAAGGAAAAAAAGCCAATATAGTCCTTTATTTTTACAAAAAAATCAAATCAGTCATTTTTTTATTTTTTGGCCAAATTGGTCCGCTATATATACTAATTACGTCCAAATCGGTCATCCATCCACTAATTATGCCCTAATTACATATTTTTTGCCAAATCAGTCCTTTTTTTCCCAAAAATCTAAATTAGTCTGTTATTAATTTTTGCCCCATTTCATGCAGTCCAATGCACATTTCAAACCACTAATAACTCAAATTCGGTATAAGTAAAAATTCTAAAATTTCGATATTTATAAACTACACGACGAGATGAATCTAATAAGATCCTACTTAGCTCATTTTAATTTGTATATCTATGTTTAAAATTTAAGTCAAAACAAGTGTGTGAATAGTAGCAAATTAGACAATATAGTTATTAAAAAAAATGGAGGGAGCCCAACAGGCCGAGCCAATTTTGACACCTCCATGTAAAGATGTATCATATATTTATATGTAAGTTATTACTTAATATTAAAGGTATAATAACACTCTAAAAATAAGAGAAAAAAACTAATTTGATATTCAACTATTTTTAACTTCTTTTAATTGAATAAATATAATATGAGAATTATAAATTAATTATTAAATTTATATTAGTCGAAGAACAACATTGATTTGGGGAAATTGGGAAGATAAATCCAATAAACCGAAAGACGAATGTACTACAGAATGTCATTTATAAGTTAAGTAATGATTATAAATATATCTAGCAAAATGATATATTAAAAAATGCAAAATCAAATATATTACAAAAATTTTTATAGTAAATTTATAAATTAAGTAATGTAAAATTATTATGGGCTAAATCAATCAAATAAGAAGATTATGAAAATAGCTTAACTGTCAAAGTTGCTAAACCACTTTGTCATATTTTTACTTACAAACCATTTTGTCATATTTTTACTTACAAACCACTTTGTCATATTTCTCTCAATAATGTGGTTAGAAATGGCATAACTCAAAATTACGTAATAAAATATTTAAAATCTTAAAATATTATGTTATTTCTTTTTTCAATGTAAATTTAATTTCCCGCGCATTGCGCGGACGGGTACGCTAGTTTGTTTAATAACTACATTTTTTTAATAACTACATTTTATGGAGAAACACCATTTTATGCGATATACTCCCTCCATTTTTTTAATAATTACATTATCTAATTTGCTACTATTCACACACTTGTTTTGACTTAAGTTTAAACATAGATATACAAGTTAAAATGATCCAAGTAGTATCTTGTTAGATTCGTCAAGTCGTGTAGTTTATAAATATCAAAATTTTAGAATTTTTACTTATATCGAATTTGAGTTATTAGTGGCTTGAAATGTGCATTGGACTGCATGAAAGGGGGCAAAAATTAATAACGGACCAATTTAGATTTTTGAAGAAAAAAAAAGGACTGATTTGGTCAAAAATACGTAATTAGGGCATAATTAGTGGATGGAGGACCGATTGGGACGTAATTAGTATACGTAGCGGACCAATTTGGCCAAAAAATAAAAAAAGGACTGATTTGACTTTTTTGAAAAAATAAAGGACTATATGGGCATTTTTTCCCTCTTGCAAGTTACACAAATAAATTACGAAAGGCATTCACAAATAACTTAGGCTGTAAATAGAAAGAAAAGGGCAAAATAGAAACATCATTATTATTAATATATTATGCATGGGGCATGCATTGCAATTCCTCCAGTTGGCTAATTGGCTCTTACTTTTAGAAAAAAAATACTTAATCCCACACATAACACATTCACCTACTTTTCGCGATTTGTGAATAGCAAGAAAAACACCAACTCTTCTGCATACACGTATATACATGTCTCGAAAACAACCCCAACTGTGCAACTGTTATGCTAGTACCACCCTATTTATCTATCCATCATATGTCTATATCTATCTATCTGTATGTAAGCATATACCCAAATCCCAGTGGCTGATTCATTTTCTCCAAGAAAATTGAAAACCCTCCAAAGATTTCATTGTTCTACAAATTAAACACATGGAAAGAAGAATGGGGTGTTGTCCATGGCAAATTTTCTTTGGATCAAGAATGAAGGGTTGTTGTTGTTACAATTGGGGTATATGTGTATTTGTTGCAGTAGTAGTGTGCATGATGATGAGTAGGTGCTGTGATGGGGTTGTGAAGCTGCCTCCGAATACGACAGTCGAAGCACTTTTTGCCTTTGGGGACTCCATTGTTGATCAGGGCAACAACAATGCCATCAAGACTTTAATCAAGTGTAATTTTTCACCTTATGGGAAAGACTTCCAAGGCGGTGTCCCAACCGGGAGGTTTGGCAATGGCAAAACTCCACCCGATTTGATTGGTACGTTATGCAAACACTTCCTCTGTCGTTCTCTTTTACATTTGCATATAGTCAAGTGAAATATTGTTAGATTTGTCTAATCACATATATAGTTTTAGAATATTAAATTTTTATAATTTTTACTTTTATGCAATCTGATATATATATTACTCTCGTTAAACAGTGTATAGGAGAAATTTTTAAGAAGGGAGGAAGTTAGAAGTATATACTTATATGCAGGTCGTGTCATGTGTGTGGCTAAGGAGAAATTCTACCTTTTCTTGGTTTGTTTAATTTCTTCATCGATATTAATTAAGCTCAATGATCTTTACTGGTCATATTGATGATGAAATTAAATACCCCTATTTCTTTTGAAGCAATACTTTTGAGCCAATAGAATTAAGCTGATCAAAAGGAAAACACCAGAAGAATCAATAAGTTTTGTCTAATCCTAATATATATATGGTTTCAGGTTTCTTATTCAAATAAGGCTTGTTCAGTAACTTCATCATAGATAGTGTGCCAATCCAAAAGTAGATTTATGATGGTAGTAGTAAATTATTCTCTTACCAAAGCCTCAATACTAAATTTCATGATAGAATGTAACCCAAAAAATAATTTCATGATAGAAAGCAGCCTTCAAGGTAATGGAGCACACCATCATTGATATTATTACTAAGATTTATTTTGGGATGCATGCGTGTATGGTTATTGTTATGGTGACTATTGTATATTTGTACTGTACATTTCTTTTTCCTCTTGATATGATCGAGCCATCGAGGGACTAATCGATTTTGATAGGAAAATGGGCATCTATTAAAGAGAGAGATTTTTAAATCAATTTCACAGATCACATTTATAATATAGTAGTAATAATAATAATAAAGCATTTCATTTTCATTTTGTATCCATTTTTTTTTAAAACATGGCACACATGTACTAACTCCACTATTGAGCAAGTGTTCATGAAGAGATGCCATCAAGCCACCAACCAATCTTACCTTAATTGTTGCAAAACATAAAAATAAAAAGATGTCCACATGGGTAGTGCACTACTGCCACCAACAAGGCAACAAGTACATATATGAATATATATGATGGCCTCTAATGCAAATACATCATGCATGGGTGCTGAGCATGAGGGTGGAATCAAACAAAAAATTCAGATGGTCTAACTTAAAACTTAGTCATTGAACATATTTTGCAGCTGAAAAATTAGGGACTGCAGAGCTGATCCCTGCCTACCTTGATCCCAATTTGAGCATAAAAGACTTCACAAAAGGTGTGAGTTTTGCTTCCGGAGGATGTGGCTATGACCCTCAAACACCTCAATTAGCGGTATGAACTATAAATCACACAAGCACGCACAAGAGAAAAAGTATATATATATTACAAAAATCATCTCTGATAAAATACAACTAATCATACACTTGTTCAAAGTGCAGTCAGTCACATCGCTATCTGATCAATTGGATCAATTCAAAGAGTATCTCGGGAAGCTGAAAGGGGAAGTCGGGGAAGAAACAGCGAACCACATATTGAACAATAGCTTACATGTAGTAGTAGCCGGCAGCGATGACCTGGCAAATACTTACTTCACCATTGGCATACGTCGTGCCCAGTACGATCTCCCTTCTTATGCTGATCTCATGGTTTCCTCTGCCTCCAATTTCATAAAGGTACAAAATATCTCCTGGAATTCAAAACTTGGAACACAGATTATCAAAATGCAACATTATCATGATTATGAATGATGTCATGTAGGAGCTATACCAGCTTGGTGCACGGAGAATGGCTGTCTTTGGCATCCCACCAATTGGGTGTTTGCCATCACAGAGAACGATTGCAGGTGGCTCGATGAGAGTGTGCTCAGACAAGTACAATGAGGCAGCACAGCTGGTCAATGCCAAGTTGTCACCTATGCTGGATTCGCTCGAGCAAAGTTTGCCCCAGTCAAGAGTCGTTTACATTGATATATACAATCCACTTCTTGATCTCATCCAAAATCCTCAAGACTATGGTTTTGAAGTTAGCGACAAAGGGTGTTGTGGCACAGGGAACTTCGAAGTAGTCATATTGTGTAACAAATATAGTGGGACATGCCCAGATGATTCTAAGTACATATTTTGGGACAGCTACCATCCCACTGAGAAAGCATACAAGGTGCTCATTGGTCAATTAATTGAAAAATACGTCAACAGGTTACTGTGAAAACAAATCTGTAAGAGTGTCTTGTATTGGTTACTACACAATCAAACGAATGCCCTTCTACTAAAGCGTTGTCACAAGTAGTACTATTACACCTTGGCTTTGTTCAAAGAAAATAAGCATTCCTCGGAACATCATTTTGCAGTTGTATTGAAAATCAAATTAAAACACAGTATGCTACAAAAAAAGAGCAAAACCAGCTTCTTATACATCAGACTATCAAGCAACACCCATCACCAGCTCCAAATACACAAATCCTTCTAATCATTTGACTCCACTCAGAAGGTTCATCTTAAGGGATTTAGAGAAATATTCTCCACAACAAGCTACCCAGCAGTGAGATTTGCCACACCCTTTTTTTCATCTCAATTTTAAGAATGTAAAACACTCAAAACTGTTATTGCACAAAGCGACAAAAACAAGTAGAGAAACCATGAAACAAGCACTTACAAAGTACATTCATTCCAATATCTTGGTTAAGTTTCCTTCTCTTTTCCCGCTAAGGATGACTTGAACCAAGGTATCCACACAGAGGTTGTTTTCTGGTATTTCTTGAATGCCTCAGCCCTGTATTCCTGCTTTAGCATCCGCAACTCCACAAGAACCGTAACATAAGCCAGGCACAGGGAGTTTATGAATGCACCAATAAATATCCATCCATATTCCAAGTTCCAAGCAAAGATCGCCAGTCCCCACCACCACAACTGCTCACCAAAATAGTTTGGATGCCGTGAGTAGTACCATATGCCTTCATCAAGAGTCGGCACTAATGTTTGGCCATCCTGTTTCCGCCTTTCGTTCCTACTGACAAAATTATGAAGCTGTGTATCGGCAATATATGCAATAACGATGCCGGTCAAGCACACGATCACAGCAACGAAATCCCATATATTCAAGTGCTTATCCTCCGAGTGGACTACATAAATCGGTGAGCATATTCCCATTAAAAACACCTGTGGCAGCAAAGAGAGCATATGGAAATCACACCACAGAGTTTAGTTCATTCAATAATTTCAGCGACCATCATTTCCAAAACAATAAACAAGCACAACAAAATCGATTCAATTACCTGCTGAGACAGGTAGACTGCGAAAAATGAAACCCACCACCAGTGTTTGCCGTACTGCAGGCGCAGATCATTGAATCTCCAGTCTTCCCGAGTGCCCCACTTCCACTTCTCGCGGCGGAAATAGCTGTGGGTAAGCCTGACGCTCCAAATCCATGTCAAAACAATAACGAGCCTCGATCTCCAAGCATTGAATTCTGCCAAAGGGTGACTCGCAAAGTAATGAACCAACATCACAGGTATCACCGTCCAATACAAATCAATCATCTGCATCAACCAATTTACAATCACATTCGCCCTTATGCCGATAACAAACCCAATATGAAATTATAACTTAAATACTAACCCAGTGGCTAGACTGCAGTAGACCCACAATCCAGAAAACCACATTTACATTAACAAAGAAGAAAACGTTGGCCAACAGAAAGGGGTGAGAATAGCACCAATTCCAAATTGGAGACACGGAATCCCCTCCGGCTGAGTAGTTACGCAGGAAGGAAAGGTAAAACACAATGCAAGGCAGAGGAACGAGAAGAGAAACCACCGCATTCCGCAGGTTTTTGTCAGGACTAGTGCTGTGGCTGCTCGATTTCGCCATATCGGTCATGATTCAGATCAAATTTGCGAACCCTTACTTTATAGGCGAACCTAGAACTGCTCAAACATTCAATCGAATATCTCTTTGACGCTATCGTGGTATAATTATAGCTATTTGATTCTCCATTCATTGATTATTGCTGCGATTAGGAAATTTAAAAATGAAGAAATAGTTGGCTGTATAGATTGGGCTAAGTGGGATAATAATTGCAATTAGTACATACACACACACACTTAAAACTTTAGGAGGCTCCACCTTTCTGCTGCATGTCATTAGTGATTACCGCCGGCAAATATTCTCTTCGCCATCTGCGGCGGCGCTAAAGTGATGTAGCGTAGGGCACCACCACCATCAGTCATGACAATAGTATAGTATAGTTAATTTGCAGCTTTAGCTTTCGGCCATGGAAATAATATTACTCCCTCCGTCCCACCCCAAGTGCTTGTTACTGTTGGGCACGTGAATTAAGGTAGAGTTGGTGTGTGAGTATATGGTGGGGTCCACATAATTGTTGGAGGGGAAAATTATTTCTATTTATAGAAAGAAACATTTGTAATGGGACATCCAAAAATAATAACCAATTTCAGCCCAACCCAATACGCCAAGGCCTATTAATCAAATAGGCCTGTAAGCCCAATATCGCAATGGAATTTGTCCACAGTCCACTTATCATTACCTTTTCTTTTAGTATTTCTTTTTTTAGCCTTTTATTATCCTCCACCAACTGCGCAACCTCCAACTCTAACTGATGTATGTGTTCCTATTTATCTGGAGGTGCTGTGTAAGTGTGACTCAACCCATGCCTTGCGTCTGCTGACCTCTCCTCATGATGCAAGACATTGGCTGTCGTCTATTATTTGTCATATTCATGATGTTCGACGTTGGTTTCACTCATGCCGGTTTGAGCATATCTTGAGGGAAGGAAATGCGGTTGTCGACGGCCTTGCTAAGCTTGGGGCGGAGAGTGAGCTTTTCTATACTATTTGGGCCTCCCCCCGGACTCAGTCAAGGCCCTTTTAGCTGCTATATGGTGGGAACGTGGTTTCCTAGGCAATAGATTGCATTGCCGTTTGTTTCCTTGTTTCTGTTCCTGTGCTTCTTTTTGTACTTCTTATTTTCTTTCCTAGCCCCCTGCGGGCTGTGCAGCAAAAAAAAAAAAAAAAAACAAAGCATACTATCGAAAGCGGCATCTCCAACATTATTGACACTTGTAATTAAAAAGGAGAAAATAATAATACTACTTTTATGACATAAATAGGCATTTTTCAGGTGCCACAATTTAAAGACCAGTGCATTTGAATCGTGAGTCACCCAAAATAAGGTCGTCGCACAGTGCTTGTGTATACACGGTCACAGATGAGCATGCATTGCTCATTGCACGATGTCTCGCAAACTTATTTTGTTGTTTTTCTAGGACATTGCCCATAAAAGTCGTTAATATGTGAATCCATAGATGTCAGTACTCGACTCCATTAGTTAATCTAATTGTTAGTAAATTATTCGTCAACAATACTACAGATATCCAATGTTTGAATAGATTATCTAATTATTTGCATTCTGTATAATATTCTCCAAAATGCCAAATTATGTTTATATGTATTAGTATATACTCCAAACCGACTCGGAAGTCAAATGAAAATTTGAGTGTGACATTTTAACCACGCTACAAAAGTAGATTAAGAAAAATAAAAAGAAAAACATATCATCCAGCAAAATTAATACCGCCGGGAAATAGAAATATTCCGTCTGAGAAACAAATATAAAAACTATTTGTGTTTACTTTTCCACCTCTATATATGTACCAAAATCCAATAAACGAACAATTTTTTTTTTATTTTTTTATTTTGGAGGTTTTAGTTTCGGAATGGAACAGTACAAGAATGAAATAGATGCCTCTATGTGAAGCATGACAAATTAAGACACAAACAAACCAAGTATTCAAAAAAATACCCGGCCAATATAAACAACAAAATGGTTTCAAAAGGCCTAAGATGGAGGCTCTTCCGAAAAAAGGCCTAAGATGGAGTAATAACTAATAACCAAAATCAAGCTCTGCTTTCGAACTCCAACTGACATGTCTTGTCAAAACTTCATGGTTCCCCTCACAATGGGGTTCGTATTGGGAACAAAAAAAAAATGGCCAGCATGTTGATATAAACTATTTGGTTCCTCCTCCTTTTAAGTGTTGAAGTCTATGTTCGGGTCTGGACAAAGAGTGAATAATAAATATGTGCATTATAGGGATTCCAAAGAATGTATCACATAGAAAGAAAGAACCTACTGCAAATCTTGCAAAATTCTTCTGTGAGATGTTATACACTGATTGCACGAACTTCCTCACCTGCCTGCCCATTCCTCCCTGTTGTACTCTCTAGTGAAACCCCCTGTAAGGAGCTTGCCAATTCACTCACAGATGCTGCCGATGAGGTCTGGGGGCCAGAGTAAGAATTGGCCCGATTGGAAGGAGGTAACCATTTTCGCCACTCATTCCGCCTCCTCACCTGGTCACCCTGCAAGGTATGAAAGACAAAAAACATAATGGAATATCCAAAAAAAATTGGTAACGCAATGAAAACAATCTACAAAAGATTGCGGGCTTTTTGCAAAAAATTAAAGGGGCAAAGTATAAAAATTCTACAAATCTCACCTGAACTTCCACAACCGTAGAATACCTCAAGGAATCCAAAATAAGTGGAATGTCCTGTGTTAGTTGTTGAACCTGAAGGCAAACAAAGTAACATTGATCCGTGCATTGGAAAACAAATTTAAACTAATACAAATATTTTGTTCCTCGTGCCAAAACCATTTTTGGATTCCCAAATCTCCCATAGCCCACCAAGAATCAAGAACCAAATTGCTATGTATTATCAACATTGCAAATGAATAATTGATTAACAGTAAATGTTTTATTAAAGATCAATTGCAAAGTTTTTCTAAAATAAGTATCGCATAAAACTTAACCCAGCCTAACAAAATTACATAAAACTAATGAACAACTCATAAATGTAAAAGAGAATTAAAGCAAGAAAAGACATTTCCAAAGAGTTAAAAGAAAATAGCCAAAATTCAGGTCAGCTTCAATTCATGTTAAGCTCAACTTCACGACATATAAAATACATTTATAAATCTCGCAAAAAGAAAGATAAATAAATCTCTATAAACCTAACAAACATTATGACAACACAGTAAGCAACCAATAATAACTTACTCGGCGGAAGGAAGCGATTAAAGTAATTGCAACCCAACCCTGGTCATCCATCTTCGACCTCAAAAAGTTATCCTTCACCAAATTATCGTCACTGGGCCATTATGAATACAACTTCAGTCCCTTTTCTCAGGGGGCAGAAACAGATAAAAAAGATATGGTACATAAACAGTATGAATTATAACAATGATTGTTGAGAAGATCTCTCCAATGAATATTACCTGAAGTAGAAGTCTATCTGCTTAAGAATCAAGTTAGTTAAAGGCTCTTCATTGGCTGTGGGGAAAGGCGGAGGGCCAGGTGGAACAATCGGTATAGGCCTAAAAGACTCAGGAGGCATTGCCTGATAGTAGATAAAATGGGGTGGTGGTGGTGGTGCCATATCTGAAATCCCAAAACGCTAGTTAAGAATTCAATATTTTTTATATCATAAGTGATAATATTCAATTAGACTCACCAAACCCCATTTGTCCAGGGAAAACTCTCACAGGTGGAGGGGCAATAAATGGGGGCAGATGAGAAGGCATGAATCCAATGGGCGGAGGAGGCCGATACGGCACTGGATGATGAACATCTATATGACCATGATCACTCCTACCTGCATGACTATTGTGGTATTGCCCATCCCCACGAGGACGGCCCCCATATCCACCTCGACCTCCTCCTCCTCCTCCTGCTCCACCACCACCACCACCACCACCTCCTCCTCCCCTTCTTGAACTATTCCTCTGAGAATGGTCATTCCCAGTATGTGAAGGAGAACCTCCATGCCCTCCAACAGGCCTCGTACCCCTCATGGAAGCATCCACCACAGCAGGAACCATCGCATATGGAAATGCTGGTGGCGGTGCCATCTGGAGAGGTGGAGGTGGGGGTGGGGCATTATATGTATTTCGGGAAACACCAATCCCTGCAGAGCTACTACCCCCGTTGCGGTTCCTTGACCTCGGTCTTGTATGCGTTGCATTGGTTACGGCAGAATTAGCATTAGTGCTAGTGTTATTATTAGATGCTTGCTGAGGCGGTTGGGATACTGTCGCCTCCTATCAAAATTGAACAACAAAAACACAAATGTAAACCTCTCTCTAATCCCAAAATTACTATCATAATGGAGAACAGAATCATACTATTCAATAGGAAAGCTCTCATGCTTATGTTTAATTACTTAATACATCAATTAGGATTTAAACCTAGTCCAAAACTATCTAGAAAATAACCAAATTCATTATCAAAATTCAATCATACAAAATAAAAAAACGACAATGTAAAAGGCATGGATACCTATTATTACAAAAAACATAGAAAGTAAACAAGATCAATTATCCTGAATCCATGTATATACCTCGGAAACTGGCCGGGAATTATCCGCAATCGATCGCGAAACGGGCCGGGTTGTCTTGGAAAGTGCAGGCCAGGAGACAGCCCCACCCATTACAGAAACTGGTTCAATTACTCCGTTCGCCGGCCTGCTCCAAGCGGGCCTCTTTTGCTGACCAGCATTGCTGCCATCGCCGTTAACTCCAGAACTTTCTGGCTCGGGCTGGGCTTCCGAGCCCGAAGTCTCGATTAAGTCATCAGTCCCAGATGGCGGCGATGAATTAGCATCAGGTGCTACGGATTCGGCGGCTGCGGAGGGAGAGGAAATTTGGTCTGAATCTCCCCGAACGACCGATGCCCAGGGGGAGGGGAGGCTCGACGGCCGCGAATGCGGACTATTATTTCCGTCATCGGCGGCGGGCGGCGGGTATTCGGACATCATTCCTGGCCAATGAACCACGAAAATCTATAGATAAAAATAAATAAATATATAAATTTAGTGAGGAAAATGAAATGCGATCCTGTGGAAGCCCTAATCTGGGATACAAGAAAGGGAAATTGTGGGTAAATTGAAAGGAAAATTGGTGAATGCTGAAGAAAATCGTAGGGTGATCGGTGAGGAAATTAGGGTTTGGGCGTAGATACAGCGCCTCTTCTTTAGTAAAGGAGTGAATTATTCTTTATTTGATTTTTCGGTTCAGGATATAATAGAATAGCATAATGAATTCTGTATGCAAAGGGAGAAAGGAGTGACTTGAAGCGGTGGCTGCGTATTAATACACTGCCACTGTTGAGTGTTGTCTGTCCACTATGCTAATTACATTTTTACCCTTTCCTCTGTTACTGTGTACTAAGATTTCTACCGTCAGATCCCTAAGCTATCTACAATGGGCAGCGACCCACGTTAGACCAGATAAAAGAAAAACAATATACAGATTTCCCTGCAAAAATAACCTTTAATAGCATTACTAAAAGTGATTTAATGAAAATATCTAGCTAGCTACTTGTAGTATAGTATTATAAATTTTTTATTTTAAACACAAATGTTTGTAGTAAATCTTTAAAAACAAAATATATTTACATATAAACATTATTCAACACAAAAAATACATTTTAATGACTTTATAATAAAAATAAATAAAAAATGATGGTAAATATGAGAGAAAGTAATAGTACTCGACTACTCGGTACCCCTGTTTCAAAATAAAAATTTTGTGTGACTGCGTACACTATTTTAAGTGATGCACAAAAAAATAGTATATGTATCAACTTGTATTAGATGTGGGATCGATGGAGATAATTTAAATAAATTTGATGGAGATACTTATAAGAGAGCATCAACTGTAAACTTAGTCTAAATGATTTGATAGGACTTAGGAGTACTATAAACATGGGAGATAAAAGTACTACTGGTATTATCTATGTTGATATGTCTCTGTACACTTTTTTTTCGGGATTTTATTCTCCTTACATTTTTTAGCCACAGATTTTTACGGTCGTAATTTTTTGTTTACAAATGTTTTGACCTTTCCTTATTTTTAAACAATAGTCATAATGTGACTTGTCACGCAAAATGCAAATCTAAAAACAATCCTATTATCATATCATAATATATATATATGGCTAAGAATTTGTGATCTGTTGTGGGTTAGTACGTGGAAAATTCAATCCCAATTAGCCTTAATGATAGCAGGAATTCGTCCTATCCTCCAACCAACCAACCAAAGAGATTGATCAAAAACGTCTACTTACAGCCCCATTATTTGATAGTAGTATACTATAACATTTGAATTTTTCCAATTATCCCTACTAAGTATTAATACCTAAATGGACCCAATAATAAAAGATTACATTATATTAATATGACCATGGGCTTAGTGTCCCTTGCCCATTCTAACATAAAGGGGAGGCCAAATTGCTATGGTAAACACGTAAATTTTGTTCGCCAATGAAAATGCGACACGTATTTTTAAAATATTAATTTAATTATTTTTAGGCATTTTAAATAAATTAAATGCTTGAAATAATTATTAATATTTATGGGGTTATTTGGATCCACAAGCCAAATAGACCTATGTTGGGCCAATGTGAACAAGTCCGAATGCAAGACTCACAAGCCCCATGGCCCAATGGATATGCGAAACAGACCAATCCATGGAAATCAATTAATGTGAACAAGCCCAGTTGAAAGACCCACATGCAAATCCAATGGACACTCAAAACAGGCCGGCCTGTGACGATCAGCCTATGTGGAGAAGCCCAGATGAAAGGCCACGCACTTGGATCGGCCCACAATTCCTATATTTTCCTCTATAAATAGAGACATCCTCTTCACAAATGGGGGAGACCTACATAGACCAAATCCTACGGCAACAAAATGCTGTAGAAATTCCAATGAGCCATAGAGGAAGTATCAAATACACTTCCAAGTCTTCAGCGTTGGAGGAATCAAAAGAGTTCTAGAAGTTGAACCCACAAATTGTTTGATGTTCTTAAATTCGTTTATATTTCTATAAATTGTAATGACCGTGATTGTGAATTAATAAAATTGTTTGCAGTTGCTTGTCTATCAAAATTTCTGTTCTACAGCTATATATATATATATAATACAATGCAGACAGATCAGGGAAACGAGAGGATGTTCAGATTCAACAATATTTTAATTTTAATATATGATGATAATATACAAATTAAACTCGTAACAAATCCAAATTGAGAAAAAGAGAATACAACAAACCCCAAACTACTACACAAATTTTCCAATCCCCACCAAATTTTCACACTCAAATCACAACAAATTAAACAAGGTGACCGACCATTGCATAATTCCGGTCCCCATTGATATACTACTATATAGAAAACAGTTAATATTGAAATCCTCAATTCTGGAATTTCATTTTTTTATGTTATGCTACATTCCATATATATATCAATGAGACGCAATGCATGGAGAAGAAAACAAGCTAATTAGAGAAAAGATGATGTATGTGATGAAGAAACGAAAGTACTAATGATGATGATTAATTATTAACAAGCCTGCAGTGCAACCTGACCTCAGTGCCCCCACCATTATTATTATTAATGCTGCTCATTTTGATCATGGATTTGACAAATGCCTGAAAGAAATGCTCCTGAGAGGCGGCGAATTTGGCGGCGAGGGCCTTGGTGGGCGGGGTGGTGAGGAGGGCTTGATCGGAGGTGAAAATGCTCTTGCCCTGGAGCAACATCTTGTAGTAGGCATTGTCGAAAGTTGTGGGAGTCGAGTCGAGGTTAGCTCCAGCACTGTTGACCTTGTTGTGGAGTGGGCATACCTGTCTCAGACCCGACGCAAACGACGAATCCATGGATGGATCCACATCATCCAACTTGCTTTTCTTGTTGAAGTTGTGGATTCTATTCTGGAATGATGAGCAGTGGGAGAAACCTAGTGTGTGACCTCCTGCGTGCAAAGTAGTAGTAGTAGTATTTTACATATCAAGTAATACTGCAGCAATTAAATTAGGGAATTAGGATTAAATGTATTGGGATATATAGGTAGGTACCCGAGAGTGCGACTAGATCCTCCAAAGAAAGGCCTCTTTGGGAGAAGCTTTGTAGCAGCTGAGAAATATTGAATGTGGGAAATGGCAAGTTGAGAGAATCCTTTGCTTCTGAAATTCTGCCATCTTTCCTCCCTTTTGGCACCTCCCAACTTGGCCCTCCAGACTGCATATATGCATGAATAATATTCTCTTTTAGTGAGACGGCTTAAAATAGAAAATAAAATTGCAATAAATAATGCATCTATATAGGCTATATGAAGTATGTATGTATGAAGAGTGAAGACGCACAAGAACAACAGCATCCCTTGCAGCAATGGCTAAAATGTCGGCGCAAGAGACCACGCCAGGGCAAAGCTTCTCCACTTGTTCCTTGGCATGATCGATCACGTAGAATGCATGTAATGAGATGTTTGGAGGTCCATCTTTCTCAGCCTTCTTCCCCCCCATGGAGTTCAGCAGCACAGATGCATCACACCCCTATATATATATTTCCAATATGCAAATAAAATTATTAGTCTCAAGGCATAATTCATAATCACAGTTGGATTAACCTAAATATATACTTCATATTATTGGTCTTATAATTAGTAATTTGTGGCAATCTCATCCTTTTACTAATTAATTATTGGCTTTGAATTTTGGCTAGCTTTACAAAAGTTGCAAAATTGGCCATTTAACTACCACAGCTTCTCCTAATTGTTTCAGTGATAGGTGTGGGATCAATTCATTAATTAAAAGACATACATCACCATTTATTCTGGTGACCTATGCATTGTTTTTTCCCCCCAAAATACTAGTTATGAGGGCCAAAATTGAAAACACATTAAATTAAAATTAAAGATGAAACTACCACGAACCACTAATATTTATGGACATGCATGTGTTTTATTTAATTTACCCGGATGAAGCAATCATGGAAGTGCATTCTCAGCAAGGCCGCAGGGACAGTTTTGTCATTCAACGCCCCCTTGTGAACAGCTCTTGCAATGGCTGACTCTGCCTCAGGACATGTTTGGTGGTAATAATTCACACTCAGTGCATTTGAGAAGCTCAGCAGAGAGAGTAAAGCTACAGTGACCAAGGAAAAATTTTTGATGTCTGCCATGGTACATATGCAACAACACGTAATGTAATAATGAATGCTTTTAATTAATGTTGGGACTGAAGTGAATGGAATGATTTGTAACAAGTTTCTTGAGGGTATTTGTAGGCCTAGAAGAACCCAAATACCACCAAAGATCGAGACAAACCCACAAAAGAAAAAGCAAAAATGTAGGGTTATTATTTGGTGAGCTAGAACCACTTTAATTTGAGCTCTTAAAGATTAGTTGGAAGACTTCATGGCTAAATTAAATAATTAATCACTAACATGGTCATGTATGTATAATAATATTAGGGTTTTAGGGCACAACAAATTCACCAGAAGCGACCACCTTCCCTTTTAGGTTAGAGCACTCACTAACCACACCAATGCACAAAAGAGAGCCAAATATGAAGAGTTAAGAAATAAAGGGAAACTATTTGGTGGAATGGGTTTAACAAATAAAGTCACATATAACTAATTATACACATATATACATGTTGGTAATTAGTGGATGCTTCAATTATATATTATTGTTAGTTCATTCACACCCACGCGTACAAAATCAAGCTAAGGGATATATATTGGTATCTTTATATTATTCAGACATACAAATATCGACAAACAAATCAAACTTTTCTTAATCTCGTAACAATCCCAAAACAAAGTACTACAGTTTATGGGTATGTTTTTTCTTTTCTTTCTCTCACTCTTTTCTTTTTCAAATATATACTCCAATTTATGGAGTATATATAAAAATGTTGGCGGGCGTAACAATTGAAGCACGCCACGGCCCAATAAAAGAGGCCCAAAGAACAACAGCCCAGCCCTGCCCATTTTGGGTCAGAACTGGATTGGGCTTGAATATGTCTGGCCGAAGGCCCAATTGGATGGAACAACATTCAAGAAAGTTTTGGTGACCCCATCAGTGGTGGTGACCATAAAAGAAAGCGACTGGCCATTGAGGTAAGAATTGGATTGCCAATTGGCACCCCAGTTTCTGGACATTGGAAGCCACCCTGTGTTTGTGCCCTTGATTTGCACTGACTGAACAGATCCAGCATTCCCCACATTGCTTATCAATACAAGCTCAAAATAGTTCCTCCCATTTATGGTGAATCTTACACCTCCATGCTTCTTGCAAGGGACCCTGCATTTATTTTCATTACAACGTCAAAAAAGCAAAAAGGGCAAATGGTTCATGGATTTGCTGCATTTGTTTAGTAGTAAATCTTGAGATTTGACTCATTAAGCCCGCATTGATAGCTAGACTAGTCTGTTCTGCATGCAGCTTTTGTGAGCTTTTGGTAGCTTTAGCTTTTATTTCAAAACAAAAGCTTCGTTCTGTACACTAGCTTTTAGGAGCTTTTGGAAGCTACAAGAAGTAGCATTAAAAAATAAGGTTCTTTTAGAAGCTCCAGCTCCCTACAGCTCCAACTCACAACTACAGCTCTGCATTCAGAACAGACCCTAAAACTAAGCACTTAATGTTGCAAGTACGTTCAAATATATTTCTTACAAAACTAACTTTAATCAGTAAGAAGACATATTTGAGGAGTTTTACCTTTGGTACAAAACAGGCACGATCCCGCCTCGATAGATACCGATTTTTTCCCAGGCAGGCTGAGCCATGTCAAAATGCTCACGGGGAGGGTTGCACCAGCCTCCGTTGTCGCTTGGGAGGTCGAAGTTTGGAGGGCAAAAGTTGGTGCCGGTGATGGTGACGGATGTGCCCTTAATGCACCATTGAGGGTCAGCATTGTAATCGCACATGATCTTGAAACACTGCCCACATGATGCTCCATTATTGAACAATGCAGTGCTTAGCGCTGCTGTCCTCGTCCCATATCCAGCTGAATACAGGTTGCCATATCCACAAGCACCACCTGTCCCAACCAAAAAAAAAAAAAAAAAACAAAAAGATCATCAATATTCACTTTCCATGTCCCCACCAATGTATCACACAATCAAATCAAATACAAGCTTAAAACGCAGTAATACCCATTGTGCCAGAAGCATCACTGCCTCCATAGAATGTGGCATGAGCCTGAGTCCATCCCGAAGGTGTAATAGCATTGCCATTGGTAATGAAACAACAGAGCACAACTAGGATTGGTAGAAGCCCATTTCTTGCATACATGTTTTGCTCCTTCTGAAATTGGAAAGGCTTTTGAAGAAAATAGATGAGGAAAGGTTGTTGGAATAGATAGATCCAGGATTTAATGCAGATATAGTACGTCTTATATAGGTGCAAGAATTTTGCAATATATGCAAACAAAGCTCACATGCAAGAACCAGAGAGCATTATAAAAATAGATATATATTGAATGACCTTTCTGATAAATCTTAAAGACCTTCAATTATTCTCACGTTCTCTCCCACAATTCCCTCTCCAGAGCCACATGGAGGTATACCAGAATTATTCATGTGAAGCGATATTTAAAGCTACTAGTTGCCAAAGAAAATACATTATAAACAATATAGGTATGTATAAAAAAAACATTAAATGAATGAGATTCAGCTAATGTTACCTCACATGAGCCCTTTCCATGTCCAAATGTGCCCACACCAAGTCAGCCTCATTTGCAGTACCACATGGCTTCTGACATTATTGGATGAGGTGCTATTTGTTTTTTACTGTCTGTAATCAATAGAAGATTAGTCCCTTTTCAGCCTTTTTGGCAGATGATAGATGCTTGGAGGTTTATTTCATTCTTTTTTCAGACAATTTGCTTTGAAATCTTTGGTTGAAAGGATTTTGCAGTTATCATTTAGCGTTGTTGATGGTGCACAAATCAGCTGAAAAAATCGAATTCATATCTCAAGTGGGTTTAGCTCAAGCACTCTTGATAACGCGAACAAATTCAAACATTAATCAAATTAGTCTAATTTTCTTAGCATGATGAGCTAAAGCATTATCAAATTGTCATATTACATAATGTAATCCCTTACCGAGCTCATCCAGGTACTTTGATCTAAGTGACATGAGATTTATTTCATAAAACATGATTCTTAAACTCAAGACTCATTTCTCAACTTTGCAAGATAAGCAAGTACTCAATAAACCTAAGCAACACAGCCCAAACTTATGTATATCAACCAAATTTCCATCCCACCATACAAAATTAAAGAATGTGGTACTGAACAAACAAGTTACACTTTGGTCAAAGCAACTAATCAACTATCCAAGTTATATTTAAAAAAAAAAAAAGAAAAAAAAAAGAAAGAAAAAAAAAAGAAGAAGAAGAAGGGACCAGCACAGCTGAAACGAGAGAACAAAAAGGGGCAAGGGTCACATCGCATATGCATCCCAAGTTAGCCTTCAATCCTATAGATAGCACCCTATAGTTAATACTGAAAGCAAATGTTAGAAGGAAAACACACACACACACACACACAAAAGCAGACATCCGTTGAATCATTGAACAATCATATTGTCACCATATAATCGGCACCACCTATCGATTACCCAAGCACTCAGGCAATTGCATCGGCTGGCTCAGTTGATCTGACTCCACGACCCTTTCCACGAGTTCCACGGCCACGGCCACGACCTGCACCAGATAAAAGACCAACACACATGGTTTAGAGGTCATAGTCCAGACAAACAAGATGCAGAGAAAGAGGATGAGTGAGAAGCATATCCAAGGGATAACTAAGTAGAGCTTCTTCATAGGCTGATAGGCCCAAGTCCCAACAACCTCAAACATGAATTTGTAAAATTCAGCTAACATTCAGAGAGTATAGTCCTTACGTGCCTTAATATAGTATTGAATGAAATTTATCACAATAAGACCTTAGCCGAAATGCATTTCTCACTTTCATAGCAGGTTGGTCATTAAAACCAGCTCTGTAGCCCTCAAAATTTTCAGAACTTGGTTCGTTCACAACTTTGGGTAAGAGATTAAATCTATATAACAAGAATTACAAGGTAACCAACAAATATAGGATATATGCAGAAATACACATCCCAATATAACAATTTTTCTTCGACTATTCTCCCAAAAAATGCTTGTGATTCTTATTTCCATAGTATTCCTTTAAATGCACTATAAGCTGGTTACTCTAAGTAAGACGAATGACTATTGAAAGAAACTTAAAACAAACTAAAAATATGGACATATAGAGAACATAAACTAGGACATATAACTTGTAGCAGGGGTGATAGAATAAATACTGGAATAGTTAATGGAATGAGCAATAGTACCTCCTCTCCCACGACCACCGAAATAGCGACCTCTACCCCTTCCCACAGCATATCCTCGATTTTTCTGATAGCCTCCATCCTCAAACTCAGTAGATGTAAGCCCAATTCCTACAATAAAATTGAGCATATAAGTTGTGAAACATCAAATTGTTGTTCTAACTTCCATAACTCTACAAATGAACATCTTTGAGGGTGATCTGAATTAGTAAAGTGATTGGATAAATTCATACCAGATTGGGCTCTAGGCCTCCCCCTCCCTCTACCTGATCCTCTTCCTAGAACATGAGGTGATCCCTCTAAAGAAGTAGAACATCTTAGAACATATTTCTTGCTGAAATATAAGACAACAAGAGCAGGAATCAGAAAACATAAAGCCACCTCCATCATAGTCAATCTCTCTAGGCACCTTCACCTGATCAGCTGGTATTGGGGGCTGGTACCTATAGCACACAAGGCCATCAAACTTCGATTTATCATGTCATTAGAAGACAAAAGAACTGCTTGCATGTGAAAAAGGCAGAGTAAAGACATCAAAAAGTGGTCATTTGTTCTACATTTTTATTTTATGTCCACCGAAAAAATTAAAATATGGACCTTCAACTCTGTATTATGCAACAGCTCACCCAATATTTTTGTTGTCCAACTCCTTATTTGAGAGAATAATTGTGACCATTGATACTTTTCTTGTGGTTTCAAGACTGTACAAGATTAACAAATAATGTCACAGAGATCAGTCATATTAACTAAACTTAAGCAATGTTTGGACAGAAAGTTTGAAACATTACGTCTGAAGGCCTTCCTCCAAGGGTTCCCATGTGTCGGTTATATCTGTGGATTGAATTGATGTTATTTGATAAAGACCAACAATTCTTCTCTGAAACACAAAAGAACAAATTTCTCGAGACTCTCATAAGGAACCAACAAAAAAACAAATTTCATGAGGAAAGTTTACATAATAACTCAAACTGAAACCTTGATCAACTCCACAATGGTTACAGCTTTGTTGATTGCTCTGCCCATTGCCTTGAATACCACTGCATCTGTGCCCTTCTCCTACAATTACCACATGATATCTGTGAGATATCAACTGCTCTATAGAGCATTTTCCCCTAAAAAGAAGAAACTTCAACTGTTTTGCAGACAAGTTGTGGACATTTCTGCACTTCAACCAGAATCAGATAATGGTATGTAAAACTGATGGCAATTTACAAGTATTAGTATATGATATTATGCCACAGACCCAAAAATATTTCTCTTCAATACCATCACCCAAATTAATGGGTCCCTGTACAACTACCATTGAGAATTTTTTGGTTTCACTATAGAAAAGAGAAGAGCAATTTAACTTTCTTTTGAAAATATTACCCGTGAACCATGCCACAGAATTGGAAATAAAGCATATGTAAACTAATGAACCCAGCAGAATCCTTGGAGTGCAGAGAATGGCCATTATAAACTCCACAATTTGAAGTCCATTTCATATTCTGCATTCTTTTCAACCCCCTTAGTATACTACCAACTGATAAATTCTTAAAAGACAACCATACCCAAGTGCCTGTTACTTTCTGTTACATCTCAATCCACATATTCCAGTGTACTTACCTCAAGATCTCAGATATGAATGTAGAAAATTTTGTACTCGATCAAAATTTTAAAAAAAAAAAAAACAAACACAAGGCAAAAAACATTTAAGATAGTATAAAGCTTATGTATTACTCCCTCCGTTTTTTAATAACTTCTCCATTTCTGCACTGCACGCAATCCAACGCTCTTTTACAATCATTAATAGCTCATAAGTATATATAAGTAAAAATTACAAAAAATTGATATTCTAAAACTACGCGATTAGACGAATCCAACAATATCTCAATTGACTATATTTTATCTTATATAACTATATGTTAAAAAGTTGAATCAAAGTTACTTAATGAATAGTAACTACTATTCAAAGGGGGATGAAAAATAAAAACGGAGGGAGTATCAAAAACGACTCCTGCTAAACAACTAACTATAAAAATGACTTAATAAAAAAACAGTGAGTTACCGCTAGTGCTAAACTGCTAATTGGCCGTTAAATTCAAAACACCGATGATACAAGTAGACACAAACACACCTGAAGCAGAGTCATAGCATAAGTGATGTAGCTTCTCATCCTGCCTTGACTCGTAATGCGAATTTCATTCTCATCAATCGGAGTATCCTCCTTCGGCCTCTCCACCTTCTGGTACCGATCCATGCTCCAACTTTCTCAAAACAAAATAAAGTCAAAACCTGAAAAGTAAAAATAAAACATATATCCACCAACAAACAAGCCAATCAAGAAAAACAGTTTACTAAAAAAAAAAAAAAAAAAAAAAAAAAAAAAAAAAGGCGGCAACAATTAGGGTTTCTGCGATGAAATAGGAGCAAGCAACCGAACTGCAATTAATGCTGGAGAAGTAAATTCGGCTATAGAACCTGGAACAACATACATAAGCACGACGGCAATCCTTATTCAAACATAGATACAACTACCTGAAGAAAGCGTAAAAATGGGAAATTTGCTGAAGTGCAGCTCGACAAAAGGAAAGGCTCCTATGTCCGATCTCAGTTCTTCGTTATCCCGTAACCAGTGTGCTGCGCGCTCCTCGAGTATTTATAGTCCCGGTCCAGGACCTCTGCCCTAGTTCTTCGTCTAAAACCGGTTTGGCAGTTGATTAAGGTAATGATTGGGATTTGGGAGTTTGGATAAGTCGTGAACACAAGTCTATAAAACAGCACGTTCTGAGATGGTGAAACAAGTACAATGTGTTGTTTAAAAATGAAAAAGAAAAACTCATGGCCCTGTTTGGGAATTAGTTAACTGATTCTGTGAGTAATAATTGGTTAAAATTAGCTGTTTGATAATTTCGAAATTAACTTTTTGCCTAAAATAAGCTAAAATTCAAAATGCTGCTATTTGCAGCGGTTTCAAAAATAGCTATTGAACACTGTTTTAAGTTATTTTGGCTTCTTAAATAAGCTAATTCAGTTCAAATTGGCTAGAATAAGCTAATTTCATTTAGCTGTTTTGCCAAACAGGGCCATGTGCGATTGGATTGATTTCAAACAAATGGGCAACTGCTTTTGATTGGTGAAACTTGAATGTTGGTTGGGAGTTGTTAGGGAACCATGGATGTTTTTGTGTTGATGTACTTTGGCCATCAATTTTAAATTTGATAATTCATATTCATAACATTGAAAGGATAAAATAATAAATTAACAAAAATATAATTTTATACATGCATCTGTAGTATATTACAGTGACACATAATCAGTTTCATGTTTCTGTAAATCATAATGGTGTAATATTGCGTTGCTAAAATACTTTTGTTAGTGTCGCTGAAATGATCTCTTGTGTGTCACTGAGATGGTTAATAGATGTTCCGTTTGTTATTTTATTTTGACAAATTTACACTTTTACTTTTAAGCTGTTGGATGTTTTTAATGGCTAAAATCATTCGATACCGCATTACTGTAACATGACCCATTTTTTTTATATTACTATATACTTATAATAAAATTTAATTTACTAGTAAAAGTTAAAAACGGAATAATCTCAACATATTTAATTTATATCGCGAAAAAAAAAACATTTAATTTAATAAAATTCACTGGTTTCCCCACCGGCTCCCTATCATTTCTCTTTATTTTCTTTAAAATTTGTGTGGTATTGGTTCTCACCACTCCTTTACTAGTCTGTATAGACTATTCATTAAAAAAACAATTACAAGCTCGCACTATAGTAGTAGTAGAGACCTGTTAGTGTGTGCTTTTGCGGTCAGTAACTAAACAGTCACTAGATAATCGTATAATCACTCCAAAAATAAGTGTGAAGTATGAGAGCATGAGCCGTGGCTAGGAGAGTTCGGAATCGAAATAAAAATACAATACTACTTAAAAAGTTAAACGAAAAGCAAATCTTTGTAGTGCAGATTTATGTCTTGATTTCAATTCCTGCAGTTCTTAAAAAAGTACCCTTTGATCTTACAACACATTTGTAACGAACCTTCATTTGAGTGTATTGTATAATATCTATTCAGGTGAAACAAATTCGTGAACGTGCAGCCATTTTGTAGCTGACCACTTGTTCCCTTTTACAACAGGGCAAGCTCCTGGAATCCAACACCACCATCAAAACATAATTACGACATAATAACATTAACCCCAATAATCATAACAAATCAAATACGAGCAAACTAGTCACTGAATCGCTTAAAAGGGGAAAAAAGGAAGAAGAAAACTATAAGCAGGTCAATTCAAACGTTTGACTTACTTTTAACAATAATTAATCATTAAAAATTATATGCATTAAATTAGAAAATATTATACTAGGATGTAGAAGGGATTGTTATTTATCATGTACTAACACAACCGTGAATTAAAATTTACATCCATGATCTACTGCTTATTAATTATAGTATATATTATACTTCATCTTTCCTTAATATTTGTTACGAACCCACATTTTACGCAATCCAATACACATTTTTAATCCTTAATAACTCAATAACTATACAAGTAAAAATTATAAAAATTTTATATTCCGGATCTATACGATTAGACGAATCCAACAAGATCTCACTTGACTATATTTTATCTTGTATAATTGTGTTAAAATTTTGAATCAAAGTTACTCAATGAACAGTGACAAAACTCCCAACGTATCAATTATTAAGGAACGGATGAAGCATTATCTATTATCTATATAAGAGGAATATGGTTTAATTTTCCTCACCTCTTCTTCTTCTACTTTCAACAATCTTAGTTTCTCTCAAACTCTATTAAAAATATTTATACTATCCCCCAACTCTATTTAATTCTAAAATTGATGGCATTTATTGCAATGCAAGCTTAAAATTTTCAACTTCCGAGAATATTTAGTTCCCCAAATATCTTCTTTAAAAAGGAAAAATACATTCGCTATTAATAGAAAAGGAAGGAAGTTTTCTTCCTATTAAATACCATATTAATAGAAATTTATCATATCTATATACTTATATATGATCTATATAAAATTTTATACTTATTTATAAAAATTAAACCCCTTCTCATTTACTACTATACATACCCGACTTGCATAATGTAGATTCACTTCTCTTATAGTAATTGCTTATTCTTCTTCTATTTTTTTGTTATTCATCTTTTTTATTATTTCTAGATAATTTCGACTTTATTTTATGCTATTAATCTTCTATTTTTATTTATGCATAGCTTTAAGAATATTTTATTGTTATATTCCGCAAAAAAAATATATATATTTTATTGTTATACGTCTGGTATGGATGTTTCCTTTAAAGGTGTTGAGTGGCTTACGAGTCTAAAGGCATGCACCACGTTTTTTAATCCCTACGAAAGACATTGGAAAGAAGGTTAAGGAGTTCTTGATAGATATTCGTGACAACAGGTCACGAATATTGAAGTGGAGTTTCTGGAAATGTTTGAAGTTGAGATGGAAGTTGTATTTGTTTCTAATGAAATTTTGATGTGATCAAGCAAATCCAGATACGTTTGAAAGCTGCAATCACGGAATTGATATCCACCGGCTAAAATGATTCTACTTCCTTTTGTGGAATTCATTTATCCATCTGAGATTGAATTCATTCCATCTTCCTTGGTGGAGCACGAAAGAAAATAGAATCATTGTAGCTGGTGGATATCAATTCCGTTATTGCAGCATTCAAACGAGTCAAGATGTGCTTGATCTTAGCAAAAAATTCATCATAAATAAATATAACATCCATCTCAACCCAACCCTTTTCCATAAATTCCACTACAATATTGAGAGTTGATAGATGATTTTTTGTCTATGGAAGTCACCTGTTGTCACAAATATCTATAAAGAACTCATTACCTTCTTTCTAACGTCTTTCATGGGAATAATTAAAAAAGTGATACATGCATTTAGACCCCTAAGTCACTCAACACATTCAAATGAAATATCCACACCAGACGTATAACAATAAAACATTCTCAAAGCACTTGCATAAATCAAAATGGAAGATTAATGGCATAGCTTAAAGTCGAAATTATCAACAAATAATAGAAAATGAATAACTAAAAATAGAAGAAGAATGAGCAATTACTATAAAAGAAAGTAAGAGGAGGATAAGTGAATTAAAATTTATATTTTACACAATGCAAGTAGGATATTTATAGATAAATGAAAACGGGTTTGATTTTTATAAATAAATAAAATTTTAATATAGATCATATATATAATTATATAGATAACTTCCTTTTAATATCCGATTTAATCGGAAGAAAACTTCACCATTTTCTGTTAATATCGATTTATTTTCACTTTTTAAAAAAGATTTTTAGGGGAAAATAAATATTTTCGAAAGTTGAAAAGTTTAGGCCTGCAAATAAATGACATTAATTTTAGGATTAAATAGAGTTGGAGGGATACTATAAATAGTTGAGTGAAAATGAAATTGATGAAAATAGGGAAGCTAGGAGGGGTGGATGTAAACAAACTATATTACTTTTTTATGTATAGATTAAATAGATAGATAATAGATAATAGGTATAATAAATAAATAATCTAGTAGATAATATATTTTCCGTATAAGGCCAAACGAACTGTACTGGCTGTTGAGGGAAAAAAAAAACTGTACCATGTAAGCTGGATGAATCGAGGCTAGCATCCGGGTTCAAGCTCCAAAAAAGCAAGGCATTTCCCATTTTCGGTTTCACAGAAATGCCCACTGTAGAACAGTCTATCGTATTATCCGCCTGAGAAATGGCGCTCATATTTCCTCCTGGAGTTGGAAAAATTGTCTGGCCACCTTCTTCGACATCAGACCTGCATCGAGTATCAAATAGCAGAAACAGATTTGAGGGCAAGCACAAAAAATCGGGTTGACTGTTGTAACAGAGTGCTTACAGATACATGAGAACAGTTGCAATGCGTTGACCGCCTCGTTTAATGTTAAACTCATCAGAGAAGTAGTCACAATGTGCGTCGTATTTTTGTCCAACTTCGTAGTGCAAGATTTGTAATGCCTCTCCGTTCTCTGCAAATGAAGTCTAGACAAAGTGGCACTACTGTTTGTTGATACAAAGGGTACTCTCATGAAAAAGTATTGGGAGAAAACGGTCATTTTAGGGTCTTGTATCGTATTAGAACAGTCAACAAAAGTCTAACGATCGTAGACTTGTAGTGTAGAAATAACAAAATTAGGCATCAAAACGCCTATGGTTTCTACGTTGAGCTAGTGCTTCCTTTCTTTCTTACACCCGACAAATGTGCTTCAAAAAACCACTAGGGAAAATGTCATTCATGAGGAAATAAATAGTACTCCTATAAGGTTAAATTAACCAACCTGGGGGTATGAAAGTAAAATCTGCTATTCTTTGTTCAATTCTTCTAATGATTTCATCTTGGCCCCTTCCCAGAAATGTACCAGAACTCGTGCGAACCCTTTCAAATATCAACCATAGATATAGTAGTAAGAAAGCTAAATGCCAGAGTCAAACCACACAAAACAGAAAGAAGCGGACACAAGTAATCACAATAGATGGGAAGCTAATTAAGCTTACGTGCTATCCACAGCCTCGCCAGTTTTGCTATCAACCACTTTCGACTTTTTCATATGAGGCTTAGCAAGCTTTATCAGATGCTCGCATTCTTCCTTTGACTGTCGATAAACAGTAAATAATCGGCCATTGGCAATTCAAAACTAGTCTAAATTAGCATCAATCCTCCCTCATCTAACAGTCTATCAATCTTCCCATTAACAATTGCAAAATAGGGGGAAATTTGCTAACTTCGTCCTATAAGTTGATTGATTTTCTCATTGTCCTTTTTAAAAAAAAAATAGTTTCTTAAGTGATCATGTAGACATTTTTTCGCCCAATTAGTGATGACTTGGTGGATTAAATGCTTTAATCTCATGAAGAAGGTACTCCAAATGACAGAGGAATTATTAATCTTGATGACTAATTATCAAAAATAAAGATTACTTCCTCCGTCTCATTGTTTTTGTTACATTGGCTTTCGACACGCATGCCGAGACGCATTTTCAACGGTTAATAACTTAAATTGTGTACAACGAAAAATTATAAAAAAGTTGATTGTCTAAAACTACAAGATTAGACGAATCTAACAAGATCTCACTTGACTATGTTTTTTCTTACATAGTTATATTAAAAATTTGAATCAAAGTTAAACAGTGAATAGTACAAAAAAAACCCTATGTAACAAAAATGTTGAGACGGAGGTAGTAATATTTTGAAGTAACCATGTGCCTTATGTTTGTTTCCAAATTTATTTTTTTTGAGATATCATTAACGAATAACTGACAATAAGCCTCACAATTAGCCCGCGGCTACTCAGAGTCAAACAATTTTTCTAGTTATATATGTCATGTCAGGCAGGTTTCCTCATTGCATTAAAAATACACAATCACTAAATTAAACTAGCCAGATGTATAGTTGAATACGTACTTTTAAATTGAATTACTCATAGTACTCCATTGAATATAGCTTTATATTTAACCATCAATCTATGCATTTTTAGCCACATATTAGCATCATCGGTGCTTAATTATATGTCCATATGGACCATATCCTGATATAATTGCCTAAACATACTCAAATCAAGTCGCTGATGAAATGGCAATAGAAAATGTAACTATCAACACACTAGCGATGAATACAAATCAAGTCGCTGATGAAATAGCAATAGAAAATGTAAGTATCAACACACTAGCGATTCAGTTATAATTATAGCCTTAAAGATATAGGACTAAATTAGTTCATTTTGATAAAACCCTAATTTGATAGACAATTGGCAATTATCCCTTCACGATTGCTTCCAGAAAGCAAATCAAACCCAATTCAAAAAAAAGTTCAGTGAATGTTAGATTCTGGACAAACACAAAATCACAGATAGATATTGAAAACAAAATTTACCAGAACTCACCAAAAAATTGTGATACAGAAAAACCCGAGGCTGCCACATTGAGAGAATCTCAACCCACTGCTCGCGTCCCCCGCCCAAGTCCTCCGCATTTCTGTCGACGCTACCACATGAAATCGGAATCGAAATCAATTACAATCCTCAATCCTGATTCTCAAAATTCAACAAAATCGATAACGAACTAACTAACTAGAGTTGAATGAAAAATTTACCGCTCAAAGCGCAACCGCTTCAACTTGAAGGTTTCTCCCATCGGAAAAGTCTCATCATCAACGTCGTCGCCGATGGGGATGGAGAAGATTCCGAGACCGAGAAGAATTAATAGGATGAATGTGAGCATCAACAGCGTCGACAGAATCACGACAGCTGCAGACGATCTCTTCCCCGGATGATGGCGGTTTCCCCTCCCCTTCGCCGCCATATTTGATAACCGTTTTGTCCCCAAATTGGAGATGAACCCAAATCCTAAGAAGCGAAATGGATTGGAAGGGGGAAGAAGTGAAAAGGAAAGGAGATTTGATTTGATGAAGGCGAATACGGCGTTGCCTTGTTTAAACGTAATTAGCATTAATTGCAGTTTGCTTTGGGCGGGACAATTTACTCTTTATTTTATCTTATTTCATTTATTTATTTATCTGATTATGACAATGGGAAATCGTATTGTATTTTCTCCATAATAAAGTTTGCATATCAGCATATATATAAGGTGAGGAAAATAGGTGATAATTGCATATTTGGTTAGTTAAACAACAAGAAGAAATGCTCTACCATATGGTTGTCTTGAAGTTATTTTATGTATTGATGGGAGGTTTCTAGGGAATTCGGGCTTGCGGGATTTGGCGGTTTTGTGAGGAATTTTGATGGTAGCCGGATCGAATGATTCTCTGGGTCGATTTGGGCTCGAGAATAAACCTACTGCGGAGATAAATGAGATTTAGAATTAGGCATCGGGCAGGCTAGTTACTTTTCTGACTCCATGATATCCTTGAGACATGTTCAGTAGGGTGTTAATGAGAACTAGGGGTGTAAATGAGACTGATAGGCTCGTAAAATATTCGGGCTCGACTCGATCAAAACTCGACCAAAGCTCGACTCGAAAAGGCTCGACTCGAATTCGAGATCGGCTCGGAAGGTTAATGAGCCCGAGCCGAGCTAACCAATACTCGGCTCGAAAGCTCGATAATAGGCTCGAATATATATATATATATACACACATATCAATTATACATAGTAAATGTATAATCTATTTATTAATCCTATAAATTTTCTTTTCTATTTTTTGTTTTTTATGGTTAGAAGTAGGAACTAGGAATAGTTTAATATATTAAATCTATCAAACTTCAATCATTCAAGTTTTTAATTTCACTATTTAATAATTTGACGATTATTCTTACTCCCTCTGTCCCATTTAAGATGTCTTGTTTGATTTCTGCACACAATCCAATGCACTTTTCTAACCGTTAATATCTCAAAATATGTACAACGAAAAATTATGTAAAATATATATTATAAAAATACATGATTATACGATTCTAACAAGACCAAACTCGACTATTTTTTTCAAATATATATTTGCAATAAAATTGAGTCAAAGTTAAACAATGAATAGTGTCAAAAAGTCAAACATGACATCTTACACGGGACGGAGGGAGTATTTTATATCGAGCTTAGTTTGGGAATGGAGACCTGGTCTAGTGGTAATGTCCCATCTATCCATCTTTTTAACTTGTGTGATTTGAGCCCCTACGCATATTTATTAACATATGAGTGTCAATGTTAAAAAAAAAATAAAAAAAAAACAAAAAAAAGAAAAAACTCGAGCTTTATTCGAGCCTTGAGCCGAGCTCGAACTCGGCTTTTTTATGTCGAGCTCGAGCCGAGCTCAATTTTTTAAAGCTCGTCGAGCTTCGAGCTCGAGCCGAGCCGAATTTTTCCTTAATCGAGCCGAGCCGAGCCGAGCCAGGCTCGAGCTCGGCTCGGCTCGTTTACACCCCTAATGAGAACCATTGGCTTGCTCCGATGATTTTGCATATTAAGGATATCTTGGCTGCTCACCTGGGTTTCACTGATCTCATATTCTGCTTGAAGAGAATGCTATTGATGACTCTTTAGCGAGGGGAAAAAAGAATAAATAGGTCCTTTTTCTTTTCAAAAAATTCAAATCAGTCCTTTTTCTATTTTATTACCAAAACAGTCCTCTACAAATGCTAATTATGTTCAAATCAGTCCTTTTTTCACTAATTATATTCTAATTGCTGACGTGGCAAGGGTTTTAATTTAAACCTGATACATGTGCATAATATTAGTCCTTTTTCTTTTATCTTTTGCCAATTCAGTCATAAACTTTTATTTTGTTCTATTTAGTCCTCTACCCCAATCACTCATTTTTATATTAATTGGCCTCAAACCTTTCAAATTATTTCATTTTAGGCCCAGAACCTTAATTTTTTTATTATTACTAATACATTTATCAAATAAATGCCCAACATACTTGCGTAAATAAAATTAAACACCAAACCTCATATATTGGGTTCGACGGCTTTGTTATCGGGTCTTTCAAGTACCGGAATTTTACAGACTCTCTCTAATAACCACTCGACCGCAACGATGGTTCATTGGTTCTGGTTTCCTTCAGCAACAATCAGCACAATCATACTTTGTGGACAATAAAATTCAGGCAATTTTTTAATATTTTTAATAATATTAATATTTTTCAATAAAATCAAGGCTTCCTGTATCCATAACCTTCCAAAAATTCAAGTTAAATCATTTACTCAAATATTGCTACATCCTAAGGTAGGACGCAAAGTAAGATTCTGTTGATTGTTACTGAAGGAAACCAAAACCAATGAACAATCGGTTGCGGTCGAGTGGTTATTAGAGAGAGTCCGTAAAATTCCGGTACTTGAAAGACCCGATAACAAAGCAGTCGAACCCAATATATGAGGTTTGGTGTTTAATTTTATTTATGGAAGTATGTTGTGCATTTATTTGATAAATGGATTAGTAATAATAAAAAATTTAAGGTTCTGGGCCTAAAATGAAATAATTTGAAAGGTTTGAGGCCAATTAATATAAAAATGAGTGATTGGGGTAGAGGACTAAATAGAACAAAATAAAAGTTTAGGACTGAATTGGCAAAAGATAAAAGAAAAAGGACTAATATTATGCACACGTGTCAGGTTTAAATTAAAACCCTTGCCACGTCAGCAATTAGAATATAATTAGTGAAAAAAAGACTGATTTGAACATAATTAGCATTTGTAGAGGACTGTTTTGGTAATAAAATAGAAAAAGGACTGATTTGAATTTTTTGAAAAGAAAAAGGACCTATTTATCCTTTTTTTCCCTTTAGCGAGGCGTGGAATGAAAAATATTATATTCTTCACAACTTAGGCATTTTCGCCAAATGATACTAGGCCTTTGCTTTCAGCTTATCCAGCTAGAGTGTCATCTTCCACCCTATTCTTCTTTTTCTTTTCTTGTGCTCATTTTCACGACGCTTTGGCATCACGTTGTACCCAAAAAAAAAAAAAAAAAGGTGCTCTAAAACGTACATAAATAGTTAATAAATGTAAAATAAGTGATAACGTTTTATCTTTTATTAGTACATTACTTGTTAGCTTGCGAGTAATGTATCTATCAAATTTATAAGCTAATATGGGTGTATATTTATCATTTAAATATGTGCACATAAATCATTCTATATATAGTTCTTACAAAGTAAATCCACATACAAATACCATCAAAATGCACTCAAATGCATATGTATTGGATGCTTGATAAGGGATCACTCCCTTGTAGTACATCATAAATGACTACTGCCCGTTACCAAACCTTCATTTATCATTCTATCTATTCATTGCATCTTTCTCCTGTCAAAGTCCCAATTTTTACCCCAAACCTAAATACAATAATAGACATAAACACATGGTACAAGCTTCTTAGTCGATCTGACACTTCTCCATATCATGGTACCTGCAACAAGTTTCTCCTTAGTTATTGTTATGAACCATTACAGTAAGGAAAAGCCTTTGCATTTGTTTCTACGAAATCAAACCAAGTTAATGAAATTTTAGCATTATTGCATATATTTGCATTGAGACTAACATATTCCTTGACGCGCAACCATTTGGTAGCTAACCATTTTTCCCCTTTGATAACAGGGCAGGATCCTGAAATTGAGGAAAAATGACATTGTCATCCAGCCGAGAAACAAAGGAAGCCTATGATTTTTTGGTATTCCCTATGGATGTTTCTGTAGTTGTTAAATGTCTAATTGAACTGCTTCATTTACTTTTTAAATGTGGAGCAATGTCGATTCATACAGACAAAAGTGAAACTCACGGTGCAGGCTTAACGGATCAATGCTGCCGTCTGGGTTTAGGTTCCAAAAAAGTATGGCATTGCCCTTTCTTGGTTTCAAAGAAAGGCCAAACTTAGAACAGTCTCCGGAAAAAAATGACCAGAGGTTCATATATTCCCAGACAACTGGGAAATTCGTGTGACCACCTTTTTCGACATTGGACCTACATTGGATACAGGATGCAAAAACATTAGGGCAAATTAAACCATATGGAAATTTAGTAGCTTCATGACGACAGAGATAAAACACTTACAGATACATAAGAACAGTGGCAATGCGTTGATTGCCATCTTTAAGGTTTAAACTATCAGCAAAGGAATCAGTATGAGCGTCGTATTTTTGTCCCACATCATAGCGCAGAACCTGTATTCCCTCTCCGTTCTCTGCAAATGAAGCCTAAAATTACTGTTTGTCGATGTAAAAGAGAGTTAGGATCCAAGGTACGCGGTAACAAGAGAACAGAGTAATCTGTAGTCTTTACATGGTGTATCAATGAAAACATTAGGGAAAAAATTGTCAAAATCCATCCTATAAGTTGTTTCCAATCCATATTCGCTCCATAAATTATTCATCATCACAAAGAGTCCGCCAAGTTCATTAATTTTGTCACAATCCATCCAGGGAGATTTAAGATTTGCTAGTGTGGTGGTCGCAGGAGTTGTCTCATGGGCCGGCGGGCACATCACAATGTCGTCTTAAATCAACCTTAAACGGTCAAACCGACTATTATAAAATTAATGAACTTGCGGTACAATTCATGGGATGCAAAAGTAAAGTTTTCCTAATTATTGCAATACTTAGATTTTCTAAGAACTACTATCAACAACCAATTCTCGATCATCAATGATACCAACGTCATGCTTCTTAATTGAAGTATGACTTTTTCGAATTTTTGCACCATAAAAGGGAGGGATATGAAGACAGAAAAACGCCATTTTCTTACCATTGATTCACCAAAACATTCGGTATAAAAACATATGAAATTATGAATATGCAAAATTCGATTACCTTACCTATAGGTATAAAAGTAAGATTTGCTATTCTCTCTTCAATTATTCTTATAACGTCATCCTGTGCTCTTTCAAAGAACATTCCAGAACTTGTGCGCGCCCTGAAAGACAATGATCGTAGATCCTCTAGACACGCTAATCCAAAATTTGATAAGGGGACATGATGAAAACGTAATTTCAAAATCATTGAAAAAGAATTTAGATGGAGCTCCAATAAGTGAATTAAGGTAGTAATGGCGATAGATGAGAAAGTTAGAGAATGAAAGAAGCGCATACATACATGCTTTTTAGACTCTTGCCTGTCTTGGGGTCGACCACTTCCGACTTTTGCATTTGAGGCCTCGCATGGTTTATCAGATGCTCGCATTCTTCATTTGACTAATTAACAAAAAATGCAAAATCACCATGCTAAGTTGTTATTTCAAGGTATAAATTGTGGAAAATATATAAATAATTGTTTGAATACGTAAAATATGTGTGGCAACTCAGACAAATACTAATATAAGTACTAGTATATAATTTGTAATGTAATAAACTAATAATCCATCTTCAAAACAGATAGTACTATTATATGAAGTATTATCAAAACTCACCAAAAAATTGTGATATAGAAAAACCCTAGGTTCCCAAGAAAGAATCTGCATCCCTGGCCCCAATTCATCCGCATTTCTGTCGACAGTTTCATCCAGAACAATGGAAATAATAAAAATAAATAAATAAAACAAGATAATTCAATCTTTAACACAGAATTTTCAAAATCTTTGGAGGAGCTGAAGCCAGTGAAGCCCAGAACGATGGGATCCCATCGCCACACAGATGCATTTTAAAAACCATGCATTTGACAAATTTGAAATAGATACATAAGTAAATGGATAAATAATGGAACTCCCAACTAGTAATTACTAATATTATTTTTCCTTAAGAAATTTACATCTCTAACCTGGGTGTGGCTGTGCCTTGTCGGATTGGGTAGCCATCCTCATCGTAGCCAACGGGGATGGAGGAGATTTCCAGGCTAAGAATCATCAACAGCAGCATTGTCAACATTATAAACAACATTGCCACTATCATCATTACTTTTGACAATTTCTTCCATCCATGCCACTTTTTACTCCCTTTTGCCATTTTCTTTCTTCCTTTCTTTTTTAATTTAGAGAGGCAAAAAAAAAAAAAAAAAAAAAAAGGAACTTGAGAAAGAAACCAATGTAGTATAATGAAACCCTGTGAATCCTCTGGAATTTGAGTGGAAGAAAACGAGTAATTTATAGGTGCAGTAATGATAACATTAGGGCATAATTCTTGTTACCTTACTTCCATTATTTTAATTTGCAAAGTTGCATAATGGAGTATATATATATGGCTAGGTAGGATTCCTTGTTAGGTTACAGTATATATTTTAAATCGCATTAATAATGATAATCATTGTTTTATTTCTAAACTCTCATTCAGACAAAATAAATAAGAACTCTCTTCATCCCATCCCGATGCAACGTTTTGACTTTTGCATTTATTGATTTTTTTTTTTTTGAGGAGCCATTGAAGGCCTGGAAAGGGGTGGTGGGAGTCCATGCCACACAATTACAAAGGGGAATTAAAGGGAGGGATAGGGGGCCGGTGGGAATCGAACCTCCAACCTTCCGTTAGAAGTCAAGGGACTTAACCGCTTGGGCTAGGTCCTCATCCCGCTTTTGCATTTATTGATAAACTTTCATCTAATTATTTTAATTATATAATCATTAAAAAATAAATCAAGTGAATTTTGTTAAATTTATATAATCGCAAAGTTTTTAAATTATATTTATTTCATATATATAATTTTTATTAATATGCAATTTAATACATACACGTTAAAATGACAAAAATATTGGAAAGAGTGAGTAGAACACACTGCCAATGTGCAAGTTAAAACATAAAGAAATGATTGTCTTTTTTGAATTGAATCACATGCATGTGACAAATAAATAAATAAATCATTCAATTTGAATAAATTTTAGTTCACACATTAATTCCTAAAGTTTACTGTACAACATATAGGATGTTTATTATTTACGGTATATTGGAAAAATGGACAAATATGTCCATTTTCTTTTCCAAAAATTCAAATCAGTCCTTTTTCTATTTTATTACCAAAACAGTCCTCTACAAATGCTAATTATGTCCAAATCAGTCCCTTGTTCACTAATTATACTCTAATTGCTGACGTGGCAAGAGTTTTAATTTAAACCTGACACGTGTGCATAATATTAGTACTTTTTCTTTTATCTTTTGCCAATTCAGTTCTAAACTTTTGTTTTGTTATATTTAGTCTTCTACCACAATCACTCATTTTTATATTAATTGGCCTCCAACTTTTCAAATTATTTCATTTTAGGCCCAAAACCTTAAATTTTTTATTATTACTAATCCATTTATCAAATAAATGCCCAACATACTTCCGCAAATAAAATTAAATACCAAACCTCATACATTGGGTTTGACCGCTTTGTTACCGGGTCTTCGAAATTCCGGATTTTACGGACTCTCTCTAACACCCGACCGTAACCGACGGTTCATTGGTTCTGGTTTCCTTCAGTAACAATCAGCACAATCATACTTTGTGGACAATAAAATTCAGGCTATTTTTTAATATTTTTAATAATATTTTTTAATAATTTTTTCAATAAAACCAAGGCTTCTTGTATCCATAATCTTCAAAAAATTCAAGTTAAATCATTTACTCAAACATTGCTACATCCTAAGGTAGGACGTAAGTAAGTTTGTGTTGATTGTTGCTGAAGGAAACCAAAACCAATGAACCATCGGTTGCGGTCGGATGGTTAGAGAGAGTCCGTAATTCCGGTACTTGGAATACCTGATAACAAAGCAGTCAAACCCAATGTATGTGGTTTGGTGTTTAATTTTATTTATGGAAGTATGTTGGACATTTATTTGATAAATGAATTAGTAATAATAAAAAATTAAGGCTCTTGGCCTAAAATGAAATAATTTGAAAGGTTTGAGGCCAATTAATATAAAAATGACCGATTTGGGTAGATGACTAAATAGAACAAAACAAAATTTTATGCTGAATTGGCAAAAGATAAAAGAAAAAGAACTAATATTATGTCCATGTGTCAAGTTTAAATTAAAACTCTTGCCACATAAGCAATTAGAGTATAATTAGTGAATATGGGACTGATTTGGACATAATTAGCATCTGTAGAGGCCTGTTTTGGTAATAAAATAGAAAAAGGACTGATTTAGATTTTTAGAAAAGAAAAGGGACATATTTGGCATTTTTTCCACAGTATATTTGTTATTTAGAAATTTGGAGTTTTAGTTTTACCATTTTATAGATGAAGGTCATATCTAGCTAGGAGGATGACTTTTGGGCATGTCAATTGCTTGCGTATAAATGAAAATTTCATTTTTTGGGGTAATAAAAAAAAAAAAAAAAAAAAAGGCAAACGATGTAACCCTTGAATTCGTTTATTAACTTAAGCAGATACAAGAAAGAAATCTACACAAGACAGATCTGAGAGACCACAATCGTCGTCACCAATTTCCCATTAATTATCTCATCATCATTACATTACATTACATTACATGAAACAAAAATCATCATCATTCTGGAATGATGTCTACTTGACGGTAACTTTGCCGACCATGCCGGCTCCCCGGTGCGGATTGCAGTAGAAGCTGTAGGTCCCCTTCTCCGTGAGGGTGACGGCGAAGGTCTCCCCCTTGGCGTTCAGGGCGTCCTCCTCCTCCATCGATATCTTCGACACGTCCACTCCCGCCGGCACCTCGTCCTCATCGAACACCACGTTGTGCGGGAAAGCCTCGTTGTTCTTGAACGTGATCTTCTCCCCCGCTGCCACCTCGAATGTGCTCGGAATGAACGCCAGCTCCCCGCTGTCCCCGCCCATCAGCACGTCGATCGCTAGCGCATTGCTCGCCATCACCGCGCTCGCAGCCGCCGCCGCCGCCGCAACGCCCAGGTCCTTCCACGACGCCTTGACGGAGAACTTGGTGGTGGTGGTGGTGACTCTTGCGGCGGTGGGTCTGGCGGAGGAGGAGGATGAGGCTTTTAGGCCGGTGAAGGTGGGAACTGTGACTGCGGCTGAGGTAACGGTGGCCATTGTTGTTTTCTTACAATTAGGGAAGTGTGTGTGTGTGTGTGCGTCTGTGTATGAAGCTAGCTTGGGACGGATTATAAAATTGTGGGGAGTGAAGAGGATTGGGTGTGTGTGTGGATGGGATGGGATAAGGCGATCAGTTTTTTATCTGGGAGGATTGGTTTTTATTGGATGGCATTGTCTGACGTGGTGAAATCAGAGTCCCAGGCTGTCTGTTTTGGACAGGATAATATGGTAAGGACTTAGGGTCTCTTTTATCATTTCTTTCCACACCTGAAAGTGTTCTAGTATTTTCTTTGTAGGAATTGGGATGGATTGTGTGGCTGCATCTGCACCACACATTCATTTTTGTGCATTTTAACAACTTGGCCATCACAAACTTAAAAAACCCAAGAACACAATAAGAAGATTTGAAAAGAAATAAACAAGGACATAAAAAAGAGAGAAGACTGGAACTTTAAAGGCGAGAAATGTGGGGAGGGTGGGAGCAGAGGCGAGTGAGGAGTTGATCTGAGCAGGGAAAGCCCCTTTTATTAAGGGGTAGATGAGGAGAAAATATCTTGAGAATGGTTGGGGTGTACTTGATTTTGTTGTAGTACAAGGGAAATGCAAAAGGGTAGTACAATTTTCGCTACCATAGTAATTTGTGTACAACACATACACTACTAGTTCACTATGCCATCGCCAGTCATGAGTCATGACAATAAAACCCAAGAACTAGATTCATCTCAGATCCTGTTTTGTCCATCTAAACAAGTTTGTTCTACAGGCGATGAAACACAACCTTAAATTGCAGGGCAAGAATGAAGAGAAAAGATCAGACCGGCATCAAGAAAGAAGATAAATCATTGGAGAAAGAAGCTGTGTCGAGAAAATAGCACTGTGGGTTACCCAAACCACCAAAAATCTAATAACCATCACATAAGTTCCGCCAAAATCCAGTTACAAAACAAGAATTCATGTCATTTATTGATCATTGGAAGACTAAGCCCAATCTGAAGCCCAAGCATCATGTTAACACCAAGCCTGTCCAATCCTAACCAATGTATATATTCCACAAAATAGGCATATCCCTCATGTGTACGTAAATATCAATCTTGCAAGAAGTTTGAAGGAGCATTAGATTTTCCAAGGACAACTTCCAGCACTTATAGTATATTGCAAATACCATGGGCAATTTTGCTCTCCAAAAATATACCTTTCCGAATGTGGTTGGGGACTCATCATTATCGACACAAGCATAACACCAATCACAAATTGAACCAGTCCAAATATATTACTGTAATTGCAAACAATGAATCTCTACACAAGCATATATTCCACTAAGAAACATCCTTAATTATTTGCTAGCACTTAAAGTTCTATACGAGCAGAATGTACACCAATATACAGCCCAATTCTCACTATGTAAAGTTTGCAACATTTTTTGTCACCTCTTATATCAATGGAAACATATTGTCATCTCCATCCTCATCATCCAAGTCAAAATACTTGAAGCCCATATCTTCATTTGGATTCGGGTTGAAGCTTGAATTCACATAGCACTTCATCTCATGGAACAGATTCAAATTGTCCACCAGCTTGTGGAAGACATTGCACCCACAACACTATCCGAAAACAGAATTAGCACATTTGATAACAAAATTAGCACATTTGAACATGTAAGCAAGAATCTCCAGTTTCTAGCATAATCTAGACAGTTTAAAGCGGGTTTTTGAAAAACTACTCTTCAAGATAAACTTAAACAGCTCATCATGGTGCTTTGTAAATAACCTTGCATCGGCTTAATAGTAAAAACAAAATAATCCCTAATTCCCAAACAAGTGCAAAATCATATCTATAGCCATATGTATGTATACCTGCACGAAGACGGTGCCGTCAGTATAGGCATGAGGATTGATGGCACGCGTGGTGCGTTGGCCGCACACGTTGCAAGTGAAGGCCACGCGCATCCGGCGGCGGGGGGATTTAGTGAAGAGCGACCAAGGGAAAGTGGACACACGCTCCGTCCCGGAGCCGGGGTTCGACCCAGCGGGCACGGGAGGACCCTCCATGCCCGACCCGGTCGTCCATCCCCGCACGTTCGCCGCACTCAACACAAGCCCCATCGCTGCGTCCTGCGAATTTCAAAAATCCCCAATTCGCAAAAATTAGGTCAAAACCAAATTCCGATCACTCCCCAATTTCAACCCAAAAACGCAAATTAAATAATTAATCCTCGCCTTGGAAAGGGTGTGATCTCGGAGTATCGGCACGAGCGCAGACTCCGGAGAATCGGAGACGCGATCAGCCTCGCTGTTGCCATCTTCTGTAAAATCAATAAAGGAATAAGATTCGGGTTAGGTCAAAAGATACAAAATTGAACAGATAAGGGGAGAAAGCGGCTGACTTTTGGAGGAAGTGGAGAATCGGAGAAGCCGGCGGGAAGCGGGGGCGGCGGATTTGCTCGAATGGAACATCGGAAGCGAAACGGCGCCGGTGGTGGTTGTGAGGGCCTCCATTTTTTCCGGTGTATATTTTGGTGGTCTGAAGCAATTTCGATTGTAGGGAAGTGGTATTAGCGAAAAACGATGAAAGGGAAGAGGGAAGGGCCACCACGGAATTAGGCTTTGAATGATATACGTGGTGGTTGTGCGTCGCCGACTTTACTGCCCATAGAATCTGGTCATGCTCTGAGATTTTTATTTTATTTTGTGTAATAAATTAAGGGCAAATTATAGTAAAGTACCTATTAGAATTAGTTTGTATTTTAAAAAGACCTATTGTAAAAAACTTACAAAAAAGGACCCATTTAAGTTTTGACTTTAATAGTACCCACCTAACTTCCCAATAAATTTATCTTTAAGCATAAGACACACTCTACAATTTGAGTAAAAATTTCATTTACTTTGTAAACCCACTAAAATAATTAACTTATAAAAAATGAATCAAGAAGAAATAAATTCATTAATATATGAATATGGAATATATTTACAAACTATGGAAGAAAGAATTGAAAATTGGAATGACATTGTTTATACTATACTCATATTTTTAACTGAATATAATCAAAAGGTATATCCCTATTCGGAAGAAAAAAGTTTTTGGGACAAAATAATTTTACTCAGAATAGGATCAGATAGTGAAAATTATGATGAAGAACAACCAGACAATTTAAGTAATTATGGTGAATATTATTTTTCTGATTAAAACCAGTAACACAACAAAATTAATTAAAATATTTTTGTTCCACCGATTTTTACAATTTGGTATCAGAGCCAAGAACGATTAATCTGGACATGAGTAACCATAATCATAATGATCATATACTAAACTATCATATGTCAAGATTAAGATTAAATACTTCAGAACAACCATACCCAGAATATATTCCAACAGCAATATATCCTTTAGATGAAAATCAAGAAATAGATTATCCACTAAGTACGATTAATCCACTCGATTTTGAAAACTATATAATAAATAGAAATGATGAATATGCACAAAATAACACCGAAAGCTTGATGATACAAGCAAGAATTGAAAGAGCATTTCTAAACAGAATAAGAGGATTAGAACCACAAATAAGACCACTTACAGACATAAGAACCAACAATAATCGTAGATTTTTAACACCCATATTTAATCCTGATCATGAAATAAGTCAAAGAGAAATAGAAAATATGGATCAACAAATAGAAGAAAGAAAAACATACATAGACAGAAGAAGAAGACGATTGAATAGATTGCAAAACGATGAAGAATTTGGAATAAGACTAGGAAATAGGGGAAAAAGATTACTTTGGATAGGAAACTATATAATTGAAACGGAAGAATATAATGGTAATTTAATACAAATTATATCAAAAAGAGATGAAGAACAAGAGTTAGTATCACAAGTCAAATTATCTATAATCAACAATGAAATTACAACTTACAGAATGTTTCCAGGATATATAACACACAACACCATGTTTACTAGAGCACCTTCACCCGAATTTTCAGATCAAGAATCAAATTATAGTGAAGACTAATAAGATGCCAGGAACAAAGTTAGAAAATGAAACAATAGAAAGACTGACTAATAAAATTCATGAAATAGAAAGTCAACCACAAGATATAAGTACCATAATAATGAAACAAAAACTATTAAGAATAAAATTCAAGATTTCTAAAATGATAGATGAAAGAGAAGCATATGTAATTATACAAAAACACATAGATCCAGAAAAAGAAGAATCGGAGTTAATAAAAGAATGGTATTTAAATGAATTAGAAACAATAGAAATAGAAGAATTAGACAGGGAAACTGAAATAGATGAAGTAAACGACTTCATTAGAAACATAAGAAATATTAGAAGATGAGTTATCTAGAAGATTTAGAAACAATAAAAGATGGAATTGAACTAATAAAAGAACTAATGATAAGTCTAGATACAAGACTCTACAATATCGAAAGATACATAGACAAAACAATAATTAAAACTCCACAAAAGCAAGTAGAATTAGAAAAGTCACTCCCACTACCAAAATGGGAGAAGACACCAGAACCAGGAAGTCTCGATCATAGAGTAATGATGAAAGAAATAGTAAAACTAAATAAACAAAACAAAATTAGAATTCTTATAGACAAAGTAGAAAAATTAAAAAAGATAAATGAAGAACTAAAGGAAGAAAAATTAGAAAGTAGAGAAGATAAAGAAGAAACATAATGAATACAAGTATAGAAGACTTAATAAATGAATTAAGTAGTGATTTAGAACGACTAAATTTAGAACCAATATATACAGGAACATTTTCAGAAACAGAATTAGAAACTAATGAAAGTGATTTGGAAGAACAACATAAAGTCTTTATGAATAATCATAGATTATATTTACCATCATCAGAAGTAGTTGAAGAAACTAGCACTGCCTTGCCAAGAGAAGGTGTAACAGGAACTATACCAATGGAAGTAGATCAAACTACAAATAGACAAAATGTAGACAATTATCAAAGTAGATTACAAAATTTACCTTCAAAAAATTTTCCAATAAGAAAAACAACCTCTAAAAAAGAAATTTGGAAATACAATGAAGATTTTGAGTTAAAAGAAACAAGAATAGGAAATGTGAGACCAGGAGATGCAATATTCCTAAACCTGGATTGTCTTAAACAGCCAAGTCTAGAAAGGAGGCAATGCTTATGAAGAAGGCAGAAGTGAAGATACCTATCATAGTATTCTTTCTCTTGCATTTCTTTGTAATCTTTAGTTCTCTCTGTGTGATGTAAAACTATGAGTGATTTTAAAAGCTTTCAATAAAAGATGATCGGCTAAGTACAATAGCCTGATCATTCCAGTAAATATCTTCGAGTATATTTTTCTAAAGTCTACCGAAATTCTGAATATATGTGAGTGAGTGAAACATATGTTGAGAGTCATGTCATCGATACAGTGATTTCCGAGAGGTCATGCATACCGGAGTAAGGCAGGAGGCCTGAAAGAAGGATAGCAGACGAGGAAAGAAGGTTACTCGTTGAAGGACTTGATCAGAAGTTTCAACCACAAAGCTTATACTACGGAAGCGAGGTAGACCCTGAAATTTTACTTTGAATGATAAATACTGTGAATGATCATGGCATATATTTCAATTATTTACGTTCTCTGCAAAAGATCATTAAATAGAATCCATAACATAATATTTTGATATTGTAAGAACAAACACAACAGAATATTTACTACAATACAAGTCTTTCACTTTTTAGATTGTTCGATAAAAATACACAATACACAGAACCACTAGATAAGAAGTATTTAATAATAATAATAATAAATAATTAAATAAATAATAAATAATAATAATAAATTAATTAATAATAATCAGTAAATTAAATATAAATAAATAAATAAATAATAAAATTAAGGATATTTTAATATTTTCCATCAATCATTTAGGACAGGTTAATCTTTAAATGTTAATTAAGTTTCAAAGTTTTGGGGTCCCTATCTCTAAACTTATGAAAAGGGGGTCTTTGACCCTAATATCAAGTTTCAAGAGGTCCCTCTCCCAAACTACCCCATAAATTAATATAGTAATTAATGAGAATCATCCACAACAGGACAGGGGAAGCAGAAGCAGTGGGGAGTGAGGACCGATGGACCTGCACGGAGTTGGTCTTTGAATGTTTGTAATGCATTGGACTTTGTCCAAGAGAGTAGGTTTCTGAAAGAATATAAATTGGGCCGGAAAGCCCAATTTTAAAATTCGTAACCTATTTGGGCCAGCTTTATTATTCTTAAATGGGCCATGGAACAATGTACGAAACAACGTTTAAAGTTTAAAGGATGGAGTCGAGTGGCGTGCTAAGCGAGATTGGTTAAGAGAACAGTATTTGAAAATTGCAAGACGTTGAATGACTCAATGATAAAAATGGGAACTTGATTGGTACTGCATTTTTAAGAAAACTTGACACACTACTTTATGCATATACTGAAATTAAGAAAATTGAAAATCTAAACTAGCTAGATTCATTTTTTTTTTTGGATGAAACTTTAAGGTATTCATATGGACACGAAAGTGTTTGTGTTCTCACCATTTTTCTTTTAATTAAAATTTAAATTGGCATATGGCTGTTTGATGAGGTCTTTAAATCGAAATCAAATGGAAAGAGTTTCAAAATTGTAAGAAAAAGGGATTGGGACTTAGCTCAAGTGGTTAAGCCTCTGGCTCTCAACCTTTAGGTTGAGGGTTCAATTCCCACCCGGATAGGTATGTAGTTGACGAATGGCCCATCAATCCTTTCATATAATGAGTGTGTGTGGGAGACAGCAGATTGAAAATAGCATAGAGCATATTTGAATAGCAGATTTTATTGGAGGTGTTTGGTAGATTAGCATATAGGAAGGTATTTTAGTGATTGTCCAATATGCTTTTTAATCTGCTTCAGAAACAAGCAGATGAGATTTGAGCAGGTGGAGCCCATTATGATCTTCTAATCTATTGCTTGCCAAACACACAAAAATAGCACATTGGTGGGTTCAACCTGCTAAATCGCCATATGTTGTAGAATCTGCTGGCAACCAAATGGGACCAATGTATTGTCATGCAATCTACTACTAGTATATTAAGAAAAATACTGCTCCGATCCGTATTTTAAAAAAAAAAAAATCTTTACCACTCTTTATTAAATAAATAATAAATACGTATATAAATTGAGATAGAAAAATTATGAGCATTTTAAAAATATCATATAAAATAATCTAAAGATACTTTAGATTAAAATCAGAATACATAAACCTAAAGACTAACATATAAAATGTGAGCGGTAATCAATAATAATCTCGAATAACCAAACGTAGTTGGCCTGAGTGGTATAGGGCTTGACAGCTTAAGCAACGGTCTTGGGTTTGAGCCTTTGTGTATGCAGAATTATGCTTTGGAAGATTCAACTCTTCTATACCAACCAGATCCTCAAGAGATTAATCTTGTGCCCAATGTGGTTTGGGGATACCGGTATACGTCAAAAAAAAAAAAAAAAAAAATTAATACCATGATTGTAGAACGTGTTATATCGTCATAGTTGCATTGCAGCACCGTGGCACAAGGTGCATGCCATGAGCAATATCGTGCTCCTGACTCCTCCTACCGTGATGAATATCATCAGAATCTCTAAAACCTAACAACATCAGTATAGTGTTCTAGCCGAAGCCGTTCGGGAAGTTAAAAGTCGTATTCAACCATGTATAAGGCTCGTTAGCCTATCACAAAACAGAGATGGCAAGTTCCCAGCAGTTTCTAGCTACTTCATACATGAGTGGGTACTTTCCCTTTATTATAAATAATTAAAATAACCTATTTCCTGGCCTCAACATAAATTATTGTTTTAATAAAGACTTTTAGGTCAGAATATTTCAACTTATTAATACAGATTATTTTCAGAGAGAATTTCATATCAGGGCCATACCCAATGAGTTTCAAATCGAGTTACTAATTATTTTGATATGACCCAATATAGTCATCTGACTCGTACGTACAGATAAAATTTCATTGAAAATAATTGTATGAAGTATTATTCTGTCAAACTTAGCTAGTTTCTAAATATACAACAGAAAAACAATACCATGACAAATTAAAAATTTATACTTAAGAAATGATTGATCCCTTGCCATGCATAGAAAACAAGTATGATGATTAATCACCACGTTACCATATTATTAGGACCCTTTAATTTAAATTCACAGTAATATATATAGTAGTATATAATAATCATGATTCTGCTGCATAATGCATGCCTAATTAATTAAAGAGCCAATTATATAGTATGTCCAATTAATCCTTTGATTATTGCTTTCGAAAAATAATTAAAATAAATAAAGGGTCAATAGTATGTGTAAAGCTCGATAACTCATGCAAAATTAGGATTTTATTAGATCAAGTTATTGGAACCAGCTTATCGATCACTTCAAAGTGGATTAATAATTAATTTGAAGAATAATGAACACATGCATCTATTTATACATCAATTACTTTGCTCAGTGCTCACATGAAGTCTACAATTACACGTTTATATGGCTGCAGATTATGTGATACCCCGTCTAATTTTATTTTTGTGATATACTTCCTCTATTTTTATGAACGTGCAACATTTCCTGTGCGCGCGCAGTCCGATACAGTTTTTTAACTGTTAATAACTCATGTTGTATATAAGTAAAAATTATAAGAATTTGATATTATAAAACTATAAGACCAGACGATTCAACAGGATTTCACTTAACTATGTTTTCCTTCTATAATTATTATATAAACATGAATCAAAGTTGAATAATGAATAGTGTCAAAACACCAAACGTTTCGCATTATGGGAAAGGGAGGTAGTATGTATATACACATACACGGTCCACACTCAGTGGCGGATGTAGCCACATGCTAGGTGGGGCCCCTGGCCCCATCTCAATTTTTTTTAAGAAAAAATTACTATTACTTTTTAAAAAATTTTTCACCAAATTTTTTTATATACATTCTATGCTTAAGATTAAAAAGAATATTGATTCTGACCCTATCAGTCGAAAAATCTTGGATCCGCCACTGTCCACACTACATATCTGCCATCACCCCTTCAACACTCCAACTGCAAAAAAATACGGATTTTGGGGAGTAGAGTAGTATATAGTAGTATTTTAATTAATTAATGCATCGAAAATGTAACTACACAATACTATTACAGTACGTGTGTATATATACATTAGTACTCCTATATCTATAGAAATTATTACTATTACTACTAACACTGCAGGTTACGTTGTTGAATCATATATAAACTAACGTCGTGTAATGGCCGGGAACTGCAGATTCCCATTTGCATTTGCTGGTGCAGAAATAATTAAAGCTGCAATGCACAATTGCACATATGTAGCCATCATGATATGCATTACCCGAAACTGAGCATTGACTCAACAACATATGTATATGTATATATATATATATATATATACTCCTACGGTGTATAAATAAATACTAAGTACTACTATAGTAATAAATAAATAAAACATGTTGTTAATCGTTAAGATTATATTTAGAGAGAATTAGGCAATCAATTATATTAATATAGATGCGGATAAGTTAGTCGTCACTACTAGAGGAGATCGGAAGATAATCTTTAATTATTATTTTTTTTGGATAAACAGTACTATGTTGTTACTGCTCCTATCCTATGCTGTGCTGTACGAGTTTTAGGCTGTGTCTGAACCTAAATAAGAAAGTAATCATCATTATATGTATACTTCTATACAAGCAAAGGCACATTACAAAAAACAAATGAATGTATAGTAGTACTTCTTAATTACCAATGCAGTAGTAGTAAATTGGAGGCAGCTAGAATATTTGCAATTCTTGGGGAATCTCAGAGAACCATTGTTGGATTTGGGAGTGGTACGACGTTCCTCAATATCGCAGATCGATATTCAACCAATTTTGAAAGCCATTAGTATCCCTAGCTAGCTAATTAAAATAAATTAAATAAATAAAAAGTACTCCTTCCGTCCCACTAAAAGTGGCCACTATTCCTTTTTGGGGTGTCCCATTAAAAGTGGCCACTTTCCCTTTTAAGCAAATTAGATTAACATAAGCATGATTAAAAAGCCACAATAATGACAATTGTACTTTCTGCACAAAGTCCCTATATATGTTTAACCATTAATATTTCAAAATGGGTATAAATAAAAATTATATAAAATATATATTCTAAACCTATACGATTAGACGATTCCAACAAGACCACACTTGACTATTTTTTTCTTTCTACATCATTACGATAACATTAAGTCAAAGTTAATTAATAAATATGGTTAAAAGTCAAATGTAACCATTATAAATTAGATGGATTGATTAGTCAAATTTACTCACACTACTTTAACTACTAAACACCACAACCTAAATTCCCGTGCCCAAAAGAAAGTGGCCACTTTTAATTGGAGTGAGGGAGTACTACAAAAGAAAGAAAGAAAAGAAAGAAAGAAAGAAAGAAAGAAAGGAAAGAAAACAGCAGAGAGAAAAAGGGAATTTGGGAGTCGGGACAGAAGGATGTGTGTGATGATGAATGCGACGCATCATTCGACAAAAGGGAAAAAGATTTAACAAGGGAAATATATAATGCCAATTACCAACTACTACTATATCTTGGGTACTTACTTTGTTCTTGGAAAAGGAGATCTAAATTAGTAATTAATTAATTCTAAAGTAGTAGTATTTGATTTTATATAGGAGTACAGAATATACTTACAGCTGGGACATTATTATTTATTAATTAATGAAGCTGAGTAATTATAATTACTCCTATAGTAGTATATGCTAATATATCTTTTTGAAGCGATTTGACCCATGCATGCTTGTTAATTAATCTGTTCACTTCTTTTGTTTTGAATATAGGAGTACTCGTATAGTAATGTTGATGATGTTGGTGGGTCATCATGTAAACTGTTGTTAGCATTAGGGGCCGTTTGGAATGGCTTATTTTGAAGTGCTTTTGGCTTTTGCTTCTGCCAAAAGCACTTTTGAAGGAAAATGAGTGTTTGTTTTGGCTTTTGGGAAAAAGCAAAAGCACCTCGAAAAGCTGCAAAAGTGCTTCTGGGAGAAGCAGCTCAGGGGGTGCTTCTCCGAAAAGCAGAAGCCAAAAGCACTTAGTAATGTGTGCAGAGTCATAAATGCCCCCATTAATTTATTTTAATTACACTATAAATATATACTATTATATATAAATAGCATATCCTTTTTGGTAATTTACACATTTCAAAAGCACTTTTCACTTTTACATATCCAAACACACTTTTGAAAAAAAGCTGTTTTTCAAACATTCCATCCAAACACAAAAGTTACATGCTTCTGCTTTTGGCTTTTACTTCTGCTTCTACTTTTGGCTTCTGCTTTTTTTAAAAGTCAATCCAGACGGGCCCTTAGCATAGGGAGAGCTACAGGGTCAAATTAAAAGTCAAAGCTTCTAGAGTTGAAAATTGGACCTTGGATGCTCTACTTTATTTTGCATTTTTTGGTGGAGAAATAACCCCACCACTCACACTCACACTAGCTCACACTCGCTTACTTAGTGATGATGGACATGCCAAATTGCTAATATGCCATGCCATTCACATTGCTGCTAGCTGATGCCCAAAATAAAACACTAACACCCAACTAGCTAGTCAACTATATATGTTCCATCATTCACTCTTCAATTTGTATTTAATACTATTATTAACTCAATTCATTTGCTTGCTTGCTAAAAACCCTAAAAAAAATGACAAGTTAATTAAATCTCAATTTGAATTTAGTTTGGGTTTGCAAAGGAGCTCAAATCAAGTTTGTTTAAACTAACAACAATTATTTTGGCGATTTAACTCCACTGTACCAAAGCAGTCCAATAATAACATATATAGACCCCTCATTTTTTTTTTCAGCAGCTTTCAAATAAACCTGTAGGTTTATCCGGCTTCGGCTTTATCAAAAAAATAATAAAAGGGTTTGACAAAACCTTTTCACTTTTTTTTTTTTTTTTTAAGTATAGGCTGTAGAAGGATCGAGTACATGTATTTCAATTAAAAGGGATTAAGGGAGTGGCATAGGGCACAATTTAAAGAAGAAAAGAACATTGTATGTGTAATTGCCGTGGGTTGGGTTGTGTCTGCCTACTGCTGCAAATGTCGTTTTCATTCCATTATCCACCAGCATCAGGTCAGTACTAGTAGTATTCATTAGGAGTATAATTCTACCTTCCTCGTCCGTCAATGCTCCCCACCCCCGAAAAAGCTAAGCTCTTGTAATTAAATTCATTCATTTCCTATCTGTTTTATGTGTGTGTGTGGGAGGACTCGTTGCGTCCCCATCACTGAACCAGGCTTCAATTAAAAGTCGTCTGCAGGTGCAATTGTGCAGATGGTGCTGGGTGGGGTGGGGGGCATGGATCACCCATCGATCATTTCAAGAGAACAAAAAAGGGGTTTTTATTTTTAAAATTGGTGTCGTTTTGCGAGGAGGCGCTTCAGTTGCTATATTATGATGATTGGGTTTCGTTTGAGTTGGTCTCGTCTCGTATCGTCTCGTCCATTAGTTGCAGAAACCCTAGTTAGCTAGCTTCTGCCTTTTCGGATTGTGCTCCCAATTCTTCAATTCCTTCCTTGTTGATTCCCTCAATTGGTCTCTGACGAGATGTGTGTCTACTGTCTACTGTGGTGGCGATTGTTGAGGGTTTTCAATCCTTGGATCGATCCGTAGGGTAGGTAATTAATGAGGGCATTATATTCGTTTTATTCATGATGGGTTTGCCAAAGGGTTTCTTACAGAGATCATTGGCATTCTGTCCACCTCCTGACAAATTAAAAGCGATATATGTGAATTGGTGTAATGGAGAGGAGGTGGGCATACTGCCAACAGAGCTCTGTTGGCTTCTCTTTGCAAAACCCTCGTGAAATTTAATTTGCTGCTCAATTGATCTTGTGAATTCATCCTGTGGATCGAAGGTAAATTAAATTTGCACTCCTATATGATTTGATTTCTTCCGTGCATGGATAATACATATTTGGGTATATATATATGATTTTGCTGAACTAATTATATTGGTGTATAGGTATCTGTTGGTTGGAATTTCTTGGAAATTTTTTTTGTCCAAAATGGATAGGAAACAGGTGAGGATCAGGCTGGAAAAGCAAATCCTAGTGGAGAACTATCTAAGAGAAAGAACAAAGGGCCGGGGAGTCACTTTGCCATTTTTTCTTTTCTGGATTTAATTTGAATATGTTGTTAACAGAAGAAGAAAGAGTTGAGGAACTTTTCTAAATCCTTTTTGTTTTCTTTTCGTCAACTTGTGTTTACTTTTTCATGTCTGTCTCTATTGGACTTCGGAATTCGAAATTATTAAGTACTCCTACTATATAATATTACACTCCTATATTGGAATATCCTTGCACAGCATTTCCTTCTTTAGTTAAGATAAATTTGAGGGGGGTATCATATCATCATATATGGAGGATATGGTAGAAACTAGAAAGATTTCGATCTGGTGCTGTGGTCCGGTAGCTCCCAAGCGTGTGGTCTGCTCTGTGCAAGCTCATGATTGATATGATAATGGGTCGGGTCTGGGTTTGGTTCGTCAAGAACCCAATCCATGATTCGGGTTGAGGGCTGACCCAGACTTTCAATGCTTTGGTTCTTGGTCCATTTTTATAAGAATCAAAACTCGATCGAAGTCCGGGTCTAGCTTGCTCGATCATATGTTATGACCTAAACCTATTGTCATCGTTGAAATTCTTGCATTTGCAATAATGATCCAGTAGATAATACTATTAATGTTGTATAGTACAGGAGCGGCCTCTTGATTAAAATCAGAAAACTTATCGAAAAAGTAGAGGACCAATAGGTGCGAAAAATAGATAAAGGACTGTTTTAAAATTTTTGGGAAAAAAAATGACCATATCATATATTTTTTCGTGATTTCAGGGTTCCCATGTCATGTGAAATTCAACGACACTACTACTGCTCTTGCAGTGCTTCCAGGAAAGGACGACGGCTCGGCTGAGAAAGCACACGTCACCTCACCTCGCTGGGTTGTGCATATATATTCCACTACAACTGCATAATACTACGAACACAACTCATGCACCCTCAAGGATCATTACTATATTTTTGGTGAAATTTTGCAATCACGTTCACATATTGTTAATAATTCATGAATTTAATAAATGAATTATATTGATTGATTAATACTAAAATGAATGAAATATACATAAATATTTTATGAATATGAATACAAACTTCAAGATTGTTCATGTATATTTTTATCTGCTCCATCTCAACATTCACCATTGTTACGTTAAGAAAAAAAAAATTAAAAAAATACCATTGTTCACGGAGCAACCTTAACCAAAATTTATAGCACAACAACTACATAAGGAAAAAAATTATATACGCTCTGTTTGGCTTATACTCCGTACGTTTTATATATTAGGACGGATCAGTATATATGGACGAATTCACCTGATGAGTATGGCATTATTCGAATACTAGCTAGCTTTTTAAATTTGGGGTTTGGGCACCTTGGTCTGCTATGTGTGATCGGGTGAGACTACTGGATCGGGCCAAGCCTTTATACTGGGAATCAATAATTTCATTTTTGGACATGTGCGCTTCTGCAAAGAACATTGGTAGATGGTATTGGTAGTCCCAGCTTTGCTAATCATACATACTATAAGCCTCTTAAAATCATCGATTTTTTTTATTCACTAAATAAATTACTATCTTTCTAAAAAACATCAGTCGATGAATCCCGTTGATACCATCTCATTATAATCAATACATATCGTACCACCACCACTACAACTCTAGAAGGTTAGATTAATTTCATCATTCGTTCTTAAAAAATATAATCTGGAATTATCGTTTGCATCAAACCTACAACACGTCATAACAGTTTTACCCGTTTCCAACTACGTACTATCAGTCACAAAATTCAGTTTAACCATATTATATTTAACTTTCTCACTAAATTTCAAGAATTTAATCAAAAGCACTGAATATATCATAAACTGAGGTTTTCGAATTCTACATCAAGTGAGTAGGCAGCAGGCTGGCTTACCGACCTGCACAACCGCTGGGGCCTCTGAGTAACTGGGATTGAATATCGAAATGGAGACCCCATCAGAGATGAATATGAGCTACCCTGGTTGGGCAGCAGCATTGATCCCCTGCGGTTGTGCTGCTGCGCGGACAATGCATGAGCCATTGCGCGTCGTTTGGTGGCATCATCCACATACAAGAGATCATCAATCCTGGCCATCAGGTTGAAGGCCAAGCTCTCCATTACCCTAGAGTAGCTTTCAAGAATCGACTGCCCAACATCCTACATGAAGCAAAATATAGTTTCTGATCAAGAATCAGCAAAGTGTGAAGGAGCTTAGTGCAAGATAACATATTACTGCCTACTATTTAATTTACCCTGTTGTACTGAATCTTGTTCATGTCGAGAGCAGTTTGTGGGAGGCCCGGAAAGTGGAGCTTTAAGTTCTTGAGGAGGGTATCTGCTCTGTTTGCGTAGAGTTTACTCTTTTCTAAATCGCCGCCAAGGCCCTTCACTGCGCTTCCCCAAAACGAGCTTGACTTTGAATGGTTTAGTTTCCTCTTTTGATGTTTCGACCTCCAAAAGTGTAAGGCAGATTCAATTCTGTTTGCTATCTCCAAAGTACTGTATTCTGATGAGAGATCCAAGTAATCAACGAGACAGTCAGGAGAGAATGGATCAGCTGTTACACAACGGTAGAGGATTTCACCTAAGCATGCCTTCTCACTCTGAAAAACAGTAACCAAATTTTAACATGAATTAGATAAGTTAAGAAACCACCCGGACCACTGATGTAATCAAAATAAAGCGTGCCCTAAGATAGATACCTTTGGCAAGTTCTCCAGGTAAACTTGTGGCACTTCCATCTCCAAAAGCACATTGCTGTTGATCGCCACGGCAGCTTTGAAAATTTGTTGTGTGCATTCTCTGCAGTGTTGCAGTCGTTTCCTTGTCTCCTCAGACAAACCATTAGCTGGAACTTTGGGGAATGGCAGCCACCATTTTTCTTCGAGTGTCACTGAGGAAGAGCGCCGTCCAGAGGGAGAACATGGATATGGCTCAATGGTTTCTCCATTGGCAACAACTATCCCACGATCAACGTAGTAAAATTCAGTGTCTCGAAATCCATCCAAGATGCTGATTAACATTCCATCGAGCTTCTTTAGTGCTGGAAGATTGACATATAAGTCAGATCTCTGTTGAGGCACCATAATCTCGAAGCTCCCACCACCTGGAAATTCTTGAACTGATGGAACAAGCTCAACAATGGAATCACTCACACACAATAGCCAATCCATCTCTCTCTGCCACATTGACCTTTTCTGTGGGGCCAAAGGCTCCAACTTCCACAGCTCACCGAAAACACTAGCTGTTGATGAATGATTATCATATAACAGGAATTAACAAGTGAACAGGATCAAGAGATAGCTATATACAAAGGTGACAATAGAAAGTTCGATTGAGTTGTTAAATGGACATACCTGCAAGATTAGTAATTGCATTCGAGATTGCCAGAGCAGTGCTTACTCCCTTACCTCCACCAGACATATCCTCTCCCAGTAACAACTTTGCAAATCGTTCTTTCATCAATTCAGCTTCTGGACGCAAAAAAACAATGTCACAACAAGAAAATGATTATATATTCAATAAAATTATTTTCTTCTAAATAAGCCAAACACAATGTCCCCAACTATGGCAGATGGGTACAGATTTCACTGTTGGACAATTCCATCTCATTCTTTTGAGAATAAGACAAATTTCACTGTGGCAGATGGGTACAGATTTTCAGAAAGAGGGTCATCAACTCAGAGGCCCCAACTAGAAGAAGTGTTCCCTTTGACTGAATCAATAAACACACTACATACTAGTTTATTGTTTAATTTAACTCGATATTATTTGTGAGCTATGATTTTGTTAGAATATACTCCATATTTTATATAATTTTTACTTATACACTTATTGATATATTAACCGTTCAACAAATGAAAATAAGTGCATTGAACTTCTATGGAATAGAAAATGGCACTTTTATAAAGGGGTATATTACAAGAGATCGGCCTCTCCTTTAGCCTTTATGTACTAATCACTTCTACAACACTGTATTAATGTAAGGCCCTTCCTAATCTACAAGTTATTTCAAGCAATATTGTTACTCTTAAGGAGTATCGTTTTGCCTAATCAAAATAATAATATGAACACAAAAATGAGAATAAACTGATACGTTTATCTTCTAGTATTTTCTAGTTTACGTTTCTCCTAATTTACACGGATTTTCAAACACAGCATTTCTTCTTCATTCACGAGTAAATTCCTCAACTCAACCATTCAAAATCAAAGTAACGTTAACCCCAAGCCGAGAAGTGAAAACCAGAAGCTCACCAGCGATTTCAGGGGTATCAGATTTATCTCCACCGTCCTTATCCGCCGGATAAATGACGTGTCTACCTCCAACAACCGGCAGCATAATCGGAGGCGGCGGTAAACGCTCTGAACTCGCATCCACACCCACCCGAGACGCCGCGGTACAGGCCAAAGCCAACCGGTGGTCAGATGAGAACGTAGCAACACTCGAAGTCGAACTCTCCGACTCACTGACGTCGGCACTAACGCTGTATCCGTCGTCGAAGCCGTGCGACTGCATATCTTCAAACTCATCATCCGATTGCGAAATAACACTGCTGTCCATACCTACTGCAAGGCTACAATGTACAATCCCACTCCTCAACCTGCAAAAACCAAATAAATAGCGAAAATAACATTAATTCCATGCCTGCAACGGCACAAAACCCCCTCATCCGTTACGAAATATCAGCGCAAGCCATACCTCGTCACGGCTACAAAATGTACACATGTACAATCCCCCTCTCAAATTGTCAAAACCGAAAAAATCAGCAAAAATCACATCAATTTCATCCCTGCAACGGCACAAATTCAACGGACTAAGGCAGTAATGATAGATTGAACACAGCAAAAGGCAATGCGGAATTGGAATGAATGAATGATTGAGAGAGAGGGGAAAGGAAAAGTGAAGCAAGCAACAAAGTGAAAAAGTGAAAGCGGAGAGCAGAGAGTAAAGATGCATAAATGGGGAGTAGGAAGGAAAGTATGTGAACATACATGGATACGGGTATATTGTGCGTATTTATACTCTGATCTGATGTAGAGCAGCAATTGGTGGTGGGCCGTGGGTTGGTGACTTAAGGGCGTGTTTGGTTGGCCGAAATGATGAGTATCAATACGTATACAGTATGTTGTAGGTATACATCGTCAGGCGGCGGCCCCAGCGTCACGTGGTTTGTGGCCGCCTTTGTTCTGCAAACAATTTGGCGTCGGAATTCGGGATCGGGACCCGAACAAATTGTGGATGTGATTAACCCTGTTTTGGGTATATACAAATAAGGCGTTTTGTTGATTTTATTTTTATTTTTTCAAAATATTTTTCTTTAAGGTTATTGAGTAATTAATCTTTTGGAAACCTAATTCCTAATCAAAACATTAAAAATTAGGGACTTGACTTATCTCCAAATTTTTTTATGTAATTGAATAAGTACAAATTACTAATATTTAAAATAAACGAAAATGTACACAACAAAACTGACATTAGTAGTAAGCATTGATCAAATCATGAATTGCATTGTTGGAACGTAATGTAATGTAATGTAACGGATACAGATTAATAACTATTGGCCTACAATTCAACATTTTTTGTCCATAATAATTTCAGTTACTAACAATATCAACAGTGTTTCAAAATTAATTTTATTCTAAGACATTTAAGAAACCCAAATTGAACATACATTTGAAAGGATTCTTACCCATTAATGGATTGTTGATCAAAGGTGCATTTTTTTAACATGAACGGGCGAAGCGATCAGATGTGAGATAAAAAGTTGGATAGGGGTTGAGTGGGGAATCGAACATTAAATTTAAAAGTTAGGTCTAAGTGAGTACAATTATAGAGGATTCATATTTGAACAGGGGCAAAATATATTTTTCAGTTTTAATAAAAAAAATTCCTATAATATTAACTTTTCATTGAATATTTCATCTTTTACTTCTTTCCTTTTTCGATATGATCATCTTTTACTTTTTAATTAAGCAAAAACTAACCATTAATTTCTTTAGTTAATTTTTTCCAAAAAATTACAATAATTTTAATTTCTTCTTTGATTTTAAATTTATGAGGGAAAAATAATCATATGAATGACCTCAGCTAAGATTTTAGAGATTAATGTCATTTTGGATAATAAGTTATTGATGGTTGTAAAAGTATATATGCATGTGTGAATTTTATAAATATAATTACAACGTAATATTTGTCATGTATGTTGCATTTTATTTAATTTTTGTTTTTAGATTTTGTGATGTTTTACATGAAATGTATTTTATTTTGTTTATTGATAATTTCAATAAATGGAGAAGAATATAGTAGGAAGGGTTGATTTTAGTTCACCAGAAACTATAAATTCTATAGGCACAAAATTAACTGATTTTTTTACTATTATAATTCGTGATGGCAGAGGTTTGGTGTGATCTATAATGGAGGGAAGTCGATAAAATATAAATGCTCAATAAATTATTTGGCTAATGCTTTTGATTTTTTTCTTACATTATTTATTAAAATGTAAAGTTTTGTGTTGGACAATGGCCAGTGGTCTTTAATGTGCATTAACTATATGGTTTTGTTGGACCTTTTTTTTTGGATACATAAATGGGTGAAAGTAAATAATGCGAAGAAAAATAATACTGCAAACAAAATTTAAGTGTTATTTTGCGTGAATACAAATAATTCTATTAATTGCTTTAAATGTATTTATTGTGTGATGTTATTGCCTTATATTGCATCCAAAATTATCTTAGGAAAATAGAGGACCCTTGATTGGGTAATGAAAAGGAGCTATGTTATTAATTGAAAAGCGCATTTTCATTTTCCTAGTTGTAGTACTCCATTCATTAATTAACAATTACTTTAACTATTGTGTGGCTTTAAAATATGTTATTTCCAGGCAACAGGGGATTTTGTGAGAGAAATTTAATTGAGGTGGTTATGTTGCCTTAGCAAAATACTCCATTTAGTTTGCTATACTGTTGAATCACCCAAAAATTAAGAAAAATGTATGCCGTAAAAGCGATAAGATGAAATTCAACAAGCAGCAAGGAAACCATCAAAAATCAAATACTACAAAAGTTCTACCAACTACCAAAGCCAAAAACTGAGAAATAAGAAAAAATGTGAGTCATGATGCAATATTCTCAAACCTTAAAACGCACCGACATTTTCATGGGCAGTTGTAATTAATAGTGTGTACTACATCCTGCCAAAACATAACAAGAAAACCACCAAGCTTCTTACATCCTGTCTTCTCTCCTTCGAGGAGCACAAGTGATGATCTCATCGACCCGTAGAATCATCTCAGTAGCTTCTGTTGCAGAGAGCAACACCGCCTGCTTAACTTTGAATGCTTCCGAGATCCCCAGTTCGGCCATATCTCCAACCTGCAAGTACAATAGTTCAAAACATAAGGTGGATTGCGGATGATAACTCTGGGGGGGAAAAATCCAGGGGGAATAGAAGGTATTATCCTCACAGATCCAGTGATGACATCAATTCCTGCATTGCTTCCCTCTTTATGGTGCTCAGCACGAAGTTGTGCGACCAATTCAGCACTGTCCAACCCAGCATTGTCAGCAATGATTGTTGGTATGGCCACAAGTGCCCTTGAAAAGGCTTCGATGGCATGACTTCTTTTCCCAGGAGTCTTCCTGGCAAGTTCGTCGACAGCCTTAGACATTACCATCTCAGGCCATCCACCCCCCAGCAAAACCCTGCTGTCATTCACTGTCTGCGATAGAACACACAACGCGTCATGCAGAGATCTCTCGGCTTCGTCCAACATATGAGGGCTGCCGATAATAAAGTAGAGCCGATTAGATATTTCACTTAAATGTACAACAATTGCTGTATGAAACAGTGACATTTTCAGTGGGTTCATTTCTTAGAGGTGTAGATTTTAGTATTACAAATCGCATTAATTAAAAAGAGGTGTCACAAGATTCATAGAAGGCATTGCAGAATTAGCTATAATGGGTCGTTGTCAAGAAAAGATACCTGGCCCCTCTCAATACGATTGTACATGCCTGACCCATTTCAACTCCAGAAAAGTGGATCAGCTTGTCCTCACCAATCATAATTTCTTCAATCAGCTTGCAGTGCCCAAGCTTAACTGATTCAGGGTTATCAAAAGTTGATGCTATCTCACCACCAGTAACAAGTGCCAGTCGCTCAATACCATCAAAATCTGCATGCTCAATTGCAAGTACCCCCGCATCAGCAAATAGTTCCTCAGGGAAATTGTAAATCAACTGTCGGTTGACAAAGCAGTTTATCCCATGATTGATTATCTTCTGAACTTTTTCTCTCATCTTTTGCTTTTCAGCCAGTTCAATTTCAGCAACCTTAGCCATTGAATCAACTCGCACGCGTGCTCCATAAATTTTAACTTTATCAGTATCCATTGCAGTATTTGCAACCAATATATTTGCGTTCTCAATCCTCTTAGGTTGGCCAACGCCGATTTTTTTGTCCAAAATAAATCTATATGATGAACAAATGCCAACCAAATCAGTGCCCAATTAATGAAGGAGCTCAACAATAAGTGATAAAAGCAATTTATATTGTCATTCTCCATCACTCCATCTAGCTTACCCTTCATCCAGAAATGAATCTTTCAATGATCCTCCAGGCTTCTTTATGATTTGAATAGATTCCAAATTTGTGCTGCCCTGTTATTGTAAACATTGCTAGTTAGATACATCATAGAAGTTTCAACAGAAAGTGAGGGAGACATAACAGTTGGGTAATGTCATTGCAACATATTAGAAACCACAACCTAATTACCGGGACAATTTAACAGCCAAAAATGTTCTCGGTGATCAATCCCATGCATAGATGATATCGATTTCAAGCAACAGATTCAACAGCCATATATTTAACAGAAGATACAAATTACGTTTAACAGGTATATAAACCCATCTCAAATCATATCACTGTACTTGCAGATAATTGATATGCCAAGGGAATACAGCTATATTCAAAACAATGAAAAAAAATCTCATTCTACCATAATTATCAAAATAATTTGCAGCGACACCTCATATTCAAAACATAAGTAGTGTTCCACACTCATTTTTACCCAACAGAAAACCTATCTACTCATTCTAAACAACTAGATTTCTTTCAAAACAATTTGAATATTCAATTAGATAATACATGAAACCAGATATAGGGTTTTAGTTGGCAACAAAACAAGGTATAAAGAATTAGAATCACACCTTTAGCCTCATTACTGCATCAACAGCAAGCTTTGCAAAATGTTCCTTGTCCTGAGAGAGAATTTTGGAACTCAATGTAGTCATTGCAATCTTCATCAAGTCCATTTTGAATTTCTCTGGAAGCACAAAATCAAGGTTACAGAAGAAAATTACATAGAATAGATCAAAATTAATCCAGCAAGTTAATTAGACAAGAAACTTCTTAGTCTTTTAGATAGATGGGTAATACGACACTTATCATGCATTTAGATTCTTCTAATGCAAACGTAAATTTATATACATGATTAAGAAAAATACCACCATGGATAAGATGCTGCATTCAACAGCGATAATTGACTAAAAATGTCCACTAAAGAGAACTAATGAATATTACCTTCATCCAGTTTATTATCTACCACTTTCTCCAGTAATGCATTTCTAGCACATTCAGCTGCCATTCGATACCCTGTTGAATATAACAAGAAAATAAAATTAACAGTTAGAGGATGTATAGCATTACATTTTTTACTTAATTGCACGGCATCATTAACTTAATAGCTGCTGAAGAGAGGTTACACACGGACACATATAATGAACACATTTCAAACTGGCCACAACTTACGAAATCGACCTATTTCAAGAGGATAACAAACTCACAAAAAGGGAAGGGACCAATAACACTGGAGAATGGTACTTTCAATCCATTGAGAGCTATCAAAGAATCATATTACATGTACAGTAGCTCACAATCTAAAATTCTAAATTAAAAGAACATGTCCAAAAATAAATTACAGAAAGGCTCCTTAATTAGGAAGAGCAAATATATTACGTTGGGTATAAAAAGGAAAAATTGATAAACTTCATAAAAAATGTAACTGTATTTACAAAAACATAACCCAAACCTGAAATAATGGTCATGGGATGAATTTTTGCATTTACCAGCTTCTCTGCCTCCCTCAAAAGCTCCCCAGCCAATACAACAACTGAAGTTGTACCATCACCAACTTCATCATCTTGGACTTTTGATATATCTGCCAATGAACTTAAGGCTCCACAAAATTTCAAAGGTACAGACTACTTGGAGCTTTATCTTACTTCATATGAATGACAAAGTAGACAAATAAAATTATAGTTCTGGTCAGTTCAATGAGTTGCCTCGTGCATTATAAAATTAAAGCTAGTCATCGATATTATGCTTAAGGGGCATTGATTACAAACTGTATTGCAAGGTACTTTTCTAATTATGGGGGGAGGGGGGACTCAGATGCACATTGAGAGAGAGAGAGAGAGAGAGAGAGAATGATCTTGAATGATTTATTACATGATACTCAGCAATTAATCCAAATCCTTGTTTGCTACCCAAGCTTCTCACACAATTTCATGTAAATTTGTATTATTCTATTCTACAGAAGTGTATTGCTCGGGCATGTCATACTGAAGGTCTTCTGGAGTCTGTAAATAAGAGCTTGAGTCATCTTGCATCTGTGCAATGAAGTATAGTGCATAAAGAATTAAGAAGTTCCAGGGTTCATCAACTATTACCATGTTGCAGATAGTAGTAACACTCATTGCTAATGCAAGTTTTCATTTAAAAAGAAAGCCAAAAAGAAAATGCCATGATTGCCATCAAGGATACCAACGAGCACTTTGGCAGCAGGATTGTCAATGTGCAGGGATTTTAAGATGGTTGCTCCATCATTGGTAACAGTGACATTGTGTCCCCTGCCAGTAGATTGCAAAATCTTATCCTATAAAAGGAAGATATGCAATGGTTAAGGAGAGAAAAACAAAGCCTCTTCAAGGTCAAATTCATAGATATAAAGAACAAGCTCCTCACCATCCCCTTAGGTCCTAAGGTTGTCTTAACCAAGTCAGCGATTGCCATTGCTCCAACAAAGGAAGCCTGATGCATAAGGACAGAAACTGGTTGTAAATCAATCAACTCTTACGTCAACTAAAGCTTGCCCAAGGGCAAGTGTTGAACAGCAGGACACATATCATACTTGACTGAGGGCATTGCAGAAAAAAATAAATTGAAAATCTGATCCAAAAAAGTTACTGTAGATGTTAGACTCACCATTCTTGCTCGCTCACCCTTTTCTTCCATAGCCTCATCTTTAAGAAGTTTTCCGACCTATATATCCAGAAGGAGATGTCTCAGATATGAATGAATGCATATACAATGATATTGATAAAAGGTGCAGTGTACAAAAACATACCGCCATGGGAACAAAAATGGAGAAGAAAAAACTTCAAAGCACACACGCCTTTGGTCGGAGCTTCTATGAGGGGAAAAAGCGCCATAATTATTCATCAGAAATTACAGAAAGAATATTGATTTAAGCATTAAAGACACCACACTTCAAATGTTAATACTGAAATAGAATGAATTGAAAATGCATCATGCTCCACTATATTGGGCCCTCAAATCAGCCATTCTCAAACTAGACACAGGAATCACAACTTCAGTCGCATTCTCCAAAACCTAACTGACCCAGTAACCTAACCACATAACAGAAAAGGGTGCTTAACAACTCATGAGGGAGCCAATTCCTTCAACTAATCTAATCACATGAGCATTCAAAATTGAATATTGACGGGCAATGGTTCTCAGACCCACTCGCTGAAGGTAACATACAGGATGGGTAAAAATAAAAAAATTCAAAAACTTACCGTGGAGCAGAGGGCTGCCGGTGGGGCAAAAGGGCGGGGACGGAAGAGACTGAGATTTGGGAATGGAGTGGAGAATGGACGACTGTAAAATGGGATCAAGTTCCACCGAGCTTCAGAAACTTTACTCGAAACACATCGACATTCAACAACAATCGAAAAGACAAAAAACTTACCGTGGAGACTGAGATTTGGGCAGACAGTCGGCGGCCGGGGGGATGAGAGGGCAGATGGTCGGCGGCCGGTGGGGGAAAGTGCCAAAGGGCGGGGACACTGAGATTTGGGAACGGAGTAGAGAGGAGGCTGCGGGGTCTGTGACTGTGGAATGGAATGGGATGGGATTATTCTAGATCTAGGTTACAAATTTATTAAAATAAATAATAATTAAAAGAAATAATATAAAATTACGAAAATACCTAAAAGTTATACTGTACATTTGTATGAATGAATTTAAGGAGTTATTGAAATGAACAATAATAAATTAATTGTTAGGATTAATTAGGAAATTTTTAAAATGAATTTAAAATACACCTTATTCATATCATTTAAGATTCACACCTTATTCATATCAGAAGGGAAACTGGGAGATTAGCAGCTGACATGGAGACACCAGCTTTTTCTCCTTCCCTGTGCACTGCTCGGACTCGATGGATTAACTGGAATGAAGCCAATGCTACGGGCCACATACTCCACGTTGATGGGAGTTCAATGGGAAATCTGGAAAGAGCAGGGTATGGTTTTGTTGTTTGAAATGGAGATGGCAAATGGCTTGGAGGTGAAAGTGGCTATTTGGGAACTCAATCCAACACATACGCTGAACTGTCAGCACTTGCTAAGGGCCTCATGTTTGCTACAAATATGAGAGTTCAATCTATTGTTTGCTATACTGATGCCAGGATTATCCTTGAGTTGCTGGATATGTGCCCTCCGTTCCATCCGCTCGCTGGCCTCATATTACACATCCAGGATATTCGCCGGAGTTTTGTGGACTGTTCCATACTCCATGTGCTCCGGGAGGGGAATAGAGTTGCTGGTAGCCTAGCCAAACATGGTGCCTCGATCGAGACCTTTTTCACCACATGGGCATTCCCTCTGGACTTTGCCTTAGACAGCGTGGCGGCGGATGCGGCCGGTCTTTGGTTCCCGCGCGCCTAGCGGGTTCTAGCTGCTAGCTTTTTGTGGTTCCCGCGCGCCTAGCGGGTTCTAGCTGCTAGCTTTTTGTGGTTCCCGCGCGCCTAGCGGGTTCTAGCTGCTAGCTTTTTCTTCCTGTTTCTTTGTTTTTTGTTTTCGTAGCGTGTTGTTTGTTTTTTCTTTCTTTGCTCGTTATTTCCCGGCTTCGGCTCGAAAAAAAAAACATTTTGTCAAATACAAATGATCTCAATGCAAACACAATATAGAAGTTAATTTATTTTTATTTTATGTTCACTCTTTTCATGTTTTTAAAACGCCAAAATGAGGGAATGAGCTCCAGAACTTTGAAAGTATAGTGGAATAGCGTTTTTTCAAAGTAATTACTTAATTTAATTTTCATGGGACCTGATTGCACTCAATCCACTGACGCACGTGACTGAAGTCCCAGTTGAAACTGGGCCAACAATACAGCCCAGGGTCATTCGACCCTTATTAATTATTATCACCGGCCAGGAATAGCCATCAGTCCAGGGTATGAAAAGCTACAATAACATAACCCAAACATTAACATACAGCCCTGAAGAAAATAAATAAATGTATTATGACCTCGAGCTGGGGTCATTAAATTAAACTCAAATATGTAGTAGTAATACTAAAATACAGTAGAGTGGAAGTGCTAATTTATCACCCCTTTTGGCTCAAAAGAACACAATCCGATCGATAAAAATAAACAAGATAGCAAGCTAATGGTGGTAATGGTAGGTGTGTAAGTAGTTGTGTTCGCTAAAGGGGCCTTGTGCGTCGACCACTAGCCCTTCCACAAAGAAGTGCATTCTTTGGGATGGGATACTCGTCTCTCAACGACGTGGACGCCGTGTAAACCCTTAGGTATAGCTGTTGTCCGAGGTACTGTCGAGCCCACCATTCCGATCTTATGTTCCACATTCCCACATTGTCTAATGCAACATATATGGCTGTCCATGAACTCGGGTATACCTGCAAATTGAATAATGATATTATATTGATTGATCGGAGGAGTTATGATTCTTTTACATGATAATGATCGTGTGTATGTGTGTGTTGTTACCTGCACAGTGCACCTAGACACCGCATCTCGGAGGTTGTACTGGCTCCTGCTGTCTGAACTCCACTGCCCTCCATCCATCCTGTTTCAATAAGAAAGAAATTATTCTGAGCTAGATTCCAAGATTGTTGTAATCAATCAATTCAAATAGCTTAATATTGTGTGAGTTTGAGTACTCACCCGACCACAAAAAATGAGTAACCATTAAGGTGATAGCTCTGAACAACATCTTCAGTGTTTTCAAAAATGATCTCGAGAAACGCTCTATAGTCGGCCCCCAAAACCGCCGTGTCGAGGTATATTCCGCCGCCCGTGGGAGCATCCGCGATGCTCCCAGCGCGGTACACTCCGCCTATCTGGAAGTAATCGGCAATTTTCATAGGAGTATCCGGCGGCACAAACGACACGCTGTTGATCGCGTACCTCTGCTTGTTCCCAACCTGACCCGCACTGCTAGATAGCCGGATCGTTCGTGTCGTGTTTATCAGGCCGTAATGGTAAGAGCCTTGCGGGTTTGGTCTTGGGCCGCTGGCCGTGAGGTTCGTCCTGAGCGAACGTGCTTGGTTAAGCGACCAATCGATCTCCGCGGTCGGTCCCCATGGTAACGGTCCGGAAGCTGGCTGGTTCGACCCGGCATACCGGATAAAACCGGTGGTCAGCAGGACCGGGTCGGTGAACCGGGTGGAGACCACAATGTAGTAGTCTTGAGGCAGCTGATCAGCGGTGACGAGGACGGACAGGCACTGCCCGACGTGGACGTCTAAGGAGGAGTAGCTGATCTGCAATGCGTGTGTTCCTTCGACCTCGACCAGTTTCATCTTGTGTGCTTGGATTCGAAAATTGAGGGAGTTCTGGACGCCCACGTTGCAGATTCTGAATCTGTATGTATTTCCTGCCGTTCCAATTGTGGTCATATAACATATTAGGGTGCGTCCGAGAACATCATATATAGAAGGCAACAAATAATCTCAGACAAAAAATTTTCACTAAACTAAAAAAGAGAGTATATAGAATGAGACAGAACTATGAGTTTATTATCATTACAGCATATGTAGAACAACAATAGTGTACCTTGTTGAAGGGTGAAAGAGGTGGTGTTAGAACCACGGCCATTGATGAGAATCCCATCTGGAAAAGGTAGCTGGTTGCCTCCATCAAGAATTGCCTTCAGGTCCTGCAACAGTACAGGTAAACACGTACATGAAATTAGTAGTATTAATTAGGGTTATGGAAAGAAAAGAGTAAGTGGTCCAGATGCAGAACTGGACAAAAGCAAATTAAACAAATTTAGATTCCGTTGACACATGTTCGAATTTAAATTCTACCAAATCCTACCAAGTTGTAAACTTTGTCTCTTTAATGAACCCCGGATTGATAAAAGACAATTAAATGGTCAATGTCAAAGATTGCAGCTATATATAATATGGCCCTACTCACTTACCGACACTGGCAACTTGGGGGTGAGTTTCTGGGAAAATCCCACGACCCATCCCCCCCACCCCCTCCCCCCAAATATGTATGAACCATACCTTTCCTATTTTACAGACATAATTTCAAAAGTGTAGTAGTATATATATCTTTTTTAACAATTTTTTGACCATCACTATTTGAATCGAATTCAAACAATGAATTTCGGGATAAAAAATGATTTTAGAGGAGAAAAATGGGAAACTCGACTACCCCAGTCCACTGTTTATAATTAAATTTTTTTCCTATTAGTTGACCACGACATATCTGACAGTAGATCCAACATATCAACCCCACAGGCCATATGGCAAGCATAGTTATTTAGTTCAACAAAATGATTAGGTAATAAATAAATAATGGATCATTAACAAATTACTACTACTAGTGAAGCTGGGACTGACTTACAGTATGGTTGGATTTGTACCAGTCTCCAATGAGGAGAGTGAAGTCATCAGCAGGGGTGTCGAAAGGGACAGGGATCATAGGCCTGCTGAGGATCCTGATGCCACCAAAGGCACCAGCAGCCTTGTGGAAACCCAATGAAGGGAAATAGAAGAAGCTCCCAATTTGATCCTTCATTTGGAGGATGTAAGTGAAGTTGTGGCCCGGTGGGATCGGGCATGTTGTCCCATACACGCCATCCTCGTACGAATTCCTCCTGTTCTGGATCCCGTTCCTACAGGACAGGACACCACCCATTACAATCCTTACCATCAATCCCATAATTAATTAATTGTAGTCACTCATTTCTTTACACAGGTTGATAAAATAAATTACTAGTAGTACTCTGTATCCAGGGTCAAATGCAACACTTTATCTTCCTCAAACTTATTTACTACAGTTTTAACAGGAGACAAACTAAAGAGGCTATAAACTTATACCAGTATATTTAAACAAAAAATATTAAAAATACTAGTAGTATTTCTTTTAGATGATAAAATAGAGATGAGTAGAGAGGGGGCAACAAAAGAAAAAGGAGGAGAGGATGCAGGCCTTTCTCTTTCCAGGTGTGTTCACAGCTGCAGCCCCATTTATATCTATGGCAGCCTCGCCTTTTAAGAAAACTAAAAATCGAAACCAAAATATGGTACTACTACTACTACTACTACTACTACTACTACAAAATTACTGCTTATCACACGATTAATTCTCATAATTAGCAGCCTTAAGGAACTTTTATTGTAGTTTATTCCGTCATTCATTTCATACACTTTTTTATTTTAAAGTGTGTTGTATCACTGCTTTCATTTGAGTATTGTTTAGATTAAGAACAAAAAAAAAAAAAAAAAAAAACATCAATCAAATGAAATCAATCTCTGTACGTAGAAAAAAAAAGTTATATGCACCCATCATGCGACAGCCCATGTGGGGACTCCATTTAGTAGTATATCGCCACTGCATTTGTACTAATTAGTACTAGTATCTTAGTTTCATTTATACATTACTACTGTTCATATTTATTTTAATCACAGCAAGCAAAATAATGCTTCAAAACATCATAATGCATATTCATATACCCATGACAGCATGACTATATGTATGTTCGTGAAAATGTGAGTGCACTCAAATTGTTTGGCTTACCTCTTCATTTCAGATTCAACTTTTTTTATTAACTTAAATTTTCAACATTATTAACGGACTGATTCCCCTACACACATCCAAACACGCCGCACATTAAAGATTACTAGTGTTTTTCAGCAAAAAATTCAAAAGCACTACAGACTGACAGTAATTTATTGAACTTGCCCAACGGGCCACATTAAATTCCAGGTTTTTACGATACAACTCCTTGATCAATCAATGGTTAGTAGGTGAAAATTTATTGTCAAAATTTAAACTGGCAATTTTTATTTACTCCTCAACATAAAGAAAATGTTGCTTATTCTCTATCTCGGTCTTTGCGTTGCTGAGCTTTGTTTCGCTTTCTGTAAAATTCAGGACCCCAACTTCCCTAATTTTAGTACCAGTTGTATTTATTTTACCAAGTACTTTTTTCAAGGCATAAACTAATGTAAATGTCCAGCAACAACACACTAATCCAAGCAAATAATTACACTACTAAGTTGAGAAGAAAAAAACAAAGAAGAAGAAGAAGAAGAAGAGAAACAAAAACAGAAACACCACAAACACTGAAAAAAGAAGTTAAAAAAATTGAATGTATACCAGTGAATGAGGAAAGGCTCATCCAAGCTATTGAACACATTAACAATGATGTTATCATTGGTGACAGAGTAGATATCAGGCCCTGGAAACTGCCCATTTATCAGAATGCCCTACAAGTAATACAAGAAAACAAACAAACATCATCCATCCACCAAGTAGTCAAGAAAAACCCATTATTATGGAAATGAAAGAAAAAAGGAACAAAGTAACAACCAAACCTGTTGGGGGACACCAAGTGGATAAATGGTGCCATAAGTGACATTCCAGGTAAAGAATCTGTAGGGATCATCTGCTCCTGCAATGGCAAAGAGAACCACCACAACAAGAAGGACAGCCACAGCCCCCTTCACCATTTTATGTACGAGAGCTCCACTGCTCTCACTCTCTACCTAGCTTTGAAATGGGAAAATTTTTGGGATGCCCAATGGCCTCTTCAGTGGATGGGTATTTATTTACAGAGTGCAGTGGAAGTCTGTGAGCTAGTGGTAAAATACTAGTAGTACAGTACAGTAAACACTAAACACTGAATGGTTAGCTGTCAAAAATTAGAGGCAAGGAAATTTGGGAAATACCCCAAATTGATTAGGGATTAAGCAAGTGACTGCTATTAATAGTATTTAATTCTAGTTACTACTACTAATTAAAATATTAGGGGTGGGTGTCGGTGTCTCTAGGGTCTACTAGGGTGGTCTCATTCATAGAAAGGGTTGGTTTTTTTTTTTTTTTTTTTTTCCCAATTTTTTAAAGATCATCATCAACATATCATCAAGTGCCAACGACTTCCCCCACGCATATTATCTGGAAAATGTATTTCCCCAGTAAGATTTAGATCATGTTTTAGGTTCCATAAAAACATTATTCAAAGAGGATGATGATCGCTATCCTACTGCACTTTGAACAGAATAACAGAGATGTGCAATTTTTTTTCCAATTAAAAGCAAGCAAGCAAGCAGGCAATACTCAATAGGCAACCTAGTCAGAGTGTACCCCCATTCTTTTGCAGTGCATGTGCTGCCGCAGTCTGCCTGCAGGCTGCAGTTTTGATCCCAACCCCACACTGCGCTTCTTCTTTCAATAATACTACTATTATTAGTATAATTAAGTAAAAAAGTCAAATATATCCATTTTCTTTTAAAAAAAGTTAAGTCGATCTTTTTTTTAATTTTATTGTCGATTTAATCCGCTATCTATGCTAATTATATCCATTTTAGTCCAAAAATCACTAATCCTTCCTAGGACGCTGACGTGACATTGATTTATTTCGGTTATTTTCATTCTTAAAGGCGATTCAAGATTAAACACAATGAGACAAAAGGCATGTGACTATCCTTTTCATTCTTCGGCCCTAAGTTTTGAGCCAAACGTCCCCATTATCGTTTCTTTGTTACCGAAATTTGAATATGCGCCGCGGGATTAGGGTTCGAGTTGGGGGTGCTGCGATATGAGAGGTGATTGAAATGAAGGGCTTCGAATTGGGGTGCTGCAATATGGGAGGTGATTGGAATTAGAGTCGGGTCGGGTTGCACACTTATTTGACAAACATGTCGGAGTGGCAGCAATTCAAAACAGATACAGCGTGTATGGTTTAGAATAAATCATTCACACATCAGCATCCTAGGAAGGATTAGTGATTTTTGGACTAAAGTGGATATAATTAGCATAAGTAGCGGACTAAATCGGCAATAAAATTAAAAAATGACCGATTTAACTTTTTTGAAAAGAAAACGGATGTATTTGGCATTTTTTCCGTATGATTAATTAAGAAAAAAGAATAAATAGGTCCTTTTTCTTTTAAAAAAATTCAAATCAGTTCTTTTTCTATTTTATTACCAAAACAGTCCTCTACAAATGCTAATTATGTTCAAATCAGTCTTTTTTTTCACTAATTATATTCTAATTGCTGACGTGGCAAAGGTTTCAATTTAAACCTGACACGTGTGCATAATATTAGTCCTTTTTCTTTTATCTTTTGCCAATTCAGTCCTAAACTTTTATTTTGTTCTATTTAGTCATCTACCCCAATCACTCATTTTTATATTAATAGGCCTCAAACCTTTCAAATTATTTCATTTTAGGCCCAAAACCTTAAATTTTTTATTATTACTAATCCATTTATCAAATAAATGCACAACATACTTCCATAAATAAAATTAAACACCAAACCTCATATATTGGGTTCGACTGCTTTGTTATCGGGTCTTTCAAGTACCGGAATTTTACGGACTCTCTCTAATAACCACTCGACCGCAACCGATTGTTCATTGGTTTTGGTTTCCTTCAGTAACAATCAACAGAATCTTACTTTGCGTCCTACCTTAGGATGTAGCAATATTTGAGTAAATGATTTAACTTGAATTTTTGGAAGGTTATGGATACAGGAAGCCTTGGTTTTATTGAAAAATATTAATATTATTAAAAATATTTAAAAAATAGCCTGAATTTTATTGTCCACAAAGTATGATTGTGTTGATTGTTGCTGAAGGAAACCAGAACCAATGAACCATCGTTACGGTCGGGTGGTTAGAGAGAGTCCGTAAAATTCGGAACTTCGAAGACCCGGTAACAAGGCGGTCAAACCCAATGTATAAGGTTTGGTATTTAATTTTATTTACGGAAGTATGTTGGGCATTTATTTGATAAATGTATTAGTAATAATAAAAAAAATTAAGGTTCTGGGCCTAAAATGAAATAATTTGAAAGGTTTGAGGCCAATTAATATAAAATGGAGTGATTGGGGTAGAGGATTAAATAGAACAAAATAAAAGTTTAGGACTGAATTGGCAAAAGATAAAAGAAAAAGGACTAATATTATGCACACGTGTCAGGTTTAAATTAAAACCCTTGCCACGTCAGCAATTAGAATATAATTAGTGAAAAAGGGACTGATTTGAACATAATTAGCATTTGTACAGGACTGTTTTGGTAATAAAATAGAAAAAGGACTGATTTGAATTTTTTGAAAAGAAAAAGGACCTATTTATCCTTTTTTCCTTTTAAAGCACCACCACATTGAAAAACCCGGTAACCCGAACAAATATTTGTGGGTGGGGCTGTTGGGTCGAGTTTGTAGACGGCTCAATACACTTTGAAGCCCATCAAATTATCAAGCCCAATCCAGAAATTAAGTCAAAAATATTTTTATTATTATTAATTATAATTATATATAAATGCAAGAAATCTCCTGATGAACTCGGTTTCGCTTTTGCCTGATCTCCCCCAATCGCCAATTCAAAAATCTTCGTCGCGGTAGTCAGCTTTCCTGCAACTGCTCAACTCCTTTGTCACCCTTGATAAGGATTGAATTTGTGTACATAGGTGGGGAACCAGGATTTTGGAGATATATCGGAGATAATTCGGTGAAAAGAAAGGAACGCCGGGAGAAGGCAAGAGGAAGATGATAACGCGGTCGAATTTGGCGGAGCAGCTTCGGGAGTATCAGATTCGATCCAAACACGATTGGGCTTCCTTCTCGGTTTTTGCCTCCACCTCCAATCTCTCATATTCTAGGTATTGTCTTTTTGAGTTTACGTTGTTTGGGCTTTGATGCTCCAATTTGAATATGCTGATGCTATATTGCGTTGCTGAAAACTTGGGACATGAAATGGTTTCTATTGAACAAAGCAAGCAATTTGATCCAATTTTGGTGCTACTGGAACAATTGAAGTGCCTTATTTCACTGGATTGATGTGTGGGAATGTTAACTGCGTGGTCATTTTGAGGTTTTCTTTAACTAATGGTTATTAAGCATGCGTGATAATGATTTACACACCATTAAATGGGTGCCAGTAATCTTTTAAGTAATAATTGTTTGAATGTTACTGCTGAAGTAATTTTCCCGAAATTTTAACCAATTTGGCTATAAAGAGTTTAAATTCTGTTCAAGAAAAATGGAAGTAGGTGATTTTCTTGAATGTAAATTGCACAGTCTTCTGTATATCTATATTTTGGTCTCAAAAGTTCATGGAGTATAAATTATCAATGTAGACCATGTTGATCTTAATTTTCGCGAGTTTTAACATTTCAGTGAAAGTACTAATTGTAAGTTTAATGTTACAGTAAGTAGTTATCTGTTGATTGGGTGATGGATAAAGAGCGCCTATAATGCAGAACGATTGGGTGGATGTTGGACTGGTCACCTTTCTAGTTAGTTAGCCACTTCATCTGCTAGTAGTTGCATTTGGTACCTCAAACAATTTTCCATGTTAAGATATACCAATTTTCTTGTTGGTAGAGGGTTGATTATATCATTTGGTGCAGTGACCTTTTGTCAAATTACTAATTCATAGACATTTTCAGGTTGTTGGGTGATTTCATGTATTTTCTGTTTGCTGTATCAATGCAATCAATAGTTTGGAACTGTAGAAGTTATAACACATCTCAAGGAGGTGTCAATAGGATCATTGAGACTTGAGAATGTTCATTTTGTTCCCTCGTTATACTTTTGTAACCTCGATCTGTTAGTGTTTAGGCACATTCAATTGGATCTGTGCTTGATGAATTACTTTCCTCCGGTGTTGCAGGGTAGACGTTGCGGTCTTTGTCATATGGGAGCTTCTCATTCTAGCATTCATTGTATTCTCCAGTGTTTCATTGTATTTTTGGCAACTGAGGCTTGCAATTATCCTGTTGTGCATCGCAATGCTATTGCTTCTATGCATGAAGATGACTAAACAAGCAAAGCTGGCGCGGAAGAAAAAACGAAGGATGCTTCTTCCTTTATCTATGTAGATATCAGTAAATTTTATTTTATACTTTTCGAGAAAGATGGGAAAAGAAAAGAAAAAATACAAGTGTAGATTATGAATTGAAGATTCTCTATTACAGTACTACATGCTTTGATGTAATTTCCACAATTATAACTAGAGTAGATGTCCAATTCTGTCGCATTATTAGTCGCATATGATAGGATATGATATTATGATGGGACATAAATATGGTGGCAATTAGGTCAGTTTGAGGCTTGATACTGCAGACTTGTAGTTAAAATACATCTTTCAAGTTGACTTGAATTTGATTTTGAGTAAGATTATCCCCCTCAAACTTGATTGAATTGTTACTTCTATTGGTAATAATTTAATAATTTAGTTGTGTGGAAATATTTTTAAAATATTATTTTATTTATTTGTTTTTTAAATATTGAAAGTGAGTATCATAACGGATTACAAGACAAATGAAGAAAATCGTTGTCCTGGAAAATACTAGAACACACCTTTAAGTAAATGATACTTCTATCGGTTTCTTAAAAAATTGATATTTGTCTTTAATGAAATAAATAAGTAAGATATAATGTTTTTAGTGATTTAAAAAAAACAATAAAACGAAATTTTTATTTAAACATATCTTGAATTAGGAAATGAATGAAACAATCATCATGGTATGCATTTTGGGACCAAATTGTAAGAAATTTATAGTTTTGTGCTGGATTTACAATTTCCTCAAACTTCAACGCTTGGTTAAATTTCGATTTTGGCCTCAGCCTCGTCTTTCCCCCAAATTGTCCTGATACATATTGCATCGGCATAACCCTAGTTAATCCGATCCGCTAGTCGATACAGGAAGAACGATGGCAGGAGGTCACGGCCACGGTCACGGTGTCACGTACAAAGGTGTAACCTTGCATCAGCCAAAGCGTTGGCACACAATCACAGGCAAAGGCCTCTGTGCGGTCATGTGGTAAAATTCTGACATACGATGCAAATTAATTTAATGGGTCATGATCAATTTGAATTTTAATTTGATGGATTGGAACTTCTTTGGTCTGTGTAATTGTGTGCATCGCGAGCTCTGAACCATTGTAGCTGTCAATTTGTTGGATTTCTTTTGGTGCATTTCGGAATTATTATCTTCGTTGTTGGTGCCCTAATGTAGAAAATGTTTTATTTTCTTGTTAGCGAACGTTCTTTCATCGGGTGAGGGAATAAATCGTGATGGTAAGGAGTGTTGGATGGCTATCAATTATATGAAACTTTGTTTATCTATATTATGATTGGGCCTAGGTACAGAAATCTGTTCCTCTGTACTGAGATGTAGACCATTTCTGAGTGTTGGTATTACTCCTTTTATCTAATGTATCCTTCTCATTGAAATATTTATTTGTATAGAAGAGCAGAGAACTGAGAACCGTTTCGGCAAAGGTGTAACCTTATATAAGCCTGTGTGTCAGAAGTCAGAACACAATCATTGGAAAAAGGCTTCTGTGGCGTGATCAATTTGAGTTTTAATTTGATAGATTTGAACTTCGTTGTGTTGGGTGTATTGCAAACTGAGACTAATTCTAGCAGTCAATTTGTTGTCCTGTATTTAATTTTGTGTCTAACCATGAATGGGTATCTATCTTTCAACTCTCACGTTGAAAATGTTCAATTTCGTGTTAGTGTTTGTTAGCTTTCTTGGGTGGGATTAAATCATGATGCCAGTTACTGTGGGTTAAGGACTGTAGTCAAATATATGCAATAGTTTTCTTCAATTATACTCCATATGGACTTATGGAGTATTGGTAATTACTCCATCTACTTTAAGGCTTTTTGCTCACTGAATATTCATTTGTATAAAGTATGTTCGACATTGGTATATATAGACTTGAAACATTTTTACCTCTCACTATCCCACCGTTATTCCAAACTTCATAAAATTGAAAGGTCCAGGAGATTATATGTTATGTGATACTACCCTAGAAATAAGCTGCTAACTGAAAATACTTAAATTTCTTTTTGTGGTTTGGTGTATGTCTAATTAACAAAGAAGTCATGTTTTGTATTATGAATTTTGAATCCAACAATAGTTTGCACTTGTACCCTTTCATTTTCTTACAATGAGTGGTATTTTATGGCTCTTCAATCATGATTGAAATCTTTGAAGCATCTGGTCATGAATTTTCCATTACTATTTACTACAGAGGACAGTATTTTGCTTCTGATTTATTCTTTGACATGTTTTTCAGGTTTTGGGTGCTCTACAGAGCAAAGCAAGATGGTCCTGTAGTTTTGGTGAGTATGATGGATATTGTCTTCTATGTTCAAGCTATTTCATCTGCTTAATATGCTTGTATTGTGTCTTGAGTAGCATCCTTAAAGAGGTTTTCTTAAGTAATTTCTTTCTCATAGGGCTGGAGGCATCCTTGGGAGGGCCATGATGATCACCATTAGGTAATTTTCTTGGAATTAATTTCTTTAAAATCTGCAGATATTTATTGTCATATCTAGTTAGTTTTAGGGCTAAACATAGATGTCTTTTAGCTATATCAATTTTCCTGAATGCACCTTAATCTTTTTCTTTCTTTCTTTAAAATTGAAATTAAAAAATTAAAAAACTGCAATTCAACATGCAAATTTATGGTGCAACTTGGAAGAGAGAGTGGGGTGGGGGCGGTGTGGGATGGGGGTTTAAGTTAAGCAACTGTATAAGTGATGGTCTTAAGAAACAAGTATATTGAAACTTGAATGATAAGTGTTATGTCTAGATGGAAACTTTTGTGGGTTAATCACGAGGTACCTTCCTCCTCTGATGTTTTGTGCTTTGGCATGATTTCAAAATTAGCATTTCAAACAACTCAGCCCAGATAAAATAATTACAAGTTCTATCAATCATGGTTTTGATTCGTGGAACTCCGTTGAGTGAACTTTGAGTTTCGCAATCAGTCCATACTTTCTTCACATGATTTGGTCTTCATGATTTGGCTTGTTTTTTAAAGGATGCCATTGTTTGGTCTTCATTTTGTTGCTAGCGAGGGAAAAATTTCCATCCACATGTTGAACTTTGTAGTATGTTGTTGGCTTGTTGCCTACTTTTCGGTGATCACCAAAATTCCTTCCACAACCCCCTTTCTTAGCAGGGAGGATAATTCCTTGAAACTTTAACAGCGCCGTTATGATACTCCATATTGATATTCAAAATTATTCATTCCATTTAGGCCTATATACACTCTATTCAAAATCCATCTTAAATTGCCATTATTTTGTCTTGACTCGTAATGTGTTGTCTCCTTATTCCTCTGTGGATCAGTTTCTCATTTATGCTGTGCCCCTATCCCTATTTCTATCAGGACTCTGGTGCAATGCTAAAATGGACCATGAGGCAACTCTTTATATGTCTTTTCAAAAAAGCCCATTTGTGAATGGGTGCCCACCTTCCCTCTTTTTAACTAATGCACTAATAAAAACCGTTGTGGAGATTATTGGTAATCCTCTGGAGATATTATTATTCGTATTTCTTTTGTAATGACTTGAAAATTGCAATGATGAGTGCTTTTCAAATGTGGGATATGGTTCTCTGCCCTTCCGTTTGGGTAAAGCATGTTTTGTTTGTTTCTCAAGACATTAGTACTACTTTTCTTTTTGGTATTTTCTAAATTAAATGAAAATGAGTCAGAGTTGCATTTTCCCATGATTCATCATGAACTGCTTTTGAGGATGATTAGGGACCGACTTTAATCCAAAACTAAATCACTCTGCGTGGCGTTTGATTAAAGCAATCTTCTCGAATTATTCACAATCTAATACTCCTAGTTGTTAAATGTATGATGAGTTGAATTCAGTGTTACAATGACACCTGGCTCTTTCATTTTGTGTTGCACTGCTAGTCGGGTTTTTTCTCCCAGGCGAAAGGGTTTTTTTTTTATTATTATTTATTTATTTATTTATTAAAAGTCTGAAGGGAATCCAACTCATTTCGGATCCAAATAGATGATCATAATGTCGTGGGCAGGTAGCAAAGGTTATATTACAAACACCTGACATCTCATAGGCTTCACCCAAACATTTCGATATTTCTGTATAAAAATGACAACAATTTTGTACTCTGAATTTTTTTACTTTATTTTGTTTCTTATCAGATACTCGTGTACTCCTACTAAGCAGTGGTTTAATGAATTATCCATCCTTAAAGTAAAGATGATCCGATGAATACATCATCCCAGCAAATTTAACAACCAGCTGCTAAGATACTCCCTATTCCTAATACTGGACAATATTAATTCAACTTGGGAAGCATGTGCTGAGCCTGAGACCAGCAATGAATACGAATGCATTACATTACATTACATAATACGTAGTACTTCATGTTGAGTGATGCACTCTGTCACATATCTGAATCATTTTCACCTGTTCTCATATACTTTATTAATATTATTTCCCCCATTTTTTGTTCTTCTCAAAAAGAAAAAATGAAAAATACAAGAAAGAAGGAGAGGAAATGAATACTTTGGGTTATTCGGGTCCACCCCAACCCCCACTTATTTTTTTAATTAGGAAAAAAAACATTTTAAAAAGTTGAATTTTAAATAAATAAAAATTAAATGGCACTATATCTGCACATTATTCTAACACATACATTTAATGTGATTTTGAATAAACATCAATAATTAATAGTACAAAGTTAACTAATAGCTAAGGAATCTAAAATAAATAATTAATTCATCCATAACATATATACTAGATTAACGACACATTAAAAGAAAATATGAACATGTATGCATCGTTTTTTAGCAAATACTAATAAATCTAGAGAAATAGAGTAACTAATAAATTCTTCTACTTGATTAGGACACGGTGAAGATAGAATAATTTGAATAAATTTTGAATTGATTTAATATGTGAAGACACGGTTGGACTTTTTTTTTTTTTTTTTTTTTTGCCATGCCTACCTTTCAACCTATTTATTGTATTGATTTAATACGTGAAGAGCTAATTATTTTAACTATCGATACAAAAGATCAAAAAAAGGAATGTATATTAATATTATAAATTACACTTAAAAGGTCTTTCCTATTACCTCTGGGAAAGTGTCACATGAGCTCCCACCATCTATTTCATATTCTGTAATAGGCTGTTCATAAAAAAAATTACCTATGGGAAATGAAAAATTTATAAATTACAAAATAAAAAATTAAATAATAAAATATTTAAAATTATATATACACATAAATATAGTGTTGCCTCCTTTGGTAACCCTGTTCACCATCGCCGTCGCAGCCTCGCCACACTCGATCCTATCTTTATCGGTTTACCGATCGAAGAAGGGCGTTTTATTGAAGGCTATTCGATTCAGTTGTTCGGTGATTTAAATATATTATTTCAATTCTTCACAATCAGTGTTACACAGGTAAATCATAAAGGTTTAATGTGTCAAAAATTCTTCCACTTCTTTGGAACCCTAATTAAAGTCTGTCAAAATATTCACACTTTTTTTCTTCAAATAATTTTGATTCTTTTATTCAAATTTCTTACAAAGAGTTGTATATGTTCGGATTTGATGATTGTTGGATGCACAACAATGTTGGAATCTCCGTTACATTTTAGCAGTAAATTTATTTAGGCAAGCGATGGCAGGCAGTCCCAAAATTTATTTAGAACTCAATTGATTCATTTAATCTTAATTAGCCTCTCAAATTTATCATCTATGCACGAATTTTCAAATCCAGTCAAGGAAGGTTGGTTGGTTTTTGCTTGGAGGACACACACAACACAATATTATGTAATCAGGTGAGTTTTCCTTTAATTCTATTCAAATAATTTGATTTCATATCATCATCATCATCTCTTTTTTTTTTTTTTTTGCAGCATTTTATTTCTCAATTTTTTACTTTTCAAAACTACCCCTTATCCAATGGCTTGCTCTTAGTTTGTACTAAGAGATGAGTCATGTGCACATGCGTGCGCGTGCGTGCGCGCACGAATTCAACAACATAAAAACTAGGTTAATTTAACAATGTAATTAAGTTGCATATCATTAATGTTGGCTTTTCTTGTAAATACAATATAACTAAGCAACCGGAGCATCGGATGCTTATTCTAATTTTGAAGTATTTTATTTTAAATATCTTAAGATTGAAATTACAAATGTTGATTTTCTATATAGAAGCTGTACTTTGTTATTTTTGGGGGGTTGAATGTGCATTAATAATGATCATTGTATTCTTGAAATGCACTCTCCACAGGCCACAGCTGACTATGTAAAACGTATAATGAGAAAATAATAATAATAATTGTGCATTAATGGCTAATTATTGGTGAAAAGGAGGAAAAAGGCCAAAGATGTGGTGGCCAGATTGAAAACAAGAAAAAGGATCAAGAACCGAAAGGCAATTGTACTACTGCAAAGGAAGAAGACGACCCTGATCTTGACCCACCGCAAAACCACATGGAAGCTGACGATGATCATATGGAACAGATGAACCACAATGGCGGACGGAGGGAGAGTGAGAAGTTGTTTGATAGAGGAGTGAGAATCTCCGAGTTTCCAATAGCAGTTAAGAGGGAAGTAAGCAGGCCTCATTCCTCAGTCTTTCGAATTGTGAACGACACCACCCAGCTGCTGTTATATGTAATAAAAATATGATTTTGGCTGTTGTCTCTCTATCTCTCCCTTCCAAACCATTACCACACTTCTACAGTTTGTTTTTTTTTTTTTTTTTTTTTTTTCCTAGAGAGAGAACCGACACACAATAGAATAAATATACTCCGCATATTAGCACGATTTACAACTCAATTGATTCATTTAATCTTAGCCCCTCTCTCACATTTATCATCTACGCACGAATTTTCAAATCCAGTTGAGCAGGGCTCGGTTGGTTTTTACCAAAGGCATGCTTCGAGTTGGAGGACGAGCACACAACACATTATTATGTATTCAGGTAAGTTTTATTTAATTTTATTCAAATGATTTGATTTTATATCATCATCATCATCTCTTTTTTTTGCATCAATTTATTTCTCAATTTTTTACTTTTCAAAATTACCCTTACTCAATGTTTGTACTTAGATATAAACCCGTGCGCGTGCCGTGCACGCACGAATTCAACAAGACTAAAAACCAATATAGTAATTAAGATACATCTCATTAATGTTGTTTTTCCTTGTAAATACAATACATCTAGGCAACCGTAGCATCTGTCTGATGCTTATTCTTCAGATTTAAAATTACAAATGTTGATTTTGACCGGATTCTAGATTTCTAGTCAATTTTAAACATGTCTCAAATTTCAAATTCTTTGGAAACGTGAGCCCAAGACAACAGTTGGGCTGGGCCAATAAGTCATTTTGCAAGCATCAGTGAGGCCATGGAAGATGTGTAGTGTTATTGTGGGGTGAATGTAATGATCATTGTATTCTTGAAATGCACTCTCCCACAGGCCACAGCTGAATATGTATGTATATACATACTCCTATGTATAATGGGAAAATAATAATCCCTCCCCCCGTTTAATATGTTTGGTTATTGTTCGCCATGAGAATTAAAATAAAGTTAATTTGTGAGTATATGATGGTGTTCAAATAATATGTTATATGGGAAAATTATTTTTATTTATTAAAAAAAGATATTTATGATGGTACATAAAAAATAATAAATATGATATTTTAATTGGAATAAAGGGAGTAATAAATTGTGCATTAATGGCTAATTAGTAGTGAATATGAGGAAAAGGGCCAAAGATGTGGCCAGATTGAAAATAAGAATAAGGCTCAAGAACCAAAAGGCAAATACTACTACTGCATACCACCACAACTAGGGGTGTAAATGAGACTGATAGGCTCGTAAAATATTCGGGCTCGACTCGATCAAAACTCGACCAAAGCTCGACTCGAAAAGGCTCGACTCGAGTTCGAGATCGGCTCGGAAGGTTAATGAGCCCGAGCCGAGCTAACCAATACTCGGCTCGAAAGCTCGATAATAGGCTCGAATATATATCATTATATATAAGTGTGAATAGCAAACTCTTGTGACATGGCGTGACGAAAATACCCTTCATAGTTTTTGGTATTTACTAGCAATGCCATTCACGGCCTCTCTCTATAACCATTTTGCTTATGCTGCGGACTCTTCTCGTTGGGTTTTAGATCCTCGGGCGCCTCTCTAAATCAAGCCTCCGTTGTGCCCCAGAAATTGCTCGCGTCTTCCCCGCACTCACCTGGTTTCCTCTACTCGATTTCCATGCTTTTTCGGATCTTTCTGGCCTTCGAGATCCCGCTGCCTCCTTCCCCTGTCTTCGCCGCCGCCGGGCCCTTGCTGTTCTCCTGTGGTTTTAGCATCAACGCTAATTAAGTTTATGGTTTAGGTTGCTGCTGCCTCAGGTATGGTTCTTCTACTTCACATCTTTCTCGATTGACAACGGATTCGTCAATCGTCGGCGAGGTCACAGTGAGCCTTTTCATGAATGATGTTGCTCTTGGTCTGTTTGGGACGGGGCTTCACATTTTAATTGTTTATTTTGGGCGCTGTGTCTCTCTCGACACCGTTTGGATCTAACAACCTGCTTATTTTGCTGTCTCCGGTAGGTTTCGCCTTTTTGCTTAAAATATGGTCGTCATATGTGCAAAGGGGGACTTGAATTGATGTAATTGGGCCTCGGGACAGAGTGGCCGGATCTTCTTTCTGAGGTTCGCCACCCGCTTCAGGTAATCTCGTGCTGCCTTGCTGTCTTTCGCCCGAGCCTGCACTCCGATGCGCCGCTGTTCCCAACACCAGCCTTCCGCTGTCGTCCGGCGGTTTCTGTTGTGTTGATTTTACCGTAAGTTTGCTCCCCTTTGGTGTTCTTTCGTCTAATTTGACCGGAGGTTTGCTTTCCCTCATTTTTCGTTGTGTTACTTTTAACAATTCCTGTTAACATGTTCTTCGAATTTGTTGTAATTTCTTGCTATATTTTTCTTTTGTTTCTGAGTTTTGCAGTAAATTTTGCGAACTTGTACCCTTTTACAGATTTATGTGTTTCTAAACTTGTGAATCTGATGTTCTTTAATTTGATGTGTTTTCTAAACTTGTCAATCCGATTTTCTTGAATGTGTAAGTCTTCTTAATAGGCAATTTTGTTTCAAGTGAACTTGAGATAAAGAAAAGATTGTACTTTTATTTGCTTTCTTTTGTCATGTTTAAAATCATCAATTTTACAAATATATCTGTCTTTATATTTAGAAATGGGACATTGTAATGGGAATGAATTAATTTGGCATTGGATGATCAGACAACGACTTAAACGTGGCAATCTATACTTCAAGTTCAAGGTCAATTTTTGTGTTGGCAGGCATGTAGCAAATTAATTGGTGACTGCAGTGTAGTTGCAGATCACATTATACCGTAAAGTAGTATATTTATGTTTTCGTTGAGTTATTGTGGTGAAGTTGTATAATGATTATTGACTGTGATGACTGCTTTAGACATTTTCTTGCAAAGCTGTAATTGCTTAAGTGGTTGGATGATGCTATTTGCTGATTAATTTTGAAGATTTCTGCAGTTATTGCTTATGTTTATTTTTTTATAAGGTTTTTTCTGAATATGCACTTTGCCTCTTTTTATTTAAAAGCTGCGTTGAATAGTTGGCCTTGAATCATTACTGAATGCTCTGACTAGATTGCTTCTAAAAATGGAGGCACAAGTGAAGATGAGTTCTTAAGAACTCTTTTCTTATTTATTATCACCTTGCAGTTTAACATGTTTTTATGACCTTTCTCCTTGGGTTGATAATAGACTAAGCTCCATATACATGTGTTGCTGCTTTCTGAATGTGCTGTTTCTTGGAATTATTTCTTATCACATATTAGGTATGCTCTGAAATGGGTATAGGCATTTTGCGGTTGCAGGAATATTGCGGCACTCGAAATACTATCAGGGAACAGGTAAAGGTAGTTCAATTTGGGTGCATTTTGCTTAAAATCCTGCACATTGTTCTTTCGATTGGAGTTTATTTCTTGCTGCTTTTGATACCATAAAGTTTTAAGATTTCTGGATTTACATTTCCATTAGCCTACATAGGAAAGCCAGACTAAGGGATTTTGTGTGAGAAACCAGTACAAATAAGTTGGAGCTAAGTTACTTTATCAATCAACTATAGGCTAATATTCTTATGCAACTCATTGAATGAAATACATCTTATTTGAGACCACACAGTGCTTTCTCGGAGGTTAGACCATAATGTGTTTTGGAGGAAGGGCATATTCGTTGTACAGTTTTCGGTTCTAAAATTTGTGTAAACATTCTTCTTTTGTATTCTGTTTTGTCAAGTGTTTACGGAGAAATTGATTTAACTAATATGTAGATGTATAGCAAAGTTCTTTTAACTCTTGAAAAATTTAAGTTTTGCAGATAATGCCTTCAATATTCCTCAACATACCTCCTCCTTACGTGCCAGTGTTCAGGTTTCTCAATCGTGTGCCCCAACTTGTTAGGGCTTTGTCAGTTTTTCTTGCTTTCCCCTTATTTTTAAGTAATGGGGTGTACTGGAAAAAAATTGAAATGGTCGGGTGCTCTCAGATTTTTGGTCTCTTTTCACCAACAATACTGTTTATTTGCTCAACTTTTCCCCTTTTGCTATTTTCGATTGGTGGGGGCTTACTATAGGCACGCTTGTTGATATTTTCTATCTCTATATTATGTTTGTTTTTTGTGCAGAGCGAGTGTAAAGCGGGGCCTTTGGACAGTTTAGATGCTGTGGATGAGGTTTTACCAGTAAAGTATGGTTATTTGTGCCGATTCGCTTTTAACATTGGAGCTCTATTGAGTTTGTAGACTCTCTTAGATTTCTGTATATTAATGGAGTTTCGTATGATTAGGGCTTTGGATTATTGAGCTTAATTTTATGTGTCGGTGTAATTTTTGGGGTTCAAGGTGTCGTGTTTGTTCGGCGGTCAGGTCTGTAGAAAATAAGAAAACATATAAATGAAGTTTATTGGATATGAAAGAGATAGAGATTATATGTGTAGTGGAACCACCTTTATCTGAGTAGAATGAAACTCTGAGCTGGAACGCATTTGTACATGAGTTTTTGTTCTCATTGGCTGGCTATTTGAAATCCCAATTGTAGTTTTTATGTGCTTTTAAGATTGAACCCCTTTTGTTTTTGTTACATTTTATCAGATAGGAAATCATGTTGTTTCCTCTTTACTTACATGGGAGTATTGAGTTTTTGTAAAATTTATATTCAGAGAGGCTGCTCAAAATTGGTTCATTCGCGGTCAAACACATCATAGAATTGTTTTTTAAGCAGGTTTGCTCCCTTTCATATCAGCCTTTGTTGTTTAAGGTTTTGCTGGTCTTTACCATAAACTTTTACTATGTTGTTGCAGACTTGCAGGTACATATACCATTTGGGGGCTGATTTATTTATCTTTTTACTGGAATTCGTCTGATAGTTTTTTTCCAATATTTATTGTGGATGTATTGGGACTTATTTATCTTTCCAGGCCTATTTTTTAAGTACAATTAAATGAAAACTTATTTGCATCAACACTTTCTTGCTCAAATTATTCATATGGAATACTATCTCATAACGTCATCATTTTTATCGATCATTCCAAGCGAGGGGCATCGCCCGTCCCTAACGAGCACTAGTATATATATATATATACACACACACATATCAATTATACATAGTAAGTGCATAATCTATTTATAATCCTATAAATTTTCTTTTTTATTTTTTCTTTTTTATGGTTAGAAGTAGGAACTAGGAATAGTTTAATATATTAAATCTATTAAACTTCAATCATTCAAGTTTTTAAGTTCATTATTTAATAATTTGACAATTATTCTTATTTTATATCGAGCTTAGTTTGGGAATGGAGACCTGGTCCAGTGGTAATGTCCCATCTATCAATCTTTTTAACTTCTGTAATTTGAGCCCTACACATATTTATTAACATATGAGTGTCAATGTTAAAAAAAAACAAAACAAAACAAAAAAAAGAAAGAAAAAAAGGAAAATCTCGAGCTTTATTCGAGCCTCGAGCCGAGCCCGAACTCGGCTTTTTTATGTCGAGCTCGAGCCGAGCTCAATTTTTTAAAGCTCGTCGAGCTTCGAGCTCGAGCCGAGCCGAATTTTTCCTTAATCGAGCCGAGCCGAGCCGAGCCAGGCTCGAGCTCGGCTCGGCTCGTTTACACCCCTAACCACAACGTATCATACCACACCACCCAGCTGCTGCTATATGTAATAAAAATATGATTTTGGCTGTTGTCTCTCTGTCTCTCTCTGCCAAACTATAACCATAGGGTATAGTTGTTAAGATCCTGATCATGATATTATAGATCTATGCCAAACCATAACCATAGTAGAGCAGGAATATTACTTTGAAGTTTGAGCTGTGAATATGAACAAGAAAAGAAGTGACAAAAGCGTGGTGGTGGTGCTGCTTAAAGATAAAAAGAGGGTATAGCAAACAAAGCCTAACTTTTCCCTTTTCAATTTACCACCACCCCATTTGTTTTGCCTTTACCTTTACCTAAAGATTCAACTCTCACCTTTTGTCATCATTATTACACATGCAACGTCAAAATTCATATCTTTTCTCCTACTATAAAATAAAAAATACTCATACAGTATTTCTCACTTTTCTCCTTCAATTAAATAGTACTGTAGCTTATTTTATTGTAACTTGTAATTTAACTCCAATATATCTAAAAAAGACATAGTAGTAATTTACATAGGTTGTTATCACTTTTGAAATATTTGCTAAGTTATTATATTGGTTAACTTTTCCCGTTCAACCCACCAAGAGATTGTTATTTTTATTTTATTTTATTAATTTATTTCAATGAAATTCAAAATTTATTTTATTCTTTATATTTATTGCTCTAACTCAAGTATTCTTATATATTTATTATTATTATAAATATATTAGTTTTTAATAGAGGTGGGACTAATTTCTTTGTTGCTCATGGTTTAAGATCAACACTTTAATTTTCCTTTTGACTTGATATAAGTGATCATATTATAAGCTATCCAATCACAGGTTGGGGTAAAGCTGCGAACGAGTCCACATGGAGTAGGGAGGGTATTTCGAGTTCGATGGTAAAAATTACTTGAGTTCAAACTAAAATATATATATTGTTACGTGGCAATATAAACAATGGTGCATGTCCATAATTGAGGAAATGAATTACAAGTGTGATACACTTGTCTTTGTACTAGCAATTAATTAGTGACTAAGCACTTGTAACCATGCTTATAAATATGACTTGGTTAATGAATAAAAGTGATGATTTTCCCACTTCATACGTCCATTTCTTCACACATCATTCACTGCATTATTACATTTATTCTATATATTTACTCTACACATTTATACATATATCTTAATACACATATTGTATAATATAAATACAATCCAATTAAGCTAATAGGCTAATATTTCACAACACGTTATCAGCACGAATAGCTCTATGGAAGTGCTGCCGGAGGAAGTTTCAAATCTATAAAGATTATCGTTGGAGGTAATATTTATTTATTTATAATTTCAATTTTATTTCTACGACTAACCTTACAGAATTGGGGTTTTATCCCTATACACATAATTTGGGTCAATCGAGCAAAAATGGAATTGGCCTCAATATGCCAAGGAAAATAACATCTCACCGGGATTGAGAAAGAGATTCGAATTATTGTCCAATACTGGCGGAATCAAATGAATTATGGCACGAATCAAATCATCGAATAAAGACGAAATGTTGCAAACCCAAAATGAGGGTAAACCCCAAAAAAGAGTATATATGAACTTGGTAAAACCGGAGGAATTTTGAAATACCCAAAAGTGGTATAGAAAGGCTATCATGCCTATATATTGAAAAGACTACTGAAAATCCACTAAAATGTGGAAAATTTACGGACATGATGTATGTAAATCCACTAGATAAAGCAATGAAGTATTGTTGAAAATTATGAATTTGGGCCCAAAGGTGATTGTCATTCCATTAATAGAATGTGGATGATGTATGTAAAAATCCAGGGCATGATTAAGACTATGCCAAAAGGCAAAATATTATTGAAATCGTGATCGAAAATTGAACCGGGTTGAGTTATTGGGAAAATAAAAATATGAATTCCCCGGAATTAATAAATATACGGTATGACCACAAAAGGCCTTATAAATATCATTAGTGGTTTATACCACTGTGACAGCAAGTATATGTCATGATAAAATTATATGATCTGTTGTGATATCAAAGCCATTGGACATTTAAATATCATCTAGACATGTGGCTTGTTTATATGATTCTCTAAAGAGGGAAAATGAAAGGCTTTAATGTTGAAAATAAATCGTATTGATCACGATGATTGATTTGATAATAAAGTAAAATATGATATCACACACACATTGGCTTAAATAAATTCATTGAGCACAATATTAGTGCCAAATGAAATGAAAATTCATGTTTTTACTCCCCATTATAATCCCCTTGCAATTTGAATATTTTGTGTCTGCCTTCTTGGAAAGATAAATGGATGCCAAAATAAAATGAAGCCGAGGATGATGTCTGCCTCATCCATGGTGCAACTATGCACGTTGTATTGAAAAGCAAAAGCTATTATCCCAACTGAAAAAGGAAAAACTCACTGCTAATAAAATCAGTGGAAGTTTAAAAGAACTCTAGAAGAGATTGTACATCTCCTGAAGGAGAAGAAAATTTGTGCTTGAATATGCACTATTCTCGAGAAAATCTCGAAAGAGCTTACTAAGCTTCAGTGATATTCGGAAAAATTCATCACTATAAAATACAGAATGAGGCAATAACATTATTTCTTGATTACTCAGATTATGATGCAAAGAAATTAAAAGAAAATTGCATCAATATCCTCTTGCATATACCATACAAATTAAAGCTGAGTAGCGTTAAAATATATCATGTGGTAGACCTGAAGTCTACTCATAATTTTCTTACTTGGCACGATCAGCTTAGGCATCCTCCTAAAAGCATCATGCTGAGGTGAATTATTGGAAATTCAAATTCAAATGAATCTATATGCGTTGCTTATAATTAAATGTGAGCACAATGACATCCAATAAAGAAAATAAGATTGGATAGTGTCCATCGCGTGCAAGCCAGGCCTGGCCAAAATATATGCCAAAATAAGTAATAATTAAATTGCACGCAGGATTGATAAGGTCAAAGTTACCTACATCATTTTGGGGACATGCTATGTAGCAACGCTTATGAAAATAAAGCCGACCGATTGTCATTAATTCTCTCTCCCTAATATTGACATAAGCCCAATGTTTAGTAAATTAAAGTATATTTGGGTGTGCGATATAAGTCCCCCATTATGCCACCCTAATTGGGCTCCCAATGACGATTGGGTATACATATGTCGGATATAAATCATCATTAATAAATTATATTTGGTACCAAAGTATGGTGATTTTATATATGGTTTGCAGATTATTAATTTCCGACATTAGGGGGAGATATGGATCAACTGAAAATATATTATTGTGACTGAAAAAAACTATATTGCGTAAATTGTAAACCAAGTGTATCATATAACTCTAAAAGAGTTACTAAATCCCGTATATCGGCATTACCCAAGGAAAACTTGTTGCCCTAATAAAATAATTGTGGCACAAGATAATCACTTGGTTCCGATTATGTCCTAAATGGACCAATTACAAATGTGAAAAATGAATATTTTGTACGCTTGAAGTACGGTAAATCATCTGGTTCCAACTACAAAAATCCTCGAGGTTTATAAATTTTAGAAAATGACGAAATGTTGAAACAAGCTCCACAAAAGAGCAAATAGCTCCAAAAGAGCAGGGCCCTTACCTTAAAAATAATGAGATCTCAATCAATCGTCACAAGTAAAGATATTTGGAACCCATATTGCAAACCTAAATCGGTTGATGAATGTCGGCAAAAAATAAAATCTTGGCTCTACGAGAAATCTGAAAGCATGTTATTTACTAGCCTCAGCGAAGCCTAACAAAAGAAGGCTACAAAAGAAGGCTACATAAATGGCTTTGAGATCGAAACATATAATTACTATCATCAAAGGACGATAGCCTTGGGTTTATTATATTCATACAAGTATTGATATGATATAAGAATAAACTACAGTATCGTCCGGAAAATCAATTCCCCTAATTATCTTATATGATGATAATGTAGCTTATATATCACAATTGAAAAGGGATACATAAAAAGATATGAATTTGAGATCTAAGATTTGGTAAAAACCAAATTATGCCTTGGTGTACAAATTGGGTACACCCACTACTCAGAAAGGTGTTAAATAAATTTTGAAAAGGCTTATCCGCTAAATGCTTTAATGCTCGGCCGAGCCACTTGATCAGATTAAGGATCCTTTTACACCAATATGAGAGAATGAGTAAATATTTTGTCCAAAAAGACTATATCTTAGCGGATTTATTACCAAGGATTGCCGATAGCAACTTTTGTGAAATTACAAAAGTAAATCGACATGCATCGGCCCGAAGGAAGATCTCACATGAAATTCAAATCAGGGGGAGAATTCAACACAAGAATATTGTACTCTTTTTCCTTCACTAGGATTTTTTTCCCACTGGGTTTTTTCCTAGTAAGGTTTTAACGAGGCATATTCTTTGTGTAATGGACATGCAAGGGGGAGTGTTACGTGGCAATATAAACAATGGTGCATGTCCATAATTGAGGAAATGAATTACAAGTGTGATACACTTGTCTTTGTACTAGCAATTAATTAGTGACTAAGCACTTGTAACCATGCTTATAAATATGACTTGGTTAATGAATAAAAGTGATGATTTTCCCACTTCATACGTCCATTTCTTCACACACCATTCACTGCATTATTACATTTATTCTATATATTTACTCTACACATTTATACATATATCTGAATACACATATTGTATAATATAAATACAATCCAATTAAGCTAATAGGCTAATATTTCACAACATATATATATATATATAATTTTTAATTCAATTTGTAATATTTTATATAAATAAGTAATATATAACTCAAAAAAAATAGTCAAATAATGGTGGGTCTTAAACCTTAGTATTTTTTAGTAAGAAAATCTAAGAATGATTTAAATAGATTTATTATTTTTTTTTTTGCTGAACAGCTTATAAAAAGGAGGAATGGGGCCGGTGGAGAATCGAACCTCCAACTTTCCATTGGAAGTTGAGGGACTTAACTACTTGGGCTAAGTCCTCATCCCTATTTAAATAGAAAATTTGAAATTGAAAGCTGAATTTAAATATTACTTATAATATATTGAAGAAGACTGTTTTTAGGTGAATACCAGGGTATCCCCAGGCCCCATTGGACCCAAGACTAATCCCTCGAGGATCTGCAAGGGCAATTAAGGGCGTCTCTCCCAAAGCAGTTTTTTGCATACACTAGGCTCGAACCCGAGACCTTGCTTAAGCGACTAGAACCCCATCCACTCAAGCCAACTGCTGTTGGTATTGAAGAAGACTGTTCAGAAAAACAATATTAATATTAAATTTATTTATTAACTAAATTCAAATTTATTCAAACTAGCTCATCCAAAAAAAATTTATTCAAACTCATAGTAGTAGTAGTTATCGGGCTTGCAGTTAACAGTAATAATATTACTGTAGTTATAAGTTGGAGTTTGAGCTCGAATGAGGTTCCTTTTATAGCGCAAGCGGGCCCGCATCTATATTGCGCCGCTGTGTAATCGACCCACTCTTCCGCGCTGCAGCGGTTCTGCTTCTGCCCCTCCAAAACTCGGAAATTATATTCTATTTCTGTTTGTTTTGGTTTTTCCGATTCCCATCCTCCACTCCTGGAAAGCTACTCGAAGCACTCTGCTTCTGCCCGAATTAATTCAGATTACTGGAACAAATCTGGTGTTTATTCATAATCCAGTCGTTTTCAGGAATTCTATTGCCGTAATAATTTCATACGCTGGAAAATTCTGTCGGCAATCGTTTATGCTTTTGTCGGTTCAGTGAGGAAATCGCCGTCAGATCTGTATGTTTCTCCTCCTGCGAATGTCGAAATCTGTATCTTTGTATATGTGACCGTTGTTCGGGTGTCAATACGATTTGCGTTTGCGTGTGGGAAATATGAATTGATTCAAATGTTAAGGTCGAGTTCGTGCGTTCGAGCACGCTGTGTTTTCTGAATGTTGCCTTTTCTTTTTCCCGTTTACAATTGTTTTGGTGATAGTTTGTAATTTATTACTAATGTATGGCAGGTACTGAAACGGATATGCAGTAGCAACAAACTGAACCTTAAAATGTTGTATGCTTGCTATTGATGTCTTGCTACAGTTCACCTCTGATATTTTGCCTAATTTAATAGCTGCTTGTTGAGGCGAAATTGCTTAAATTTATGGCCAAGTATGTCAAGGAGTCTCTCTTTTAACGACTTGATGTTTTTCACCTTTCGTATGTGTTTAGGCTTGGCATTATGCTTTGAGATCTTTCTTACGTGTTTTCTTTACTATCTGCGATAGCAATTTTTTTTCTGGAATGGTTAAAGAGAAGTGTCTCCTTCTGTGTTTCTGTGCCCTTTTCTTTCTCCGTGGTTAATCAGCGGCGCATCTATAATTTTGGTTTTTCAGAAAAAATGTTGGCAAATTTCAAAATATCCTCAAAGTTGGGTAAATTATCTTTGTTTCTGTTTAAGAAATATACTGCTGGCTGCTGCCCGATTGATAAATGATTTTTCCATGGCAGATGAAGGATACTGCTTCATACATGAGTTAAAGTAATTGGGTGATACTCAGATGAAATGAACTGATGTTATTTGCAGTAGAAGGAGGAGGATTTTTCTCTTCTTCAGCTTCAGGATATAGTAAGGGTCTGACTCTTCTTTTATTGGGTCAGAAAAACGAAGAGAAACCCATGAGAGTAACACCGTGGAATCAGTACCAATTGGTGGACCAAGAGGGTGAATCTTATCTCCAGCTGGCTTCTGGGAAGAAAAAACCTATATGTGGGTGTGCTTCCTTTGCGTGTTTTGGTCGCGCTTCCACTGAACTTGAAAGCCAGTCTTCTCCTAAAGTAGAACTATCTCGAAATCAAGAAAACAAAACAAAACATCCGGCATTTGATGAGAAGCAAGAAGCAAAAGATTCTGTTGATTGTGTTGTCGATGACTATGATGATGATGATGATAAGATGGTCAGCCTGAAGAGTAGCCTGAAGAAGGTGCCAAATAATAGTAGTCTTGATGGTGGAAAGAACAACCAATGTGAAAATGATAATGATGTTGCCTGTCAAAAGGAGAGGAGGTCCGTACAATGGACAGATACAAATGGGGGAGAGCTTTTTGAGATTCGGGAATTTGAAATGAGGTATGGTTGGTTATGATAACTAGTTGAATAAAACATCAACCAGATTGGGTTAGATTACTCTAATTTCTTCTGAAATTCTTGGTTCACTGCATTCTTGTTCGGTTGTTTGATATAGCAAAACTCATTTACCTTACTTTTTTGTTATGCTCCCTCTGCATCAGCCAATAACTTTAGAATGTGAGTGGATACCTCATAAAAGTGTTAATCCTGATTCCTGAGAAATTGTAATAGTTATGAGTCATCTGATAATTAAAAATTCAAGCTGTGATGAATTAGCTTGAATGCAGGTGCTGCTTAAGAGTTTCTTGTGAATATCAATAGTTCATATCTGATTGGCTATTCTGCATGGGGCACTTCGCCTTCCTCACTAATTGATCTAAAGTTCCCATTCTTTGTTAGTTTGTCTACACTTATGATGATACAATGCATATTTAAATGTTATCTCGAGTCATGACAAATTATTACATGAAGCCAGATTGAGATTTTCTTCTCCTGGTCTGGCTAAGGTCGTCAAAGCCCGTACTTGAAGCTTCAATTTTACAACTGATAAGTCCATTCGTTGTAACGATAGCTGTTGTTTAGGTATACAGTTCATATGTCAAACAAACCAGTTGGTTATAATTTCAGCTGCATTCTCTGCTTGCATGAACTCTTGCATTAATGGATTGCCAATCTGTCATCTTCATTATTGTTCTATTCACCGAGGGACTTTCATTCTCCTCGGCAATAATTTATGTTGCAAAGCTTTACAACCTGAATTTTCATGCATATATGTGCTGGTCTTTTATGTCAACTTGTCGTGGTTAATTCAAAATCATGATTTTCTTAAGAGAGGATGTAATTAAATGTTGTTTATAACTGTCTATTTATCTTTGTGATCTCAGCGAAGATGAATTGGACAACAACTTTGTGTATGGGAACGAACGGAGTTGTTCCTGCAGGATAATGTAGTTTGCACGGTATTCCTGTTTCCATTTGAACAGGGCGATTGTGATGCGGTGGCATGACTCTTCCAGAAAACGATAAAACATTCTTCAAGTTGTTCCGCCGATTGGTATGTAGTCTATATTCTGGCATGTGATCCAATTTTGCTCCATTGTTCCTTTTCTTTCCTCAAGTTGATTGATATTCTTGTCTGCCAATATAATGACGATGTTTTATCTCCCCTAGTTTATCTCAATTTTTTGAAATCTGATTTCTTATATTGACAAAAAAAATGAGGAGATTCTCTTTTCTAGTTCAATGTTTATGTCTATATTATGTAGTAATGCAATTCAAATTGAATTGAAGTAAATCTAAAAAGTTACAATTATATATCTGCGGGGCAGTAGGAGAGGGTCACGACAGGAGCATGCATGCATATTTCCAAGAAAACAATTTACTAGTAGTAGTACAAAATAACATAAAATAATGAAGAATACAACATAAAATAATCGTGGGACGCCAATAAGAAAAGGGTAAACATGCCCTAAAAGTAGGATGGAGGATAGCTCCCTGAAGACCATGGTGGCACCAGGAAACCCGAGCTGCTGTTATCTTGAGTGAGTTGATCATTTCCTTGTGTCTGGAAATCGAACGAATACTCGTTGCCAGAGAATACCGGAGGAGGATATGAAGAAGATGATGAAGAAATGGCGGAAGTGCTCAGCTCCTGTGAATTAGAATACAAACCAGCTAATGATGAAGCATAGAACATTTGTTCAAATATATGCTGCTGTTGGAAACCGCTGCCATTGGTAGTGGTCTGAAAGAATGGCTGTGGTATGCTGCTGGCTACCTGAGACACGGTGGTGGTGGTGGTGTGAGGCGGTGATCGACTTGGCTGAGCAGAAGGTGGCGGTGGCTGCGGCGGCGATATCGTGGCGTATTCAGGGAAATTGAGCTTGGCGCGGTGGCCTCTGAATCTCAGGGCAGCCTCGTCGTAGGCTCTAGCAGCAGCCTCCGCTGTGTCGAACGTGCCAAGCCAGACTCTCGCCGCTTTCTGTGGGTCCCTTATCTCGGCTGCCCATTTGCCCCATGGACGTCGCCGGACGCCTCTGTATTTTCTTCTATCGGCGGTGCTTTCTTGCTCATGCCGCCGCGTTGGGCCCGAGCTGGACGACGACGTGAAACTGATCGCTGATTGCATGAAGCTTCTTCCATCGGGAAATGGATTAGTAGTAACTTCACCGTGATGAGTTTGGCTGCTGTAGTGCCGCCGCCCATGTGAAACCACCGAGCCACACCCTTCCTCCACCGGCGTGGATAGCGGGTAATCCGGCTGCTCCTGCTTCGGCATGTGTGCGAAAGGTATGTATGAAAAGACTCAATTTGACGAACTCTAGTCTGGTTCTGAATTTGATAACTATATAGAAGTATATATCAAATCTGGAGACTGGAATACCAATTCTTCTACTTGGTTCTCATTCACATTCAATTCTATTTTAAAAGAAATTGGGAAGATTCAATGGTTCCTTTTTGAAGAAAGGAATCGAATTGGTGGGGAGGGGTTGATCTTTGGAGGACGACAGGGTTCAAATTTGAAAGGTGTTTGTACATATGTATATAAAGACCAGGTTCAGATCACGAGGTCAGCCGCCAATGCTACAGTACTTGATTTTTTTTTTCTTTTCTTCTTTCTAAGCTTATCACTATCGGTGGTCTATCTTTTCTCTTGTTTAAATAAAAACACGAATATGTGTCGGTTTAAAAACACTGCAAAAATTATGGCTTCGTTTAGTAAATAAATAGACTTTAGAGTTTAGAGTTTGGTTTCAAAAATTAGAGTTTGGCTTCAGAGATTAGAGTTCTCAAAACCACGATTTATGAAGAAAATCAGCGATTTCAAATCTTGTATTTCCGGAAAAACAAACAGATATGAATCTCTTAGAGTTGGGAAACGGGGCCTAATACTACTTGGTTACCGGATAGAATGGAAAAGCTCATCTTGAATATTGCCTCTAATTTATTTATTGTTACATCATACACGTGTATGCACCGTCAATTAATCCATTTCAATTTACAGGAAAGTGTACAAACAAACATGAACTCTGTCTCTGTAGTTAAGAATTAGTAATTAATGTATAACAACACTTAGGAATTGATTAATTCATTTTGATCCCTACCAAACTCTATTACTATGATTTACTATATTAACAACAAATACTGTTGTTGTTGACTCGTCCCATTCTAAATCCATGTTCTCTATGGAGTATAGCCATATTCAATATCTATGAATATTTAAAATAGTTTAATACCAAATATTCCTTCTGGAACTTAGAAATTGAATTGTATGGTGGGCGACGTTTGTTGTTTACTGATTTTCTTAAATTACTAAAAATATTCTTAGTTATTTATACTCCCTTATTTCTTCTAAAATTGTGGTCAAAGCATGTACGTCGGTGTGTGGATGTATTTAATAGGGGGCTTGTATTGTATGAAATCCTACCAATTCAATAAAGGTTGGTATTAAGTTTTTAAACGAAATGAACCAATCAACCCTTTAATTGACATAAAATTCATGGGATATAATTAAGGTTCGATTTCGGTGCAGGCCGGCTGTATGTGCTAACACATTAAAAAATGATGGGTACGTGTATATGAAGTGATGTGTGAGTATAAAAAAGTGATGGATGGAGGTTATGAACCAAAAACTAATTAAAAAAATAAACTACCGTCTATACATCACTTTATAACGCTTACATATCACTTTACAAAGGGTTACACATTATTTTTAGCCTTGCCTGCATCTGCTGGCAATAACATTGTCAGCACCAAAATCGGACTGAAAATTTTTATATATAATCCAAAAGAACCTATTCACTAAGAAAGGTGCTTTGTGTGTCTGTGTGTGGGCTAACTGTGAGTGGTTTAAGTGCAACCATATGCACACCGTGATGGTCGGACATTTAAAAATAATGTCAATATTTGTGGATTGATGTTTGATTATGAAAAATAGTTAAATGAAAGTTAAGAAAACAAGTAATTTAAAAATAATCTATCGTCTTCACGTCAATTTAAAAAATCTATACATCATTCAAGGACTGAATTTCAACACCTGCCATCAAATAAGTGGATTGTACCCGTAACTTTATTGTTTCCATTATGTTGACCAATAAAATGTTGTACTTGCATTTGTTATACGTGGCATACGGAAAATAATCATGGGAGTTGACCTCATTACCTCTCTATAAACTACTAGTATAGTACTCCCTCCGTCCCAACTAAGATGTCTTGTTTGATTTCTGCACACAATCCAATGCACCTTTTTAGTCGTTAATATCTCAAAATATATACAAGTGAAAATTATGTAAAAGATATATTCTTAAACTACACGATTAGACGAATCTAACAAGACCGAACTCGACTATTTTTTCCAAATATATACTTACAATAATATTGATTCAAAATTGAATAATGAACAGTGTCAAAAAGTCAAACCAGACATCTCAAGTGGGACGGAGGGAGTAAAATTTAGTGGGGGGTGTTATAGCACATTATTCATTCATTTCTAAAATCAAAATAGTACCTCTTGTTCTGAATATAAACATGGGGTCCTGAATTGAATTTCAATTTTTTTTTTTTGATATGCATTTCTTATTTAAAAGCTACAAACCTAAAAATTATCTCCGCAAAAATAATACTATAAGAATTGCTTTTAGTTTTTTTATTTTCTTTTTTGTTTCTTAAAATCCCACCGCACTGGGCTGTTAGTTAAGTATATCTTGGCAAGCTGAATTTTAGTTGTATTCAATTAACCGAATTACCAAATTTGAAGCATTAAATTTTAATGGACAACAATAGCCCGGATTAATCCTTTTAATCATAAAGTATTGGTAGATAAGACAAATGATTAAATCAGATCCTGATGAAACTGAGAATATGGAGAAACATTACAAACAAGGGAAAAAGACAAAATAACATAACATGAAAACGTTGCCTTATTTTTCAAAGTAAACAGAGATTCCAGAATAACACTGAGGGAGTATTTATTTAATTTATTCTAGTTTTCTTAATACTACATCCGTCTCGGTATTTTTGTTACGAATTATTTTTTGGTACTATTCCCTATTTACCTTTGATTCGAATTTTTATTATAGCTATTTTATTAATTTTTTTATAACTTTTCGTTGTACATAATTTAAGTTGTTAACAGTTAAAAATATGTATCGGCATACGTGCTGGGTGGATGTCCATGCCATACAATTACAAAGGGGAATAAAAGGGATGGATATAGTGCCAGTGAGAATCGAACCTCCAACATTCCATTGGAAATCGGAGGACTTAACCACTTGGTCTAAGGCAGATTTACAAGTGTACAAATTAAATTAAGTACTCATTCCGAGTAGTTTTTTAGATAAAAAAAGTATTCAATAATAGTTGTTCCTTTTGGGTATTTTTATAAAAGTTTTCAAATATTACCCCTTAATTCACCGTATTCATTCTCTCTCCACCACAAGTACATTTTTTGGTAAGTGAGAGGGATATAAATGAAAGATTGTGTGGTAATAAATATGTTTATTGGTTTATGTAATATTTGCTAGAAAGACAACTAAAAAATAATAAAGGAAGTATAAGGTAGGAGTATTATTTTATTTTATTTTATTTGTCACGTTTTATCTTTTCATGGTAGATATATAAAAAAGGAAAAAAGTATAAAAAAAAAAAAGAAAAGGAAAAGGAAGACTGGAAGAGGATATGTGTGAATGAAAAAGGATAAGGATCGATTGTGATGTTGTGCGAAATGTATGTCGACTGTGGACAGTGGTCAATCCACACGTGGCTTTATCCAACAAATTTAATGGGCCCAAGACGATTGGTTATTGATTCAGTGTGGGCCCATTAATTAATTAATGGATCTTTACGTGTAAATGAAATACGAAAAGCAAATAGATATACTTCTAGAGTTCTAGTAGTACCCAAAAAAAAAAAAAACAAAAAAGAATGACGAAAAAAATTTATTTAAGTTTGTGAATTGCAATTTAACATATTTAAGATGTATTTACTTTTTAGGAAAATAAAAATAAAAAAAATGGACAAATGGACGTATGTAGAACATAGTGGGAAGTTTTGATTTTTGAATACCACCTCTGGCTTCTTCTTTTAACAAGAAAAAAATTGATTGTCACCAAAAAAAAATAAAAATGATGACCACCGTCCACGTCAGTCATTGTGTCAACTCCTCCACCTGCCTGTCATTGTGTCAACTTTTTTTTTGTTATACTCCGTAGAAGAATTCGGGATTATGAAGAAAATAGGAGTAGTATACAAAAACCCATTCGTGTTTAAGTTGAATCGTAGAGCGTGCAGCACAGCACAGCGGCCGGATTTAGGTCCGTTCTTTAGTACTTATTTTCAGGCCTTATTACTTATTTTTTATAAAAATAAGATCAGACCAGATCAGATAAGAAACATTAAGATCAGACCAGATTAAATAAAATCAGACCAGACCAAATCAGATCAGATCAGACCAGATCAGATCAAATCATTATAATAATATAGAGAAAATAAGATCAGACCAGACCAGATCAGATCAGACCAGATGGAATCAGACAAGACCAGAAATATTCAGAACAGATAAATTCATATCAGACCAGATAAATTCATATCAAACCAGACCAGACCAGATCTTATAAATTCAGATCAGACCAGAAAAATTAAGGCCTAGATAACAGAGCCTAATAGCTAACAAGTGGCACTGGCCTATGGATTCCCAAAATAATACTTCTATAAAATGGAATATCAGTTATGATGACATAAAAATGGGAAAAATGGTGGGTGGTGGTCCTGTAAAAAGATGAAACATGGACGGCCGAGGTAGGGTAGGGAATATATTGCTCATAATAAGCCTTGAACGGTTGAACTTGAACCTATCCTCCTCAACCACAGCCAAATGAGTTTGATTTGGATTTGATGATTCCAACAGTAACTCTATTTTTTTTTAAATAATAACAAAAAATAATAATAATAAATGGAAGCCACTGACCACTGCCACTGGGGGAGATCAATGTTGACCCGTTTACTACTTACTGCAAACAACATTCATTACATATATAGTCTAAAACGCGAAATTCAGAATTAGATTCCAAGTCACAAATCACAATTATTATGTGGAGTATAAGATATTGGTAACAAAAAGAAATACACTACAATACTAGCTTTTGTGAATGTATGTGTACCGATATTCAAGTGGACTAGATACGGATCTAATCTTAACAAATTTAAATTAGTACTACTACTACTACTATTACGATATAAATATTTTTTCTTTTGGACTAAAAACATTCTAACTGCCCAAGACACGTCATGTTGTGTTGGACGTAACATCTTAAAAATCATGTATTAATAGGGTTGGAGATTTACCCTAATTGTCAAGTCCCCTGTCTCCCAACCATATGTTGGGGTTCGATCCCACCCAGTCCACTATCCCTCATCTTTATTGCTTTTGTAATTGTGTAAACACATGAGTGTCATTCTTTACCAAACAAAAAAATCATGTACTACTGTGCAATTTTATAGTGTAACGACTAACCACTAACGACATACTACTCCACCATTTCTCTCAATGCAATCAACAATAAGGCCGGCCAGGGCCCAGGAATTTGGGCCGTGTTTGTGTTGAAGTGGCCCAATTAAGCCCACTAGTTTTGGACCAACCTTTGAACTGGATAATAATAGTAACTTGTTAAAATCAAAAGTAAAATTCAACACAAAAATTAATTGTGGCTGCTGGGATTCGAGCCCAGGTCTCCACGGCCACAACGTGGAATTCTTACCACTAAACTACAGCCACTTTGCTTTACCGGGTCAAAAATATTTATATCAAACAAACATATAAAAGATCATTCCAATCAAACAAGTATCAGCGATGTCAGCATCAATATTCAATCATTATATACCAATAATTTCGAAAATATTAAGAATTATTTTTGTTTTGATGAAAAAGAAATTGGAGGTAATGAGGTTGGCTTGCCTTGTGAAGAAAAGCTAGGAAGTTGAAAGCATCTCCTTTGTCCCATACTCCCATACACGTTGTCGTTGTGGATATATGGTAACTTGAAAGCAAGGTTATTATTCATTCCGTCATTCCATTCTCTGTTTGTTGAAAAGGTTGAATCTTGAAACTAAAACCAAATCTAGCCCATGAATTCCATGACAATTGTGTGTCCCATCTTATAACATCACTTTCTTCGCTGTTGGCCAACAGATTATTCAGAATGGGTTTTTGCTTCTAGATTTGGTGGATTACGTACCCTTTTGATGTAATGTAATCGAACTCTCGTTTTTAATGTTTTTTTTTTCAAGAACCCATCTTGCTTTGCTTAATTTGTTGTCACCCTTCACCATCCCAATTGAATATACTGATCCTTATATAAATTTGCTTGTATATATTAGTGTAAAAATCGCATTGCATTTCCTGAATCCCTCCATAAAACTAAGGTTTTTCAGAGGAATTCTATGGTCCCTTCTTGCTGTTCTTTTGCATTGTTACGTTACCTACATTTTGTGTTTTTCTCATAAGTTATGACGCATACTAATTTCCCATTTGCTTAGGGAATTGAACCAGTTGTTTGAAATGCAGAGAATAAAAGATAAACCTTTAATTCTAATGAATTTTTCCTAAAGATACAAATTTGAGTTGATTTACTCGTATTGAACTTGAGGTTGTCTCGTATCATTTGACAGTAATTAACTTTGTGCTGTCTTATTATATGCAGGAGAATCTTTCTTGTTCTGGTAATCGTAGAGACAAAGAAAATACAATATGGTTATTCAAGGTATGCCAATCTTGATTCGCTTATTGAAGTGAACTTTTCTCTACAAGCTTCTTGTGTTTAAGTGCCTATAATTAAAAGTTGTAACTGAAATCAGGCACAAGCAGCTTATGAATTCAACTTGATAAGTTGGAAATACCTGGATAACAGAACAGTCTAATTATTGGCTTCATCATTGTAGTTCTATAAATAAATAAAATAGTACTGTATTAAGAAAATTATGCTTATATTAATTCTATATAAATATGAGCTTGGTAAGATCATGATAAATGAGCTCATTATGGCAAGAGTGAATTGGACATCCATTTGATGATCATTTAATTATGAAGGTTGTTGTCTGATGAATTGCTTCAAAATAAAGAGGAGCAGCAACCAGCAGGAGGAGGCCGCCATTATTAACAACATAGCCAAAAGATGGAAGCTTCTCAGCGGCACATTAACAAACAGGTGGGAAGGTCTGCTGGATCCACTGGACCTGGATCTTCGTCGTTACATAATTCACTACGGGGAAAGGGCTCAGGCAGCTTACGACACATTCATCTCCGACAAGGCCTCCAAGTACGCCGGAGCCAGCAGGTACGCCAAGTATGGCCTCTTCTCCAAGGTCGGACTCGACCTCGGAAACCCCTTCAAGTACCGCGTCACTCGATATCTCTACGCCACCTCATCAGCTCCCGTCCCGGACTCCTTCATTCTCAAGTCGTGGTCCAGGGAGGCATGGTCCAGGGAATCCAACTGGATTGGCTACGTGGCTGTCGCCACAGATGAAGGGAAATCCGCCTTGGGCCGGAGGGACATCCTGGTTGTGTGGAGGGGCTCGGTTCGGACCCTCGAATGGGTCGATGATTTCGAGTTTCCTGCCATCCCTGCACCCGAAATCTTCCGAGGCAGTACCGATCCTAAAGTGCATTTCGGTTGGCACTCTATCTACACGTCTGATGATCCGCGATCGCCATTTAATAAAACCAGTGCCAGAAGCCAGGTAAAATTTCAGTTTCATTACATTCACATGTATCTGAGAGTTTGTCCGGATCATAACATTGTATCTGACTTGCAATGGTCTTACAATTAGGTTCTTGCCGAGGTGAGGAGATTGGTGGAAGAAGAATACAAGAACAACGAGGAGATAAGCATAACAGTAGTCGGGCACAGCTTGGGCGCAGCTGTTTCCACGCTAAGTGCAGTCGACATTGTAGCCAACGGGTACAACAGGCCGAGGGGAATGCCTCACAGGGCCTGTCCTGTTACGGTCTTTGCATTGGCCAGCCCCCGAGTGGGAGATGATGGATTCCGTAAATACGTGTCGAGCCTACAGAATCTCCACATTTTACGGGTGAGGAATGCCAGGGACATCGTTCCAGAATACCCCCTGATAGGGTACGCGGAGGTGGGACAGGAGGTCGTTGTGGACACGGACAAGTCCGGTTACCTCAAGGGTCCACCGGGGAATCCGAACATGTGGCACAGCTTGGAGGTGTACTTGCACGGAGTGGCGGGGACACAGGGCAGCAGGGGAGGGTTCAAGCTGGAAGTTAACCGGAGCATCGCGCTGGTGAATAAGCATATGGATGGTTTGAGGGATGAATACTGTGTTCCGGGTTCGTGGTGGTGTGAGAAGAACAAGGGGTTCGTGCAGCAGCAGGATGGATCCTGGAAACTCATGGATCATGAAAAAGATGATGATGATGATGATGATGCCTACTTTTGATTTGATCCAACCATCCCATCCCATGTAGTCTTCTTCATTACTACATACACATGAGTGGAATGGAATGGAATAATGTTGAAACTAGTAAATTTGTTGAGTGAACAGGAGGAAATTCAGAGTGTTGTGTTTGACATAGTTTGTCATTGTCTTTTTTGTTTCTCATAAACAGGTCTGAATACAGAGTTCAATACTATATCATTTATTCATCAATAACTAACCATCTTTCTTTATACTACTTCCATATGGAAAGTGTAGCAACAACAAATGCCAAATGTGATTTTACTTTTTAGGTAGCATAATGTCAGTTTCTTTCACATATTCCGTCATGCTTCGATAAAAAGTCATTACCTTTCGAAAGGAGACAAGAGACTAATAACGGAGTAGGGACCACAAAAAGTTTACCATGATCAAAACTTTGTCTATGTCACCAAATAGTAATAATTCTACAGACGGATAACGGAACACATCGCCGTTGCCTGTGGATGAACGCGGAGAACAAGCCTTACAATCCCAAAAGCAACCCACAGCCACGCAAGTGAAATTTGAATAGAGGTGAGTTTTTCTTTTTCTTTTTTAATTACACGATTTACTTGCCTATTTCTGCATATTTTAGATGGTAAATAGTGATGCAAATTGCTCAACTAGCTCACTAAATATAAAAGAAATAAAGGGTTGTGTTGGAAATTACAAGCATCTCACGAACCCAGGAAATGTACGAACCTGATTACTATTATGAAAGAAAAATACAGTGTGCTGCGGACAATCATGAATCTGAACTAGTTGCAGGCTGTGAGGACTGTATTCCACAAATTATGTCTCAATTATTGAGCTCTATTTATGTTCTCCAAATGAAGACACAATGAGGCCCTCTTCTAATCTTATCCTTTCATTTCTCAAATCTCTTTCCTTGGGTCTTCGTAACTGTGGGGATATCAATCATTCACAGACAATTAAAGTTGCCAGCCTCAAATACGTATACATACACCGATACACATACACTGCTGATTCCAACTTTTGAGTGAAATGGTATTCAAGATCATGGTTTGATACAGAAAGGTCGCAGAGCATATTACTACTACATTATGTAATTGAGACATTGGAGACTACTGCTTGATGTAAATATAGTACCAACAACATCCAGACAGGCCACAAGTGATCAAACAATTAAGTGCAAACATTTAACAAGAAATTTAACTCCACAAAAACAAGAGACTTTTGTAGCAAGCAGGATCACTGCAGCTGAATCTCAGATCCTTCTTTTTTTTTTTTTTCTTTTTTTCTTACAGATATCTCACTATGATTTCTTTTGCAGCACACTCACCAAATTATCCCAAGAACATCATCGCATCAAGCTTAATCAATCACTGCCATTTGCCCGGCCTACTGAGTCGAGACTCTCAGTCCTGCTGCGGACAATACAATGGAACACTTCCCGGACCTGGCGCTCAAAAGGCTCGAGTCCTTCCTTTATAGCACCGTGCACATTTCCCACTTCCTCGACTCTTTGTCTCAGTTCCTTCTCCTTGTCCTCACCCATGGGGAATTGGACATTGTCAATCAGTTCATTCAAATGGCGAGCGCATATCTCAATCTCATGAATCTCCTTTAATAGGCCGCAGGCATTTCTTCTGTCACGTTTCTTCGATTCCTCCAAAATTCTCTCGTGGAGAGATAGCATTGGAACCGCCCATAGGAACTGCTTCGTCAAATGGAAATGAGTCTGGAGGCCGCGATCCTGACAAGGGATTGCGGCCACGAGCACCCACATCACAAACAAAAGGACATAGTTCATTGTGAAAACAGCCAAACTAAGTCCATTGGTGGATGAAATCTCATTGGCCCGCGGAACAACCAAATTGCTGCTGATGGCTTGGAGCTGCCGGGCAGCGGACCAATTCCTTGAAACGCTCCATGAGAGTGACCTGAACTGGCCCAAAGACTTCTGCTCCTTTTGAGCACTGTTGCGCCCGAAAGAGCGGTTTCTTAAGGAAATAGAGGCGTGGGACTGCCCTTCATCGAGCATTCCAATGGCCAAATCATCTAGGACTTTCTTGGCACGGCGAAATTGCCCTTCCCCAATGCTCCTCTGATTGCCCAATGCAGATAATACAATGTCCAATAGCTTATCCCACTGCCTGATCAGCTCAATCCCATCCCTTATGGCGTTGCAAACGTCCAGTGCCTTGACGCTCCTCTCGAAGAATTCAGATATGTATTTCTCCATAGGGGGCTTATTGATGTAGGCCCTGTTGTTGGAAAGAATCACTCTGAATTCCTCTTGGCTGGTGAGGAATACATCTAGAAGCTTCCGAAGCCACGGGATTGAGAGCAATTCATTGGAGTCTGCCACCGACAGATTGTGGAGGCGATCGGCTACCTGCCTCTGGAAGGCCTCCAGTTCCTGCTCTTCGCCCCCGCCGGATTCCGGCGCAGACTCCATAGAGTGGACCTGATCGCGCCGCCTGTTCAACATCGAAAATCCAAATCCAGATGATGATGCTTCAGGAAATTCTGTTGTTGGCATCACTCGGATTAAGGATTCATCAAGTTAAGGCACAGCACATATATCATCAAAACCTGAGAAACATCAAATTCAGACCTAAAAAAGCGCAATCACAATTCTAGAAACTACAGAAATCCCATTGTATCTTCTTCGTTAGACTAAGAGCACTGAATATAAAATTGACAACAAAAAATCAAGAACAGATTTCTTCTTCAAAATCCGAAATTTTAATTAAATCAAACGAATCGAAATCCAGAGGGAACTACCAAGATCCAAGAATTACTCAAAATGCACAAAACAAAGATCGAAATTCAAGAAATATTCAACGCAGAATCCCCAATTTGGAGAAAGAAAATAGCCAAGATTGAGACTTGAAGCCTCCAAAGAAATCCCGTAAATCTTTCTGACCAGAATGGAAGGAAAAGAGAACAAATAGATTCCCGGATCACGAGAATGTCAAAGAATGAAATAGGGGAATGGGGATGTCTTGAAACCCTAGAAAGGAGGAGAGGCTTATATTGCGGAAGCTTTGGACCGCGTAATTTATGGTTTGTCGGGAAAAACGAGAGTTTTCATGTAATCGAGAAAAGTACCATCACCGAGTAAATTAATTCGATATTATTACTGACTACGTTCCTTTTTAATTGTCTCTTTTATCTCAATTTCAATAACTAAAATTTGTATTAATTAATTCATAAATTTATATTTTTACCCTTCAACTAAATTCATTCTTAATAAATATCAACAAATAGTATTTATGTAAAGTGAAGGACAATATAGTAAAAACATAACATAACTACCTATAACTAACAACTATTTTAGAATAATTTTTACTCTTTAAAAGACAACTAAAAAGGAACGACGGAGTATTTGTCTATTTGCTTCTTGTTATTTGCTAATTTCTAGATTTGGAACGTAAATGGGGTAATTAATTCATCTTAATTTGATTTATGGTTTGACAGACGAGTCAACACACACAACAGTAATAATTAAAGGGGCAAAAAAAAAAGGTGTAAATTTAGGATAGGAACAAGCGGAAGTAGAATTTGTTGACCCTACAAAAGGCTTTGAAATGCTTTGAAATGGCTGCACCTGCACGGGTCCATTTAACGAGTCCAGCCTTCAGGTGACTCACATATACAGTACATAAAGCTTTTCTTCCGTTACAAGAAGTTTTTACAAAAAACTAAGTTCAAACTTACTTGATTATTATAAAATTTCATTCGATGATCAGAGGGGAAGATGCTTCCGGCGTTAGATGCAATTTCATAGAATGCTACATAAGAGAACATGTCAATTATAGAATAATTGAATTCGAACACCACCACACTCAAGCTGAGGATTCAGGCACCATCTACCCCAATGTCGTACCAGTAACCTCAGCTACCTCAAAGTCGCCTAGCTCGGCACTGAATTTGGTTTAAGATTTTGTAGGTCTTAACATCCCAGTGAATTATCTGGCTTTCGCAATTGCAGGGATTATATTCAGGCAAAGCTACCATGTCTGGAACCTGGAAAATTTTCTCTGTAGTTTATAAACCAGGGTAATTTCTTTCCTCCCACAAGTCACAACCACCAGCCCCGAAGCAAAACCAAATTATTGTGCCTCAAGCAATCCACTATCGCCACAAACTCCCCGTTGAGTGGAATACGCAATATTGAAGCTTCATATTTTCTTTGTGGTTGATTTCTCTCACCTAAACAAGACAAGCCCACAACAGGTTATGGCACCTTCATACACCACAGTTGAGGCGCCTTCACCAATGATATTGTCATGGTTGAACCCATTCGTGGCTGATTTAATCTCCAATGGGTATAGCATTTTAGGGACATTCACCTGACGTGAGGCCAGGTAGCTAGCATTCACTGCGTGCTTTTCTTATCATTTTCCTCCAGGAAAGACAGCAAGCAGACAATGGCTGTCACTACTTTTGTCCTGGAAAGATGCAAACAAACACTTGCTGTCACTGCTAGTCTGCTATAATGAACATTAAGAGATTTACAGAACACATGGAGGTCGAACCAAAGTTAAATGACCTGGTTTCATTTTCAGTTTATATAGGAGTATTAAAAGACACTACTACATTTGATTGAAAGATGAAGAATTGCAGCAATCATCCGAGGACACACTCAATTTTTGGACAAACCTTGGAAATATGGTGGTTTTCACTTTTCCATTTTGATTGATTCCTGTTTTCTTCTCGACAACGGGATTGATGATTTCTTATAAGGTTTTTGGGTGGATTGTCATTTGGTGTTATTTCTTGACTTTCTTCCTTCTGTTGTCTCCGGTGTCAGCCACCACTAATCTAAATCCACGTCCATACCTAATCCAGCAACAGTGGTGAATGGTGACACCCCTTTTGACTCATCCCACAATTTTTATACTTCACTTCACTTGCAAGAATATGTCAACAAAGCAAAACCCCTTTCAAAGCATTCAGTATATTTCACCTGTGCACATCACTTTCCAATTCTGTCAATCATAAACCATAATTCCATTACCCCTCAATTGTTCCCTTCCTCCCTAATTCAGCCTTTCTTCTTTTTTCTCTTGGTTGAGTTCTCAGATGGGCAAAGTACTTAAATCAATGTCAGTTTTGGTGGTTCTTGTGATCTTATTTGCATCTATCTATACACATGCAGCTACTCATTCCATGTTTTTAAAGATCAAGCCAAAGACTCGCCATTCTGCCAGCATTTTGGCCGGTGGTATGCCCAGAGGAGTGCCTTTGCTGCCTTCTGGCCCTTCCCAGAGGCATAACAGTGTAGGGTTGCAGGGCAGTGGGGACAACCCGCCTTGAGAGACATTACAAATCTGCAGTTACAGCAACATAAATGCAAGTAAGCATGTTTTCCATAACCATCAAGGAAAAAAGTGATATATTTATCAGTATTCTCTGCCAAACAAAAGGCTAGGATATAGAGTGTACGGTGAGAACATTCAAAGCCCTCGTCGGTTTTTCAACTTTCGTTTGTCCTTCATCAATGTATCAAGTGTATGATACTTTGGAGTGAGAATCAACTATGAATTATAATAGTCTGCTTTGCAGAAACTGAATGCAAGTTTCAATTTCCACGTTAGTAGGAGAGTTACAATAAATCAAAAGGGAAAAAAGTCCAGTGGTGTCATTGCATTTGACATGCATTTGACTTTCTACTACTTACAAGAAAGAATCCTTTTCTATGTACTCAGGAGTCAGGAAGATGAAAGATTAATTGACTCTGTAAGGTTAGATCACTTGAATACTTGGTTAATTAATGCTTTGGTTTTCAATCATGCCACCAACTCCTAACCTACTAATACAACTTTCTAATTTTGGCCAACTAAGTTGTAGAAGTGACAATAAGTTGACAGACAGTGGGACAGTTCTCAATTTTATCTCCAATATCCAAATCCCCCTATTTTTATCACCTTTAAGCTAGTTTTTTGTATCTATGCTATATTGTGAAAGCTACTACATAAAGGAAAATCAACAATCAAATAGGATCATGTTCATGAAGGGACACCTGGAGAACATCAGATATCATATCATCCACAAAAGTATAGTCATCCTAAGTTACTAACGACACATATAGTGACATACTCTCCTAGCAGGTATCTGCTATTCTGCCCTCCTCAAACGGATTATCTATCTCAAATTCCATGAAATGATCCCTTTGGGATTTGATGCACAAAACATGACAAATACAACCCAAATGAGTCATCACAGTTACCAGTAGATGAACTCGAAGAGAGTGAACCTCACAGCAACCAAAATAAGTCACTTGGTAAAGTAATACTTATTAGGAACAACATCAAAAAACAGAATGAATATGTGAATTTTGGATATTACCTTCATAGTACTAGTATTAGCTAACAAGTGTTCTAACTTCTAATAGGGTTCAGGGTTTGGGAAAGAGCCCAAATCACATGAAGATAATCATACCTAACTATAACAATCCTACCAACACAAGCAGTGCAACAATGCATAGTAAAATCCTCATAAAACCACGAATCCACGATTTTATTCTAATCAACATAACTGACGAAATTTACGGGGAAGAAAACGCAACGTTGTCAATTAGCTTACAATTCCTACCTCGAACGAGCTACAGCACAACATCAAAACTCGCCTCCAATGTGGGATAGAGGAAACGTTGCACTGCGCGGAGGAGATGGATGGAGGAGGAAGAGGTGACGGCGAAATACAGGGCTTCGTTTCGCTGACACAATCTGCGGCGGTGGACATCTGTGAAATGGGACGAAGGGTGTGCCTCGGGAAAGACGGTTGATCAGGGGAGAGTCCATGGGAGTTGTGGTGTTCGTGCAGGCAGAGGATGGATAACAACAGTGCCGTCGGAGTTCTGCCGGGAAATTATCAACGGGGACTCATTGACTGGCCGTAGTTTTGCATCACTTTGACCGAAGTCGTTTGTTCATAAGCAAAATCGTGTTTGGTAAGCAAAGCATCTCTGTGGTCAAGTTTAAGTACGCGCAGACGCAACTTGTAATTTTAAATTGGTAAACAAAATACTGAATTCCACGTCACCTTATAAGCAAAGCACTCATTTGCATTTCATTTCATTTCATTTACCTCTAAATTCTAATTCCCCATTTCCGTTTCGTCTCCCTCCCTCCCTCTCAGCAGCCAGCACATTCGGTACCGCCAATTCCCTCCCCCTCTCTTCGCTCCATTATTTGCTCAAATCAAAGGTTAGTTGAAAGCTTATACTGCAGTTATTTTGAATATGTTGTTTCTATTTTTGTATAATTTGGATTTATTTTGCGGATTTTTTTTCTTTCTGCTCTGTGATGATTGAATTATCTTTTCCGAAGTCTGGTTTTGTGATCGTCTTATTTAGAGTGTTATGTTTGAAATCAATTTGTTTTTCACCTTATTCAGCTTATCATAATTTTGATGCGAAGTAATTGTTTATTGGATTGACTAAAAACACTCCGATCCGATCCGTATGTACCCGAGGATACCGGTATCTCGCTGATGAAGTCTCAGGTCGAGCAAGTTTTATATGCTGATCGTTGACTTTGAAAATTTTTGGATAATAAAGTACTGTGATCTGTAATTGAACTACCTTATATTGATTTTCAAATCGAGCGGTGATTTGAGATAGATTTTAAAAATTTAAAAAAAAAATTTAAAATTAAAAAAATACATAAAGAAGAGCTCAATAAACTGCGCTGGCGCTATTATGATTCATGACGTTGATTGGTGGCTCTTTAGTGTTTTATGTGGAGTATTTCTGGGTCAGTTTGTCATTTCAATTCCAGAGATAAAATTTAAAGTTGTGTTTGTGCGGTCTGATGATTTTAAAAGCATGCTTAGAGGAGTAGAATAATATTTTACTGATGATGGTGCAGTGTACTTGGGAGTGGAAGTTCTAAGGAAAAATTTTGAATTGAAAGTTTGATTATGTTAGTTATGCCGTTTTTTTTTCCTGACCCACGTGGTGTTTTTTGCATGGTAAGTTCATTCGTTATGTTTATTATGTAGAGCATAATACAAAATGGCTGATGGAGAGGATATTCAACCCCTCGTTGTTGATAATGGTACCGGAATGGTCAAGGTGATCCCTTTTATTTAGTTTCCTTCAGAAGTGAAATTGTGTCTTGCTCCTTGAATGTCTATTAATGTGTATTTCCTACCTACAGGCTGGCTTTGCTGGTGATGATGCCCCAAGGGCAGTGTTCCCCAGCATAGTGGGGCGTCCCCGACACACAGGTGTGATGGTTGGGATGGGGCAAAAAGATGCTTATGTTGGGGATGAAGCTCAATCAAAAAGAGGTATTCTCACCTTGAAGTACCCGATTGAGCATGGTATTGTCAGCAACTGGGACGATATGGAGAAGATTTGGCACCACACATTCTACAATGAGCTCCGTGTTGCTCCAGAAGAGCACCCTGTTTTGCTCACAGAGGCACCTCTAAACCCCAAGGCAAACAGAGAAAAAATGACTCAAATCATGTTTGAGACTTTCAATGCACCGGCAATGTATGTTGCTATCCAGGCTGTCCTTTCACTATATGCTAGTGGGCGTACAACTGGTATGCTTTAGAATGATCTGCAGGCAAATGTGATCATCTGAGATGTGTTTATTATGTTGGAGGTACTGAATTTATTCTCTCTTGAACAGGTATAGTGCTTGATTCCGGTGATGGGGTGAGCCACACAGTTCCAATTTATGAGGGATATTCACTTCCCCATGCTATTCTGCGGTTGGATCTTGCTGGTCGTGATCTCACTGATTATCTCATGAAGATTCTTACTGAAAGAGGTTACATGTTCACCACAACTGCAGAACGGGAAATTGTCCGTGATGTAAAGGAGAAGCTTGCGTATGTTGCACTTGATTTTGAACAGGAACTGGAGACTGCAAAGAACAGCTCTGCTGTTGAGAAGAGCTATGAGCTGCCAGATGGACAAGTCATTACAATTGGTGCTGAGAGGTTCCGTAGTGCAGAAGTGTTGTTCCAACCATCGTTGATTGGAATGGAAGCTCCAGGTATTCACGAAACTACTTACAATTCCATCATGAAATGCGATGTGGATATCAGAAAGGATCTCTATGGAAATGTCGTGCTCAGTGGTGGATCAACTATGTTCCCTGGTATTGCCGATAGAATGAGTAAAGAAATAACAGCACTTGCTCCAAGCAGCATGAAGATTAAGGTGGTTGCACCCCCTGAGAGAAAGTACAGTGTCTGGATCGGAGGATCCATCCTAGCATCCCTTAGTACTTTCCAGCAGGTAGCTCTCATGATCCAACTTCTCCATTAAAACCAGAATTTAGTGCCTTCCCAAATTATCACCACACAATCTTCGTTCTTTGTGCAGATGTGGATCTCAAAGGGAGAGTATGATGAATCTGGTCCTGCGATTGTTCACAGAAAGTGTTTCTAAGTTGGTGGGTTACATTCTTTATTCTCACACCTCCTTTGTTAAGTTGGTCAAGATAATGCAGGCCTATATATACCATGTATTCCCTCGGTTGCCCTTTTTCCATGTTGCCAGTTCATAAACTACTATTTTATTTTTATGATAAGTAAATTTTGCATCCCTTTAAATATTGTGATTTCGCCCCTAGAGTTTATGCCATTATATTTTGACTAAGGAAGCAAGTTTGCCCCTGGGATATAAGATCCTGCGGGCTGCGGTCTGTCCCCCACTAGCATGCAAGCTTTTACTTTCCCTCAGAAGAACTAATACAAGCCTTTAATTTTCTTGTAAATTTTCAGGGACAGCATTTCTTGTTATCCTCAGAAGTCCGAATACCGTCAGAGTTTGTGTGTGGGTTTTGGATTGCAGTTTTGAATATGAAGTGATCTTCAGGAGTGGAGTTGATTTGTTTGTGGTAATACATATGCTGTTTTGTGCTCTCTATGGCATATATTGGCAGGAAATTATGTCTGCACCTCAGCAGCTGTAATATTTGTGTGGCTCTGCTGGGCTTTTTACTTGCTGGTTTAGTTTTATTTTTCATTTGATATTTAAACATGGTTTCACTGCAACAATTTGAAAATTGAGTGGGGTTTGGATTTGTGGAAGTTGCTTTCTTCACAGCATCATTGCGGGCCATTTTGTCTTATGTCGTGTCTGAAAGTATAATCAATCTTTAGTAGTGCTAGTAGTATTTGTTTAATACAGCAATAAATTTAGGGATGCTTGCTTTATAGTTTAAACCATCGGCCATCGCTACATAGTCATAGTCTAAGATGGCAGCTGCCTATTCCCTTTCTGATGATCGTCTCTATATTTTACTAGTACTCTATTTTGTTGACTGATTTTATTAATTCAATATTCATCGTTTGAAATATTTTTTAATCTGCATGAGCTTAAAAAATGTTAAGCTTGTCCGACGAATTCCATGCACCGTGTTAGTCATTTCTATACTCCAATATGTGTTGTCACCAAAATATATAAACATACATACTTTTTCCTACAAGTTTTCTTATTTAGTTATAGAATTTCATCACTAAATATCTAACTCTTTTAATAACAACCAAATTTTTCGATAACTCGAACAAAAATTTTACTTTGATGAATGAAAAAGAAATACATATAAGTGTTTCTTTTTAAACAAATATAGAATAAATGAAAATCATAGTATTTAGAAGTGTTTGAAACATCATCGAGTTAGTTATAGTTTCGACTAAAAGTCTCATATTGTATTATGTAATTTGCACATTTAGAAAAGGGAACAATGACATGAATCACATAATTTCATATTCCACTAATCCAATATCGTTTGTGTACAGGGTTAAAATAAATAAATAAATTTCATAGAGTCCATACTCCATACGAAAATAAATTTGTAAGTAACTAACATGATTTTTTTTTGGTGACAAGTGACGCACAGGCGTCGGCGAAAGGGGAAAGCTAAAAAAATCTACAGAAAAAGGGTGAGGAGGAGAAGAAGAAAGCAAAAACACACACTAGAGTCTAGCGAACCAAACCCCAGTCAAGTCCAAATTAACAAGAGAAGAAACTCCATCCGGTGGAAAGGCCCACGTCGTAAAGAATTCCTCTGACCTCGCGCCACGTTTGGCCATAGCATCCGCAACTGAATTGCCTTCCCGAAGAAGGTGATACCAATGAAACCCGGGATGACTATCCAATAGATCAGCAATACTTTTAACCAAAGGGAAGAGAGAGTGATCACTATCCAGATCTTGGCGAATAGTACGCAAAGCCTCCAAAGAATCCGAATAGCAACAAGCTTCCTCAACCCCTAACAGATGTAGTCTCTTCAAGCCATGCCATATACCATGTAGTTCAGCTACAAGAATGGTAGTAACCCCCACAGAACCACAAAAACCTTCAATCCATTGGCCATTGTTGTGCCGAATCACACCTCCAAATCCAGCAGAGCCAGGGTTCCCTAAGGAGCTCCCATCTACATGCAAAACTACACCGTTAAACTGTCTAGGGTGCCAATTGACAAATCGAGGAACCCTACTGCTCGGCTGTCTCATCCAAGCACGTTCAATCGCAGCGCCAAGATTTCGAGCAGACCTAACAGTAGCCTGAGTCGTAGTCACCGCCATCCTGAAACAAGCCTCATTACGAGCTCTCCATAGACACCAAAGCAGCGCCCATTGAGCCCCCTTCCATCTCCTGCTAACATTGTAAAGCCATAGAGCCATGTCTTGCATGAGGTCTTCATCAATACCCAATGGCATCCCTCCCATCAGTCCCCATGCAGCTTTAGCCGGAGGACATAGGAAAAATAAATGGAAGATCGATTCTGGTTCATGGCCACACACTGAGCACAGGTTAGACGAAGAGATACCACGCCGACTCCGGAGTAAATTCGTCGGCAAAGCATTATGAACAACAAGCCAGAGCAGAATCCTTATTTTTTCAGGTACCGGGACATTCCAAACCCACGCCTTAGCTTTATCTTTTTGAAGACCACGTTGCATTAATAGCCAAGTATAACCCGAACGTACTGTATAATTGCCTTTGGAGGATCCTTTCCAACCCCAAGAATCCTTAGCCATTGGGTGGAAAACAGGCGGGCCGAGCATCTTGATTTCATCTTTAATACTCTGCGGGAGCAAAGTGTAGAGATTATGCCATTGCCAGGTACCCTCGGTGAACACATCCTTGATCCTGAGATTAGTATCTGCAATATGGACAAATGGTAGGCGTGGGCCAAGGGGACCTCCAGGGAGCCAAGAGTCATACCAGAAACTGCAATTGCCCGATCCAATTCTCAAATGGAATCCATTAATCAACAAAGGAGCAACATGGCAAAGAGCACGGTACAGTGGCGAGGACCCAGGTCGAGAAAGGAAACGACCCTCAGTGCAGCCATATTTCGCAATAACAAGATCAACCCATGGCTTAGGAACCCGGCAAATAATATCAGCAAGAATTTTGCCCAGCATCGAGACATTCATGTCCCTGCAGGCTCTAATCCCAGCGCCACCCATAGCCTTAGGGACTGATACTTTCTTCCAACTAATAAGGTGGAGGCCATGGTTGGACGCATCTTTCCAAATGAAATTATTAATGAATCGATCAACAAGCTCACATGTGGAAGAGGGTAACCACAGAATTTGCATCATATACGTAGACATAGTCGAGAGCACTGATCTAGCAAGAGTGATACGTCCCGCCTTATTAAGAAGGGCTCGCTTCCAAGTGTTTAGTCTAGACTGAAGTCTAGTTACCAGTTGTTCAAAGTGTTCCCTGCGGACACGCCCATGAAACAACGGAAATCCCAAATACTTGTCCAAGTTAGAGGTGAATTGGATATTGAGGATTGAAGAGAGCTCTTGAAGTTGATTGTCATCCATAGCAGCAGAAGCAAAGGCCTGGGATTTTCCAGCATTAATGCGCAAACCAGCCTGAAAAGCAAAACTCGAAAGAACTTCATCCAAGCAATGGGCACTTTCAGACGAGGCCTTTGAGAACAGCAGAAGATCATCCGCAAACATGAGGTGGGAGAGAGGGGCTGCCCCAGGACAGATCGTAATAGGCTGCCAAGAACCGCAATCAACCTTGGCAAGGATAGAGCGCGATAGTTTTTCCATGACAATGATAAATAGATAAGGCGATAAGTGGTCCCCTTGTCTGATTCCTTTAGCAGGCGAAAAGGGAGGGAGAGCCGAACCATTCCACATAATAGAGTACATAGGTGATTTAACACAATACATAATGAGGGAGATCAACTGGTCCGGAATATGCATCTCATGTAAACATCCTTCAAGAAAGGTCCAATTAATATTGTCGTAAGCCTTCTCAAGGTCCACCTTGAGAAGAAATTCTTTAGCACTTCGGCGACGATTACCAAATGCCGTAATCACCTCTTGCAAAATAATAGCGTTACTTGCCGTACCCCTTCCGGGTAGAAAAGCCGATTGATAAGGCCCAATATAACTTCGCAGTAGAGGGCGAAGACGGCTCACAATAACCTTAGTAAGTATTTTATAAGATACATTACAAAGGCTTATAGGTCGATAATTACGAATTTCCTTGGGAACCTCAACCTTAGGGATAAGGCAGAGGTTCGTCAAGGAAATCTCCTCTTCAAAACGACCTGTCTCAAAGGCCTCTCGGACAAAATCCCAAACATCATGTCCGACAAGCTCCCAATAATTTTTGTAGAAGAATGCCGGGAAGCCATCAGGACCTGGTGCCGCAAGCCCCTTCATGCTCATAACTACATCCTGAACCTCCTTAAAAGTAACATTGTCCTCCAACCCATCAACTCTATCAAGTGGCGGTAGACTAACAAGTGCTGCAGCTTCTTGTGGGGTATGAATAGACTGTCCAAACAACCAGCTGAAATGGGAGCAGACATGCGTTTTTAGAGAGGCTTCATCAGTAACCCAGTCCCCATCGATCTCAAGCCCCAAAATCTTCCCACGTTGTCTATGGAGTAGAGTTTGAGTATGGAAATATCTATTATTTAGATCCCCAAGTCGTAATCTATTGTCCCTAGATTTTTGGTACCAAAGCATTTCTTCTTGCTTAAGTACCTCATCAAGAGCTGCCATCAAATGTTGCTCCAATAATTGCATTCGGGCGGAATCGATAGTCATTAGAATCCGACGCACTCCAGCCAGCCTTTTGAGAAGGCGTTTTTTGCGTTTAGTAATATGTCCAAATGTGTGTTTGTTGAAATGGACAGAAGATTCACGAGCCTGGGAAAGCCGGTGAAGGAATGAGGTACCCCCAAGCTGCCAAGCCGAGTCAAGGACATGAGGATATAACGGGTGAGAAGACCATGCAAGCTCCCATCTAAATGGGCGACACCCATGATCAACATTGCTGCGAGCACACCTCAACATCAGACCATTGTGATCCGATGACCGGCGTTGGAGAACTTCCACAAACCCTTCAGGAAAGCCTGTCACCCATTCAATATTGGCAACCGCTCTATCAAGTCTTTTTCGCGCCAAAGGACCTCCCGACGTATTCTTAGTCCAGGTGAAAGGATCACCCATTGTGTGAATTGAATGAAGCTCACAGTCTTCAAGCATAGACCGAAATAAATCACATTGGCGGCTTATAGGGGACATGCCAACAGATTCATCAGCATGGGCAATGTCATTCCAGTCACCAATGGCAAGCCAAGGACCATGAACCATGGCTCGGGTTGCACGCATATCATTCCAGTCAGCCTCCCGCCCCCGGGCACAAGGATTGGCATAGACCGCCGTTAACGTCCAGGATGACAGTCCACACATGACCTTCAGGGTGATCAAGCGTGGGAAAATGCACTGAATGTTATAAGTATACGGGAGGCCCATGCGAGAGAGAAGCCAAAGCCCTCCAGCACGACCCACGCACTCAGTTATGTGCAGAACATCATAGCCTAGGCGATAGAAAAAGACCTTTAACCTCTCAAACGGGCCTTGAGGTTCCATAATAAAAATAACCGAAGGACGCATCATCCTAAGAACATCTGCAATGTGGCGTTTAGTATTCCTACTCATGGCACCACGTACATTCCATGAGAGGCATGAAAATCTTTGGAACTCAATCATCAATAATCAGGCATGGGATCATCCGTAGCCTCATCCCTATCGTCATTAATTGCCAATCCCGAATCCTGGTCCGTCCAACCCAGTGCCAAAAAAGAGTTACTGGTAGAAGTGTGTTCATGTTGTGTCTTGGTCGCCGCCGTGCGCATGCGTTTCCCTTTATGCTTACGCTGAGGAGCAGGTTCAACAGTAGGTTCAAAAAGTGGATTGGAGGACAGACGCCTGGGCTCTACCTCACGAGGGTTTCCTAACACCACCTGTTGTTTATTCTCTTTATCTGGAGGCTCTTGCGGAGTAGACTTCACAGTTACCGATCGTTTCTCTTTATCCACTAATTTTCCCGCCCACCTATTTTTTCGAGTAGGCCGCGTCACCATGATCCATTCGCCATGAGTAGCAACGGGGGTTTCAGCATGGGTTACGCCAGAGTTAGTGCCAGTGACACCCTTGTTAGAAGTTTCCATATTAGGCGAGCTTAAAGAATCATCCTTTGATTTTGGCTGATTTGCTGCCTTAGCTAAATTATCCTTCAGATTTCCCTGCGGATTTGTAGCCAATTCCTGGTTTATTCCAAATTTAGATGAGGAGGCAGAATTCGCCGGAGTAACGCCAGCAGTATTCGCCGGAGTGACGCCAGCGCTTGTGTCCGGAACTGGGGTCTCCTTGTGATGCATACATTCTCCAAGGCCAAATTTGAACCGTCCACAACGAGTACAAATGTGATGTAAACCTTCATAAGCAACATTCTGCCAATAACCATATAGCAATATCTTACCGATTACTGGCCGAGTAAGATCGACTTCGACGCAGACCCTGGCAAAGCGCCCACGCTGCAAATCTTTCGTGTTCATGTCGACCTTTATGGGTTTGCCCACTAAAGCTGCAATCTCCATAAGAATTTCTTCATCATAGAATATAGCGTTTAACCCTGGAAACCTAACCCATACCGAAGTCCGTGTCACCTCCATCGTTGGATTCAAGAAATCACGCGACCATGGTATTACCGCCAAATGATGGTCAAAAATAGACCATGGTCCGCCATACAATGCCTTGTCTCGATCTTCTGCATTATTGAATTTTGCTAGGAAAAAACCACGATCAACATCTAGGAGTTCAAGGTGACCCTTAATACTCCACATGCGGCACAACCTCTCCTTTAAGACATGAAAGCTAACATTCTTACCGAAAACCTTCACCACAAGAGCATCAAGGAAAGGATGACACAGCCTGTCAATGAGTTCTTCAGAGAAGTCAATCCGCGGAAGGAGGGGATTGCCATCAACAAAGTCCCTAGAAATAGATTCCCTCACTGGTTTGGTACTCGGTGGTAGCGGAGGTATATCAGGTGGTGGCCGGAAGGTGATATCACGGAAGGAGAGTTTAGGAGTATTGATAATTTCATTTACATATGATTAAATATATCTTCACACTTTATAAATTCAAATTAATAATAATCAAAGAAATGATATACATTCAAATTTCAACATAATTCCACACCCATATTCCTAAATCTTTAATACTCAATTTATTGAATCTGACTCATCGAAAACTTGGAGAAAACGATGTTACTTTTGAAATTTTTTTAAAAAATGTAAATATTAATCTTTCCTACCTCCGTTCGTTTTTAGTTATCTCTTTCAATTCAATTTCAATAATTAAGATTTATATTAATTAATTCATAAATTTATATTTTTACCCTTCAACTATACTTATTCTTAATAAATGTCAACAAATAGCATTTATTTAAAGTGAAGGGCAATATAATAAAAACATAGCATAACTACATATAACTACCTAAAAATGACAACTATTTTGAAACATTTTTTACTCTCTAAAAAGACAACTAAAAAAGAACGGAGGGAGTACTTGGTCTTGTTATTTAATAACCATGAATGAGTTGCCTTCAAATGACTTTACTCGTCACACACATATCAGCATTTGAATTTGAATTTGCACGCCTTTCATTTCAATTTTTAATATGCTTCCTCGGTTTCTTTTAGAATGAAAACAGTAAAATGAAATAGCTGAGAGAAAAAATACAATATAAAAATAAAGAAATGTAAAAAAAAATTATAACAATCCAAATAAAAATGACTCCGCTCCGTATTTTATTTTCATAGTTATCTAGTACTACTATTGTTATTAAAAAATATTTTCTTTCTGAATGTAGTATTTATCATTTTAATATTAAGGTCGGGGACTTAACCCGATTTTATTTCAAATTACACGCCAACCTTAATTTAATGAGATGCGTATGGTATAATAAAAAAATTAAAGAAAAATTAAAAAATAAAAAGGGAAATACTATAAGGAAAGATTCTCATTCTCAACATTCTCTCTCTCTCTCTCAAAAATATTCCAAAGTTTCAGTTTCTAGTGTTTTCTTCCTACTTAAAGCAGTCATCTTTCTACCAGGCAAAAGCACATCAACCGTGAGCTAATTTTTTTTTGTTTGATTTGATCGTCTCTGTTTTCTTGATTTGTAGTTTGATCGGCCGATCTGTGATGTATGTTTATGGATTTTTTTTCTATGTTAACTATGTAATTGGTGCTTGTGTTTCGGATTCTCCGGTCGATTTTATGCCCGAGTTTTGTGTTGTGCGTGTCTCCAATTTAATTAGTGCAAAAGCTTCTTGTTGATTTAATTAGCCTTGATCTGAGCATTAAGAGTGCAGTCTTGTTTTGTTGTTTAAGTATAATATGTATGTTCTTTGATCGAAGAGAAGTTATGTATATTGACTGAGCTCAGATGATTTTTATTGTTTTTGTGCAGATGAGAAGGGAATTTTTTATTTTTTTTCTTTAAAAAAAATATTTCATAGATTTTCTTTTTCTTTTACTTTTTCAGTGTCCATGTTACGAGGTTAAGTGGTTTTAATGGGAACTGATGAGTTGTTACTATGATGGCTAAATCACTGGGCGCTTATTGATGCTTTTACTGTGAAAATAACTTATTATCCTTTAGCGCATTTGGTAAAATGATTTGAGTGATCTCTTATTGTGAAATGATTGTGTTCATAATATTCTTTTTTTGGTAATTGGAAAGCCTGTTGTGTCTGTTATGCTAGTTTTACCTTATTAGGATTTCTTATTCACTTCAGTCTAGAGAGCATAAACCGAGATGGCTGATGGAGAAGATATCCAACCCCTTGTTGTTGATAATGGTACTGGGATGGTTAAGGTGAGCAGCTGCTGTTCTCATTTCTTATGACCATTTTTCTTGATGCCTGTTGAAGTTGCAATTGGGCTGTGTGTCTTAATTATGTCTTGATGTATTTTCTGTTCTATAGGCTGGCTTTGCAGGTGATGATGCTCCAAGAGCAGTGTTCCCTAGCATAGTTGGTCGTCCTCGACATACAGGGGTGATGGTTGGAATGGGGCAAAAGGATGCTTATGTGGGTGATGAAGCTCAATCCAAGAGAGGTATCCTTACTTTAAAGTACCCCATTGAGCATGGTATAGTCAGCAACTGGGATGATATGGAGAAGATTTGGCACCACACATTTTACAACGAGCTCCGTGTCGCTCCAGAAGAGCACCCTGTTCTGCTTACTGAGGCACCTCTCAATCCCAAGGCAAACAGAGAGAAAATGACTCAAATTATGTTTGAGACATTCAATGTGCCTGCTATGTATGTTGCCATCCAGGCTGTCCTGTCATTGTATGCTAGTGGTCGTACAACCGGTATGTTTTCCATGTGTCTTTGATGAGGTGCATCTATTTGTACAAAGCTGAATATGTTATAATTCATATTATAAGTATTATCTTGAATAGGTATTGTGCTTGATTCTGGTGATGGAGTGAGCCACACTGTTCCTATTTACGAGGGTTATGCACTTCCGCATGCAATTTTGCGGTTGGATCTTGCTGGCCGTGATCTCACCGATTACCTCATGAAGATCCTTACTGAAAGAGGGTACATGTTTACCACGTCCGCAGAAAGGGAAATTGTCCGTGATGTTAAGGAGAAGCTCGCATATGTTGCTCTTGATTTCGAACAAGAACTGGAGACAGCGAAGAACAGCTCTGCAGTTGAGAAGAGCTACGAGCTACCTGATGGACAAGTTATTACTATTGGGGCTGAGAGGTTCCGCTGTCCAGAAGTACTGTTCCAGCCATCACTGGTCGGGATGGAAGCTTCAGGAATCCATGAAACTACCTACAACTCCATCATGAAATGCGATGTGGATATCAGGAAGGATCTCTATGGAAACATCGTTCTCAGTGGTGGGTCGACTATGTTCCCTGGTATTGCTGACCGTATGAGCAAGGAAATAACTGCACTTGCTCCGAGCAGCATGAAGATTAAGGTTGTCGCACCACCTGAAAGGAAGTATAGTGTCTGGATCGGAGGATCGATCTTAGCATCCCTCAGCACTTTCCAGCAGGTGTGACTGACTCTGATCCCTTCCCGGTCATCAAACCATCAACATCTCTTCCAATCTCTGCAAATAATTTAATTGAAAATTTTATGCCTTTTATGTTTGATCACCCTGATGCTTCGTACATTATGTAGATGTGGATCTCAAAGGGAGAATATGATGAGTCTGGTCCTGCAATCGTCCACAGGAAGTGTTTCTAATCTTGGTAAGTGAAGTGCATACAGCATACAGCATCCATCTCATTTAAATGAAATTAGCCAAAAATATCTCATAGCTTATAGAAACTTCTAAGTAGTTCATGTTGTTAATGGTTGGATTGCCTAGTTAGCTTTTACTCCCACACCTCTTTCGCCCTCGGTGGTATTATTGTTTTATCCCTTTCTTTTTTTTATGAAGGTCATTTCTATCGATGACAAAGAACCAGAAGCAAGTGTCCTCGTTCGAGAGTCTTGTTCATTAGAAACAGGTGACTGTCCCATCCCCACCCCCTTCTACTGTGTTGATTGAAGTTTGGACGTAATACTGAGTTGGATTGTAGCGTTGGCATCATGGAGTGATTTTGTGAGGTCGTCACCCCAGCTGTTGTTGCCTGTTGGTGCATAGATGGTAATTATGTATTTATGTTTTTGTTTCTTCCTTTTGAGTTATTTGTAGTAGATATTTTACGTCCTCGGGTTTGTAATATTTGGGCGCCGCACTAATCTTTTGTGTCTCGTCTACTATCATGTGTTGTCATGGGATTTAACTGGATTTGTTTGCTTACATAATTGCATTGGACTCTGATGTGCCAATTTGCTCTTAAGAAATTTGGGAAGATTACTATGAAAACTGGAAATTTTATGGAATGGAGATTAGACTGCCTTGTTTCAAACGAAAGAGGTCTCAAGACAAGGTCGCTTAATGTCCCTCTCAATGATCAATTATTCGTTTGATGAAATTGAAGTTTTTAAATATTGATATTTGAGATATTTCTTTTGCGTTCCCATCACATGAATACACGACGTAGAAGCAATAAAAGTTCGGTGCATGCATACTCAAAGAAGAAGGAAAAAAAAGGCAAATAACAAAACAGTACAAAATATCGAAAAGGAGCATGATTGTTTACTCAACAACACAACATGCAGGCAAAAGGGGTTATAGATAGTATAACTTACAACAACAACCTGTAAATTTGCATTAATCTCATCACAATGCGTGTAACGACTATTTAATAGCCAAGCCATCTCGACAGTCAGCCAAGGGCATGTAATGTAACTCTATAAATTACACATAAAAATCAAAGTAAGAAGATTTAAGTGAAAAAATATGTCCCCTTTCTCCTCATAATTCTGACAAATTTTCAAATCCCATTATCAAACGCTACATTACAATTGAAAAGATGTAATCCGGATATATATATATATATATATATATATATAGATGCACACAGGAGTTCAAGAAACGGCAGTTACCTCAAATTTCTCCTTTCCTCGCGGGTGATAAATTATACGATGCTTGGGGCATCACCTTCCCAGTTGCAAACTGCACGGGCCCAACGTGTTCTGATGCAGTCAACAAGAGGTGCATGTTGAGCAGGAGGCGGTTTAGACACCTCGTTTGAGCTCCCTTCCCCAGCAGATTCACCTGAGGCAGATGTAACCGGTACGTCCATCAAAAATTCCTCAGGTGTCCATCTTGGGGGAACTGATACCCTTAGTTTTGTCAGTCTTGGTCTTTGTATAGGATTTTCATTTCCAGGAAATTGGCTTCCATTGGCAACTGATTTTGCAATCCCGTTAAAATGATAAAGATCAAATATCTTCTTTCCCATCATGCCGGTAGAATCTTTCATGCCACCCAAGCTCTTGTCCAAATCCAGAAGAACTTGCCAAAATTCACTCCACACGATAAAACCAGTATTGCAGAGATGCTCAACTTTCTCGGGTGGAAGTTTAATGTCAGTTTCTTGAATAACTTGATGGAACCCTTCAACACTGATAAAGCCACCACCTCCGCTTTGGTCTTGGGCGTCGAATGCTCTCCGGATCTGCGATTCTCGATTTTCAAGCTCATTTTCCTCTTGGACCTTGGTGTCTAGAGCAAATAAAACTGTATAATGTGATTCACTTCCGACAACCCATATGGGCCATCTTGGACACTTCAGATACAACCCAACCTTGCAAAAGTTCAGGGACTCTAGAAGAGTAAGAAATCCAACTTCCACAGTAGTTGAAATTCCCTTTACGAACATGCCACCACCCAAGTCCATCCTTCCGTCAAATACATTAGCAACAGCACTCCCTGAGAGTAATAGGTTTACAATTTCCTGTGCCAAGACAGAAGCACACCAATTGCACAAACTGCAGTGATAGAGCACTAATTAATTTCATTATTTGTCCGTACCTGTGATGCATGCCCAAATGGAGCAGTGACTAATGGTTGACTTGGATCATCCCTGTCCTCTTGAACATTGTCCTAACAATGAATCAAACATCATAGACAAAAGAAGGAAAATTAAAAATTGGACCGAGTATCAAATGCATATAACACGTGAAAACTGTTCATCCAAAGTTTGCCAAGCAAGATACCAAATTTAGAAGAATTTTTGCCCACTGTAAATGCATTCATGATACATACAAGTTAAACAAAACTTTTTAAATTCGATTGAAAATATTATAGAGAAACACGTCTACATTAGAAAGTACATAATAAAGAAGTAGTTTGGAATAGCATACTAGTCCTCGAGACAACAAGGCAGATATTAGAAAGAGCAATGCTCCCAAGCGACTTCTGAAAATGGGAAGCACAGCCTCCAGCTTTGGAAGTGCAGTTGACCAAGAGGTGCAGGTATCAACTCTTAGAATCTTCTGCATGTCAGATCCAGATTCAATAGAAAGGCCCCCAAGTGCACGAGCAATGGCCTGCATGATAAGTGGGTAAGAAGTAACAGGCTAACAGCTAAGGTCACATCTCCAACTTGAAATAACTCACCACTACAATTAGTGCACAAGCATGAGCACAAAATTTGATTCATACGCATTACAGGTCAGGACCCAGCTTGGAATGAACCCTAAGAGATATGGCAACAGTGACAAAATGTGAAACTGACCTCATCCTCTGATCCATTGATGGACTCAACAAAGTTATCATCAAGAATATTGAGAGATGCTATTAGTGCCCTTTCATTACGCCCACATAGAAAGAGTATCTCACTCATGCTCCTCACCAAGGCTCTGTTTGAAAGTAATGAAATTGTGTAACAATGAATGAGATAATCCAGCAACCACTAAATGGAAACGAACATCCACAAGCAATTAAAGGGGCTCAGGTGGTTAAAAAAAGGCATCATTCCAGATAACAGAACTTTAACTTTTTCATGAAGTTTAGTAGTAAATCGTTCAACCAATGATTACAGATTCATAGAGGATGCAATTCAATTTTGTGCACGGAAGAATTCAGATTAGGCCAATATGAACTTTCTTTCATGCAAACCACAAACGTGAAGCCATAGTTGGGTTTTTGTGTGTACATGTGTGGAGCATTCAATTCAAAGAAGAATAAATGATTGCAGTTTTGGCAAGAGTTTTTGAAGTTATAACATTTTTCCTGATAAGAGTGTGGTCCAATTCCAAAGGATCGAAAGAGGACTATGAAACTATAGTAAAATTCTGAATGAATCTTAAAAGAAACCAACTAGTGAAACCAAAATTAAATAGAGAAGTCAGAGGTTAATGGAAGCTTAAGCAAATTGCTGCCAAAAGAGATGGAAGCCTGAAACAAAAGTATAAAGCAGAATATTTCTTTTCCCCAAGTTCTTAATATTTCTTAATCTTCTTATTTGTTCCCTGGCAAGACTTATTAAGTTAAGATTGATCACCCTATAATATTATAGTGAAAAAATATAAGGAACAATCAGGAATGGTGGTCAATTCAAACCCAGAGAAGCAGATGCCTACTCTCATTGTGAGAAAAATATGACATACATGGTCAATCAAACTTCGTATACAGTCCACATGCAGACCAAATATCCAAGAAATGCGGATGGTTACTGATCTATAATCTTTTGATTTAACATTACAACAGCACCACAATAACATTAACTTTTAAGGGGATGCAACAGATGAATGAAGTGTCAGTGCAATAGTCATCAGGGTTCAAGCAAATGCTAGTTGAACAATGTCCTAACAATAAGCCATCATTCAAGGCCCAAGGAATACAAATAATTTCTCATTTCTGTCATGTTTAAGTTGTCAATCTGAAATAATATCAAGCTAAACTCATTACAACAGCATTATGACATGAGAGAGGTTTATGACCTTGATCTTCTCTCTTCTGAAAGAGAGGAGAATATGTCAGCAGCAACAGATTCATCCTTGGGCACCCTACTGACAGACAAACTTGATCCCATGCTTCGTGCAGCAGTATTAGATTCCTCTGGGTAAAACAGAAGATACTTGAGCACGTAAGCCTGCAAAATAGTCATATGCTGTTAGGTGGAAACACAGGGATGACCAAAAGATATGCACTAGATTGGAAAAATGCAAATGTAAAATTTTCTAGTGTTCTCAACATGCAAACAAGGCCTCAAACAGAGAGTTAAAACTGGCAACAAGTTAAATAAATTGACAGCACACACACACACAAGCACTCCAACCTCAAATTTTATGTAGGATTCCTAACATTCCACAACCTGTAACCATAAGATAATAGCACTTAGATTATTCAGCGCTCGAGAAACAATTAAAAAATAATAATAATAATAATAATAATAATAATTATTATTATTATTATTATTATTATTATTATTATTATTATTATTATTTATTTTGCCCTTCTCCCATCAATTTTACTACCATCAGCATCACCTCCCAATAAGAAAAGGCAAAACAAAGGATAGTTGTCTATGGCTCTTAGTCTCTTACCATGGTAAGCCATAGTGAAGGGCATGCTAGCATCCCAGAGGACCATTCTCATACTGTTGCTTTATTTATTTAATGCACAATAACTCTACGAATTTGGCCAACTGTAAGGGCGTATTTGATTTGAATTTATGCACTGACATTCTTCTAGAACAATTTTAATATTCAAAGATCATTTACTCTGAGACAAAAGATGTACTCCCTCCGTCCCATATTTATCTTCTTACTTTCCATTTTTGGACGTCCCACATTTATCTTCCTACCCCAAAAAGGGAATTTTTTTTTACTAAAATGTCCCTACATGTCCATATATTTACAGAAAAACCAATCCTTAATTTTACTAACAATTGCACTACAAGACAAAAAGAGACAAATTTACCCCTCAAAAAGTACACATGAAAATAATAAAATACAACTTTCTTAAACTCCGTATCTACAGTGTCGAAGAAGATAAATATGGGACGGAGGGAGTAAATTTTAATACGAATACAAAAAAGTAGTATGGTTTGACAGATAAACAATTATATAATGTCCAAATATGTTATATATAAAATATATATACATAAAAAATTAAAAAAAATTACAATGGCAGATCGAACTAATAACCCAATAAGTCGTTGGTTGTTTAATTGATCCAACTGGTTCTAAAAACATTGCATGGCGCATAAGCCTTCTTGGAGCCATGGTATATGGCACATGGTGCAACATGTGCCATATGAAAGCCAAACCCGTTGTTATATCATATATGTTGAATAATCACAAAAAGGTATTGTATAATTTGTTTCCCATAAAAATAAAACTTAACAAAATTTATACTCCCTCCATTTCCTTAAAATTGAAACACATGAATAGTTTTTACTATTCATCAAGTAATTTTGATTCAATTTTTTAACACGGTGATTCGTTTAATCATGTAGTTTTATAATACCAAATTTTTTTAATTTTTATTTTTACACAATTTGAGATATTAAGCATTAAAAATACGCATTGGATTGCATGAAATACACAAATGTTCCAATTTTTTGAAAACGGAGGGAGTATATAATTAAACAATAAAATAACTTTCAGCAGTCAACGCATATATTTTATGCGAAAAAGGTTTATAACAATCAAAGCACACCGTCAGCAAATGCATTTTGGCTTTTAGCATGCATCAAAAGTGACCTTTTGTGAAGCCAATGAGCATGATGCTAAACTAGCACTCTATGGAACAAGAGTAGTTCCAGTGTGCAGTATATATCATGGTATGTGTCGTAAACAACTAGACTTTTACTAGCATAAGTTGTATACTTTGGTAGGGGATACCCAAAATCAATTCAACAAAATTGTTAATAAATTCTGTATTTAGCTGCATGGATATTGTTACAAGGCTGTCGTTGCAGATTCAATTCTGTATTCATACTCTGTTACAATAGGTTACACCATCTTTGACCAAACAAGTTTGGTTCAAAGAAAAGAAAATACGCAGCGATCCACATAAGGCTATGATTAGAAGATCACTTTGGGGGAGCTTAATTAATTAACAAACAAAAATATTAAAGGATAACAGATTGAAACAATAACAAGAGCTCATGCGATCCAACACATTTTAACTACTTTAATCAAAGACTGTAACATCACAGATTTATATCACATACAAATTTTCAATAAGAATGCACCATAGTGTAACTACTTCACTGAACACTGAGACGTCGGGACAACACTAAACTTCATGACAGTTTTATGAAAAATAAATCCATAAATTGATTAATGCATTATCAAAAGGTCATAGTGTATGACCAAACGCAGTTGGCCTGAGTGGTATGGGGCTCTGGCAGCTTACGCAAAGGTTTCGGGTTCAATGCCCACCAGAGCCTCGAGGAATTAGCCTTTGACCCAATGAGGTTTGGAGATACCCGGTTATTCACCAAAAAAAGGCCCTAGTGTATGAGGATAGTATAGCATTTCTCTAATCCATTTGTATTAATTACACATCATTGTTGGTGGTGGGATTTGGACGAAGGATCTATGTGTACTAATATTAAATAGAATGACCATTTCATCCAAATATTTTTGCTGTCTGGTCCAATATATACTATTTACATAGAGGACATCTGTTCGATTGGGAGATAACTTAGAAATAAATTGTTACCTGTATAGCAGCTAACACGCCACATGGCCCACCCTCATGCTGTACTAAACCCATAGATGTCTCTGGATCAGCACTAAACCTGCAAGGTACTTGAACTTAAAGAGCACCGAATGCAAGGTCATTATTTGCAGAACAAAAAACATTAATTTAATAAATGATCCTACCGAGAATGAACTGTTAAAGAAATCACAATAGCGGTTGCACACTGATTGCATTAAAATAAAATCTACTCATGAGCATGGACGATCAGGCATACTTTCTGTTTATACATAACAAAAAGTTGGTGCAAATATTTTCCACAGCCAGATATTATTAAATGAGAAAACATCCAATACTGAGCTGCTACATATACAACACTCTCATGACATTAATTTATCAAAGAATGTAGTTCCAGTTGTCAAGTCCATATATTCCACAGGGCAATGACGTACAGGGGGAATTGATAAAATGAAATTAAATGTAGTAATCAAGCAAAGATTGATATCTCACAACACTCTTATTACCAACCATAAGAACTATTAAAAAGAGAAATGCTGTAGTGTCCCAATTCTATGATATCCATAAGACACAATACCAACTTTAAAACTCAAAGCAGAACAGTCACACCAAGATACCATCAACCCTAGATAAATATTGCTGCTAATGTTGCAAGATTCTAACTCATGCTTCATGGTCAAATTGCAATAAATTTGCCATCCGCAGTAAAATAAACAAAAAAAAAATATTTTTTTTATAAAAAAAAATTACATTCCCTATCCTCTTGTTTAAAGTTTTATGTGGTATGGTCAAGTGTTTCAATAATAAATAGCAATATACCATACCAGGAAAGTCATATCAACTGATAACGACACGAAGTTAAACATCGTCAATAATTTTACCTAATTCCCTGATTGCACCACTGTGCAAGCACTTCTTTACTAACTGTGTTCCCAAAAATCATCAAGAATAGCTCATCCGCCTCCAGGACCGACAGGGAGGTCTCCGTAATTCGACTTCGGCCCTCATATTTTCCTTGAGCGGTAGTTTCCAAACCCCAAATCTTTACATCCTTAACACTCCCCGCATTCTTCCCTGTAGCTGCGGGCTCAGTTTTGGCCTCCGCCTCTGCCATTTTGACATCTTTCACGCTCTCCACATTCTTCAGCGCCGTTGCCGCCGAAATTTTGGCCGCTTCCATCCGCTTCTCAGCCGCAGCAGCCATTAATTCACGCTGTACGCGCCGATTCCTAACCTCCAGAGACTCCCCCCGCTGCATCTCCCCTCCGGCACCTGAATTCTCCCTTGGCTTGCTCCTCTTGGGCTCAGGCGATTCATTCTGCTCGTTAGTCTGCCTTGATTCCATCCTCAAATCCCCATCTTCTTGATCCGCCATATAAATGGATCACCCAGAAAAATTGAATCTTCAATCTTGAAATTTCAGCTTGAATTCCGCGATGAAACGTAGAATTCAACCTTCAATCGAAGAATCAGGGGTTGGGATGGAGAAATTTCAATCCAATTCCATATGAATTGCATAGAAACCAAAAAATCACATCAGCAAATTGTGCACTCGCCCCAAACCCCCATTTACATATTTAGTAGGGTTTTCAAACCATGAGAGACTAATAACGGAAAATTTTTGCAGGTGGGGCGAGGGGGACAGCACGGCGTCGTTTTCTTTATTACATGACCTATTTTGCCCCTCGAATTGGAGCTGGAATTCGGGAACTAACGTTGGAAGTTGGGCATTTTAGCACTTTTCTAATTTTCTTCCCTGGAATTCTGGATTGGCCTAGTTATATACACTTGGTTTAAGTTTTTAAGTTAGTACACACGAATCATAACTAAAATCTCTCAAATACCTCTACTCAATATACTTAATAAAACAAACGGATTAAGGCATATTCGGATTGGATTGGGGCATACAAATATTTTTCCTTGCCTCTGTCATCTCTTCCTGTTGAAACCAAAACTCAAAACCTACTTGATCTCCTTGGGTTTTTTTCCCTTACGCAATGATGATGATCAATACCGAGATGAACATGTGGAAAAACATGAATACTAGATGGAACTCATACAACCAGTAAGTTTTTTTACATTCTTTATCGCGGATTAGTTATGCGTCATTTTTTTACAGTTTGTATCGCGATTAGTTGAGAAAGGAACGAACAGCCAATGATAACCGATCCTTTCCAAATTCGAACGGCCAGTACTGTACTGGCCGAGAGTGATATGGCCTAAACGGCCAGCATTGGCCATTGGGATATAGAGAGGGCCGGCTAGTACTGGCCGACTCTATAGAGGAACGGCCAGTGCTGGCCGTTCTTTTTCTTTCACTGTCCCAATCCGAACGGCCAGTACTGCTGAGAGTGATATGGCCTAAACGGCCAGCACTGGCCATTGGGATATAGAGAGGGCCGGCCGGTACTGGCCGATCCACTCTATAGAGGAACGGCCAGTGCTGGCCGTTCTTTTTTTTTCATTCTGTTAATTGTTTTCTCTCATTCTGTTATTTTTTTCATTCTGTTGATTGTTTTCTCTACGTCCGCTGCCACCACGTGCCTTTCCTCCGCGCGTCCTTAGCATTTTTTTGACAGGTTTGCCTCTTCTTCTCGCCTCTGCCTCTTCCTTTTTTGTGTGTGTGCCCCTAAACCTAAACCGATATGTGTGTGTTGTGCCTCTTCCCGGACTCCAATTCTTTTTTAGGGTTGAAATGGTAAAATGGGTAAAACTTTGTTGTGTGCCCCTATCCTACTTTATTTTTGTGTGTTTGAGAAAAAAATGAGTGTGTATATAACGGGACCCTTCTGGATTAGAGTATGAACGTTTTTTTGGGATATGTGCTCTGGCTCTGCAACACCCAGTCTCTTACTCTCCAAACTAAAGAATGAAGTACTATACTATATGGAATTTGTAAGGGATGCCCTGCACTAAGGTGGATTCATGAGCAAAAACTTGGCTTTAGTAATAAGACTCCAATCACATTTAGTAATAGATTCAAAATTGTCAGGGTTGCACTATATATTCAAAACAATTCCGTTAGGGTGCGACTACCCATTTTGTCTTGATGTACTGTGGTATATCATAACCATTAATTCAATTTACAAATTGATGGTTGAAATTAACTTGAAGGTTAAAATAATAAATTTGCTATTTTATTTTTGTTAACAAATAATTGATCGTATCTTCAGTCTAGTTTTACTCTACGTAGTTCAATATCATCAATCCATCTTACAATACCCTCCAATATGCTTATATATATTTGAACAGTTTATGAAAAACGTACCTAAAATGTTCGTGGCTCAGTCGCTGAATTGTTGATGAAACGTCGCTGAATTGTTCATAAAAAAGGTGTTGAATTGTTCTTCTTTGTATCGATGAATTATTCATGAAAATGTTGCCGAATTGTTTTTAGTGGCGTCGTTGAATTGTATATAGTAGCATCGCTGAATTCTTCTTGGTAGAGTCGCTGAGTTCTTCTTGGTGTAGTCGCTGAATTCTTTTAGGTATGGTCGCTGAAATATTTCTGGTAGCATCATTGAACTTTTTTTTGTAGCATAGTTGAAATTGTATTTAGTAACATCGCTGAATTCTTAAATGCAATGTCGCTGAATTCTTCTACCCAGTGTCGTTGAATTCTATATGTAGAGTTGCTGAATTATTATACGTTGGGTCGTTGAAATATTTTTTATATCATCACTTAATTGTTTTTGGCAGCATCATTGAATGTTATACGTCATAAATTTGTTACGCTCTTTAATTAGTATTGTCGATCATACAAAAATAATATCTAAAATATTAGATATGATTACCAAATATTTGATACGATTTACCAAATATTAGGTTGATATGATAACATACTAAATATATGGTCATATTTTCATTATGACAATTATACCATTTTTACATTATGAGCATTGGATCATTTTTAATGGTTTATATGAAAAACCTTGATGTACTGCGGAATTTTCCGCAACACCCTAACTGAACCATATTAAAAAATAATGCGGATGTCGCGAATCCATTAACATATTAATGGGCAAATAGTACAAAATCAGTGGGCGCCTCTCCCAAAACAGTTTTTTGCATGCTCAATCCCGAGACCTTGCTTAAGCCTTAAGTGGCTAAATATCAATCAACTCAAGCCAACTGTTGCTGGTCCTTATATATATAAACATTGACACCTATATGTCGGCAAAAGTTTGTGGTAACTCAGACAATACAAATTACAAAGGAGGATAATGGGGAGGGATAGGGGGTCGGGTAGGAATCAAACCTCCAACCGTAAAGTTGGAAGTCAGGTACATAACCACTAGGCCAAGTCCATTTTTCCAAAAAACAACAAATCTGATGCATTTCAAAATATACTATTTGTTGGCCGGATTCATTGACTTCCAAACAATCGCTGCATATAATTAAATGACAAATCAAATACTCCACTTCCTCAGTCATTTTTTTAATTCTAATATTTGCATAGTAAACATTATTCACTGAATAATTTTAATTCGGTTTTTTTAACACAGTTACAAAAGATAAAATATAGTTAAGTAAGATATCATTAGATTTGTTTAATTACATAGTTTTATAATATTAAAATTTTATAACTTTTTTTGAGATATTACTCTTTAAAAATATTTATTAGATTGTGTGAAAAAAATGTTATTTTTTATGACGGAGGAAGTACTCATTTTTTTTTAGGAGCCATAGGAAGTACTCATTTAATATAGTATTTAATTATATATTACTCTATTCAAAATATTGCACTTAATTTAATTATTAAATATATTCGATTTAGCAACAACAATCATTAAAATATATTGGCTTTAAGTAACTCAATTTTAATCATGACCATTCACGATTAATAATTCCCAATTCAAAATCTTTCACAATTTTCAATTTATAACATGGATAAGCTTTGTAAGGGAATTATTTTTTAAAGCCTTTTTTTGGCTAATCTTCTTTTTCTTTCTTTCTTTTTTTTTTTTTTTTTGATTTTTTTGTTTTTTTAAATTTTTAAAATTAATATTTTTTTCATTTATTTTATAATAAATGTAATGTGATGGCTATCACTAGTAAATATACTATTATTCAACGGATAATAACTAATAAATTTAATTTACCAAGTTTAACAAACTCAATAAAATTTCACAATTCCATTGAATTTAATAATCGGGATTGAAATCGGGTTAAAACATAAATTCCTAAATCAAAATTCCATTCGCAAACAAGCCTAAATTTGTGGTGTGCACTGTGGTGTTGTGCGAAGCTAATAAAATCAATGAGATAGTTCAATCCCATCTAGATTGGATTCGAAATAGACTTGAGTTCGACTTATTTGTTTAATAAATGAACCAAGCTCCAATACCTTATAGTAATTAAAAAATAAACAAGCCAAATCTGTTCGGATAGTTAAAATTCAATAAAAATTAATAATTTTAAATTATATATACTTCATTACTCATTATTAAATATTGGTTGATTTTTTTTATTTTTTTTTAGTAAGTATATATTAAATTTCATACCAAGTTCCGTCTCATTTTCAAACTTAAAAAGGTAATTACAACTATTTAGTTTTGAACTTGAATTCATTTTTAATTGTTAAGAACTCGAGTTCCGCTTGTTCTCTTAAGCAGTTAAGCTTAACGAGGTTAAACCAAAGAGTTTTTTTAACACTAGAAGTATTATGCAGGCCATTAGGGTGAGACGGTTGTTCTTACAAACTAAGAGGTTTATTTGGTAATTTAGCAACATTTTGGGCAGGCAAGTGTAATTAAACATAAATTAACGCACGTGTCACGGGATTAGACCAGCTGTAACATCTCCAATTATGTGTTCTCACCGCACTGGATCATACCTCTTTCCTTCTTCACAGTGCCGACCCCCTTCGACAATTCCTTCATTGGATCAGTTATCCATCCATCTGCTCCAGATCCAATTCGAGCAATTTTCACATATAGGCCTCATAATTTTCGAAATTTCGGCTAAGAATGTCGAGCGACGGCGACGATCTGGACGAGGATGAGTTGTTGCAGATGGCTCTGAAGGAGCAATCGCAGCGCGACGTTAATTACCAGAAGCCATCGCACGGTACAGGGAAGCCTGTGCGCAACTACGTTCAGCCGCCGGCGAACCGCGGGAGGGGCTCGAACTCGACACCGCAGCAGCAGAAGGGAGTTAGTAAGCACAGGAAGCCGTCAATGGACGAGGACGATGACTCGGACGTGGAGATGCTGAGTATTTCATCGGGAGACGAGGATGATCGAGGCGGAGTGGCTCCGAGGAAACGCGCCGGAAGTGGGAGGGAGGATGATGGAGCTTGGGATGGGGGAGAGCCAGCTTGCTGGAAACACGTTGATGAAGCTGAGGTATAATGTGTTGTTTGAAATTTCTGTTTTTGTGTATGGCTGCATGTATAGGAGGGGGTTCTCAGTTTTGAAGCGGAATATGGTTAATCTGGTTATAAATTCTAGTGGAGTTCTACTGAATTTCGTAATATGCATTCACCTTGCAACTGTACCTATGTTTGGAGATTATAGAAACTGCTGCTTTAGTGGGGTTTAAGTTTTATCTATTTTTGTTTCCCGTTACTGGTTCAGGCCGGGGTGGGGGGTTAAAACCACATAAGGCGTTCCCCACTTGTTTAATCTGTCTCAAAGGAGAAATACAAGCCGTTTTGCTGTTCATGAGCAAAATGGGAACATGGATTATGAATTTCTTGTAACTTCTATGGCTTTACTCACTTTCAATGACTAGGGGCCTTGATTAGTCAAGGTCCATTGATAATTATGCTAAATTGAGGGATAAATAGTCACATCTAAGTAGGTGGGATTAATTAATCCTTGGTGTGATTAGTTTATCAATCATATTTTTTAAAGTGAACAAGGCCTATTGCGATTGAAGTATATAGTTGAGTAAAATCAATGCAGTTTGGGAAGTTCACTGCCTCTAGTAACCAGCTTGGAAGCTATGGAATTTGCTTAAGTTGCTGAAAAGTTTCCAGTGTGACATAAATCTTTTAAAATATTCATTGAAGATTCTGAAAATATGAGTTTCATCACTGTGCTGTGTTGTTGCATCATTTCTCAACTGCTCTGGCATTTATAGCCGTCAAACTTACAGCTGCATTTCTTTGTTTTCTTGGAATGCTTTATGAATGAAGAATGTGTTTCATAACTGGTTCGAAATAAATGGTTTTCCTCTTTATTCAGAGTTCATTTCTGTTCTTTGCTCTCGGGTTCAAACTTCTTTTATTTTATTTTATTTTTTCCGTGCAATGTACTATGTACCCCAGTCTCATTAATTAAGCTAACATATAATTTCCTTTTCTTATATGGGCAGCTGATTAATTTACTTCTACATCCATTAAATGACTTACAAGGAATTTATAACTTCTGGGGATTCACCAACTCTTGTATTTCTGAATTCAGAAGTTAAGAGTTGTGAATATGTGAAAATTGCAGGATTCTGGTAGCCATTGGTAACTGCAAAAGAATGATTCATTTTGTGATTAACCAAACAAAGACTAGATTAATTTGTTTATCTAACTTTGTTCAATGGGGTGCCATTTTTATTTTATTTTGGTTTAGTTTTTTAATGTCAATGTAGTGAATTCACTTAACCTCATTAAGTTACCACCTATTTGCCACTCATAGAGATAGAAAAAGAAAAAGAAAAGAGCAATGAAGCTTTTCATTTTGTGTCTCAGCAGCTTTAATCTGTATTTTGTAGATTTTAATATCCTGTGAGTCATGTCCGATTGGTGCTTGCTCTTTATTCAATATATCTTTGATACATTTAATTGAGTGGAATTCTTTGGCAGTTGGCACGAAGGGTCCGTGAGATGAGGGAATCAAAAGCAGTTCCTGTTATTCAAAAGATAGAGATTAAACCAAAAGGACTGACTAGTGTACAGTCACTTCCTCGAGGCATGGAGTTTGTGGATCCTCTTGGACTGGGGTATTAGTTAATTCATTTATTTTTTTGGGGGCTCGATTTGGGTTTTCTTTGGCTTATGATGGTTTTCTAACGTAAACTTATATATTTTTATTTATATAGGTTTATTAATCACAGAACCTTTAGGCTGATTAGTGATAATATTGCACAAATGCCTACTCCGCCCGTTGAGTTGGAGCCTCTCGATCCAAGTGATAGAGGTACTGTATTTTATGAGACATTTAGCAAAATATTGGCACACTCTATTTTATGATTTGTCTTGTTTGCAAGTGATCAGAATTTGGAAATGAAACCATTTATCCTTTTGGTATGAAGCAGTGAGATGCCAGACACTTCATTCTAGTATTTTATGATGAATTTTCTTCTTGTTTCTGATTTCCTCAGCAATGTAAAATTTTAAATTTGCATTTGCGTATGTGCTTGGCCATTGTTTTATGATGAATATTCTTGTTGTTTCACATTTCCTTGGTAATGTATATTTGTTAGGAACGAGGCCATTAAAAACCTTATATATTCTCTTTCTTGCGTATGTTTTTATGGAGTCTTATGGATTAGGTTATAATTACTCCACAGCAACATGTATAAATTCTATAAATTTTTAGATTGTCTCCCTAATTTCATGGTATGCATTTGCCATTTGGGCTTGTAGCAATCTGATACTCTGCAAATGTTGCTGCCTATGAATGCATTTGCTTGATAATTTATAGGATGTCGTGTATGGTAGCGCATAGAGGAACCTTTTGGTAGAGCATCGAAGCATAAATGTGTATTTGTGGAAAAGATTTTACCTCTACGTACTTGTGACAGAACATTCTAATATGGTATTCATGGAGATTTGTGTGTTTTGCTTATTGCTTCTATCTTCAAGTCACACTGGATTCGGTTTGAATTCTAGAAGGTTTATTGGTTTTACTGAAGAAATACTGTTTCCTGGTTATGCAGAAAAATTGAACTACTATTCAGAGAAGTTTGATGCAAAGCTTTTTGTATCACGAATACATGTGGACACAAGTGCTGCAGATTTGGAATCTGGTACTCTTTCATTAAAGAGTGACCTTAGAGGACGTACTCAACAGAAGAAGCAGTTGGTCAAAGAAAACTTTGATTGCTTTGTCTCTTGCAAGACCACTATAGATGGTGAATTGGAGATTCTGCCACCAAATTTTGTATTCGATTCTGCATAGTGGTGCTTTAATTTGATGGTTTTAGAATTACATAAACTTCTAACATACACTTTACTTTATTCAAGATATCGAGTCTAAGATGAAACGTATCGAGGAAGACCCTGATGGAGCTGGAACCACTCAGTTACTTAACTGTATCCAAAAAGTTTGTTTGCATTCTAATAGGGCTTTTGGCCCTCTATTTGAGAGACAGGTAGGTAGGTCTTGATTTGTCATTAACAAATCATGATGTTACGCTTTTCCCTTTAGTAAGTGATAATTTATTGAATGATAATTGACAGGCACAAACAGAGAAAATTAGGTCTGTCCAAGGAATGCTTCAGAGGTTCCGAACCCTTTTCAACCTTCCCAGTGCAATTCGTGGAAGCATCAGTAAGGGTGAATATGATTTGGCTGTAAGAGAGTATCGAAAAGCAAAGTCCATTGTTCTGCCTTCTCATGTATGTTTTGCTGCTTTCTTGTTTTCTGTCTGTCAGGATATCAAGTGTTCATGGTTCTTAAGCTGTTGAAACGGACTCATCATTTAGCTGCAATATTGAGTTATTACTATAAATAGTTAAAATATGTAAATTTGGCTAATGAAATTCCAAGGTGGGATGTTGATGGTATATAAGATGTGCATGGCCCTGCTCCTTGAATCTTCCTTCATCTGGTGTCATAAGATATGGTGACATTTTAACACAACTTGTTAATGGTTAATTGCTATTCAGCATTTTTCTTATCATCTCATATTCTCATTGCTTGCTGTGAATATGTTACTTGTTTTTCATGATGTTTTTGATCTTTAACTGAAACTCAACTCGGGAATATGTGGTGATTGACATATAAATTTATTTTGTGAGGACTAACCATGTCAAATTTACTAAATCTAATTATACCCTGTAACCTTGATATATTGTTGAAATTTCAGGTTGGAATTCTTAAACGAGTTCTTGAGGAGGTTGAAAAGGTAATACAGGAGTTCAAAGGCAAGCTTTACAAGGCCATGGAAGATCCAAATATTGATCTAGCAAATGTGAGACCTGCATTTCAAATACATTTTCAGAAGCCATATTTTTACTATAAATTAACAATGTAACAATGTTTCAAAGGCAAGCTTTTAGATGTCTGAAAGTGGTGTTCTTTCTGTGGTATTAATTGGTTACATGTGTTTGATTTACTGAAGGGATAGTGGATACACATGTAATTGAACTGGGGATTTTGGAATATTGTTCAGGCATAACCAATGGATTCTAGGGTGTATGTGTATTTGAATGTGAGAGGTCAGCCCTATGTAGAAAGTTGAGTTATTCATCCATTTTACTCAATCTCCCTTGCCTCATGAAACTTTTATTGCTAGTTATATTCCATCTATCCTTGTGAGAAAAAAATAAATACAAAAAATAAGAAAAGAAAAAAGAAAAAAGGAAAAGAAACAAAACAAAACAAAAAAAACAAAATAAAAAATTGCATTCCCTGCTCGTATACCGTTCCTCGACTTTACTGCAGCCCATACAAACTCATGATTAGATATGAAACTGGGATAGGCATACAAACTGTGAGATGTAGTTCTGGGTTGTCGTCCTTATGAGAAACTTTTATGGAGGAATAATGAAATTTTTATGAGCTTTATTCTAAAATAGTAAAAAAATAACAGGGATTGAAATTGGATTACTTGATATTTTGGTTTTGCGTGGATCTTTACAATTTTTATCTGTAGCTCTGGTTGATGCGCTGATGGTTATTGACCCTTTCTTGTAGCTTGAAAATAATGTGCGGCTATTGTTGGAGCTTGAGCCTGAATCGGATCCCATAAAGCATTACTTGAGCATACAGGTGAGAAATTTTAGATTATACTTGATGGATTTCTCCACTAATTGCTTTGGAGTTGGTATTTTCCTTTCAACGCATACCCAACATCTCCATATATACTCTTGAACATCACCAAATGAGATATGTCTATTTTTATTGTGTTCCGAAAGTCCATGTTATTTTGACTGCAATCTATTACATCAACTCAATTTTTGGTGTGGAGTGTGAAACAGAACCGTAAAATAAGAGGGTTGCTGGAAAAATGTACTCTAGACCACGATGCTCGAATGGATAGTTTGCAAAATGAGTTGCGTGAAAAAGCATTGTCTGATGCAAAGTGGAGGCAAATTCAACAAGACATGAATGAATCCGTAAGTGTGAAGATAGTTAATGATTGTCTCAATAGTTTATCTTCTAGTGAATAGTCTATTTAATGTCTCATATAATTGTCAGCCAGCTGTGGATTATTCTGTTACTGATCCAGACTCCCATCTGGATGGAGATCTATTCCCCGTTGAAATTAATAGTGAAGAACTCGATGCTCTTCGCTTTAGATACATTCGTCAGTTAACTGCAGTACTGACATATCATGTACCAGTCTTCTGGAAGGTAGCCCTTTCAGTTTCCGGTGGAAAATTTGCAAAGGTATATACTCATTATGTTATATTGCTACATACATGCTATATACAGACTTTTTTTCCTTTAAATCACCTGTAGTAGATTGGAATTGATGCCATATGTTGTGATATAAATTCTCTTTCCGTATAACCTTGTGTTATACCTATTCCTCTGAGTAACAATGCAGTGTATTTTCTTTGTGAGATCAGAAACTTGTCCTTTACTCATTATCTATTGGTGTCCAACCGTGAGGAATTGTGCTTTATGTTGTCATTTGTATACTGTGCCTCCATCTGCTTTGAGATTGTTCTGCTATGTGCTTGCTCTTAGTTTCACATTGTTAATCTTAAGACATAATTTATGTGTTTCCAGTTTGAAATTTATGCCCTTAACTGTTGACATAGTTCATTTCTTGTTGTACTTGTAAATGTTTTCCTTCTTCAGTCTTCCCAAGCCTCTACGGATCCAAGCACAAATGTGTCAATGCATAAAGCTGAGGATAAAACGGGAGATTCACTCCATGAAGTTTCTGATATGATCCGCAACACTCTATCAGCCTATGAGTCCAAGGTAGACGCGATATTTTAAATATGTTTGACATGAATTTCTGAGGATTATAGAAGGGTTACTGTTTGAAGGTCTTTTGGACTTTGATACCCTCTAATGCATCTCCTGATTTTAGATTGAGGATGATAGCTGTTGAAACGTATCTCTTTTGATAACTCTTCTATTTGAATTCCTCATCTAATATTTGAGCGTATATACTTGAAACTTGATTGCTTCTATTTCTGTGTGCTATGCATAAATTTCTGCACAGGTTCTCAGTGCATTTAATGATTTCGAAGAGTCCAATATCCTCTGTTCATACATGCATAATGCTATAAAGGAAATTTCTCAAGCAATTCGAGCTTTTGAAACAAAAGACTCAGCACCTCCAATTGCTGGTAAACTTTATGATAAAAGTGAAAAAGGGAAAATGGATCGGGTTCTGTAATTTCATTCTATTGGAGGTTTCCAGCCTTGCAATTATTTTGAGTTTTCCTCTTCTTTGTTTCAGTTACTCTGTTGAGAACACTCGAATTTGAGATCTCAAAAATTTACATAGTGAGGCTTTGTTCTTGGATGCGAACTACCACTGAAGAGGTATCAAAAGAAGAATCTTGGGTGCCTGTGTCAATTTTGGAGAGAAACAAATCGCCTTATTCTATCTCATCATTGCCTCTGGTTTTCCGCGAAGTCATCATCTCAGCAATGGATCAAATCAATGCGTGCGTTTCCGACTTCTAGTTTATGTTTGTTATTTCTGCCTTTTATTGTGAACTCTCTTTAAACTCTAGCAAGGAAATTGCCTAAGATGAAGAAGTGTGAATATTGAGATATAAGATAATTTGAATTATTAGACTTGCCATCCACATGAAGAACAGAGAAAATTGCTATATGAAGCTGAAAGCTACTACTATTTTCTCTAAGGAGTGTGCGAGATTCTATATGCCGTAAATGATTGAATCTCCCGCAGACTTAAGTTTTTATAGTGCAAAATTCATTTCCTTATGTTTAATTTATCTAGTTGGTGATTTACGTATATTAGTATAAAACAAAATGTCTCTTTTCCTATAACTCGTAAAGGTATTAGGCCCTATTAAGTACTTGAAGATGTGTCTTTATCATTATCTAAAGTTGGCCAATTGAACTTCGTTGATTGTTTTCAGGCTGCTTCAATCACTGCAAAGTGAATCAGAAAAATCAGAGGACATTTTTGTACAGCTTCAAGATATTCAAGAATCAGTTAGACTTGCCTTCTTTAACTGTTTTCTGGATTTTGCTGGTATGAAGCATGATCACCTTTCTAATCATCTTAATTATTTTCAATGTTATAATTTTCGAGTAACTAAAAGTCACCAGTTTCAATTCCGAAAGATACTTAAATTTACTAGTCTCAATTTCAAAAGATCAAGCAAGTAATGGTGCTCAAACAATCATGATTGTTTTTTGGACACATGAACCAGGTTACATGGAGCAGATCGGCACTGAGCTTGCACCAAATAGATCAAATATCGGAAGCCCACATTTCCAGAATGGTTACTCTCATGAGCCAGTGGAAACATTAGTTGATCCTCTTCCTGGAAGTATTGTTGATCCACATAAACGGCTGCTAATGGTCCTTAGTAATATAGGATATTGCAGAGATGAACTTGCTGGTGAATTGTATGGAAGATACAAATCCATTTGGCTTCCATCTGGGTATACCCGAACAACACTTGTATTTGGAAATTATGAAGATGCCTCAGTGTGACGTAGATGTGAACTAAACAACTTCTATGTTTTATACTTCTGAACATTGCATGCTATTTTAACTAAAATGTTTACTTTATCTGGAAATTTTGGCTTCCACCTATGTTTTAATGTGTGGACCCTCTTTTCTACCCTTCAAACTGGCACGGGTTTCTCATCAAAACTTGAGCAATTTTGACCGAGGAACATAATGCTAGCTTCTAATATTTGTGTCTGTATAAATCTTTCTGTTGGACGAGTTTTTGTTGCAGTGGTGTTGTATTCCTTTCCTCTAAACGCTAATATTACAATTCCAACTCCAATGCAGGGGGAATGAAGACGATACTGACATGCAAGAACTAGTTATTTCTGAATCTAGCCTAGAAGAGAAGGTCCTTGAACAATATACTGTTGCAAAGGTATGGCAAAGCTTGGTCCTGGATGATGTACATGAATTTTTTTACAGCAGTGGATCAAATTCATGTTTATCAAACAATTGATTTGTTTATGCGAAACAGCATAAAATCCTTAATCATCTTTTGTGAGTTAATTAACAGCTGGTAGCTATTTGTGATTGCACTTTGTTCGTAACAACAAAATGACCCTTCTCTTCTGAAGGCCTTTTGACTTTATAGACAATGCTAAAAAAAAAAAAAAGTGATCTCTGTTTGTTTTGATTAAACCAATTGAAAGTGTAAATTTTACAGTTATCTGGCAGCTGCCAGCTAACGCTTCACTTCCTCCGTTCAATTTAGATGATATTGGGTTGGGTGGATTAATGAATAAAGAGAAATTGAGTACTCCGTATCTTATTAGTTTGGTGGGGGAGAGAAAATAGATTTTTTTTAATTAATTGGAGAGAAGAAAAGGTTATGAAATATGAGAACGTAACATCTATTTCAAAGCAGTCAAAATAGGAACATTTAATAGGTAAAATGAAACACAAATAGTATTATTTATCAAGTTTTATGGGGGTGAAGTGACTGAAGCTTAAATTCATTCTATATGTCAACAGTGTGAACAGGTTAACTATTGAACTTTTTAGCCTTTTTGGCATTAATCTTGATATTGCTCTCAATTTTATTGCTAGAAACTAAATACTGCTACTGCGCTGCTATTTATGCCAATAATTCTTTCTAAATATTTCTATGTAAAATTATAAGTGATCTAAAGCTGAATCGTGTATGTTGATCTAAATAGTATTTTGAGCCAATATAACCACATTGTACTCCTCTGATGCGATGAGTTACCGTCACAACTCACTCTCATATGTTCCTGTGAGTACTTATGTTTGAACAAGGGAATGAGCACTTGTATGTAGTAGCAATGTGTAGTTGAAATTTTACACGTAGAGATATTTTAGGTTGAGATTAAAATCTAGTCTGTTATTATATACTTTCTTCTTTTATTTTCCCAGACAAATTTGATTAGATCGGCTGCAGAAAGTTACTTGTCAGACACTGGAATTCAGTGGGGGGCTGCGCCTGCTGTCAAAGTGGGGAATTGTGTCTAATTTTTATTTTTATTTATACAAATCATGAAGTTCTAGTAAGATAATACTTTAAATCCTGTAGGGAGTTCGAGATGTGGCTGTTGACTTACTTCATTCTCTGGTGGCTGTACATGCTGAGGTACTCCCCACCCCCACCCACAAAAAAATACTAATAATAATAATAATAATTCAATTTTAATGAATTTTCGTGAATTTTTTTACTAGCTTATTCTTTGTCAAATTTATAAGTATCAATTTTAGAAAATTTTCTCTAAACATCCCAAGCTCCTATTTCTTGCGGAGTTTGTTTGTAGATACTGTTTGAAGAGCACTTTCAATATCTGTGCAGGTATTCGCTTGCTGTAAGCCTCTGCTGGACAAGACGCTTGGTATTCTTGTTGAGGGCCTAATTGACATATTCCTTGACCTCTTTAATGAAAACAAAGAGCAAGATATTAGGGCATTGGATGCAAATGGCTTTTCTCAGCTGATGCTTGAGGTAAATTGTGGAATCATTTTCCCAATTTGAAATTTCTCTGGAATAACTGCCCATTAACTTTTGAGATATTTATTAATTAATTTTGATATGCAACTATGTCATCCCATATAATGGTGTACTTTGAAGACATTATATCAACATTGGAATTTAGAAAAACTACACATGAGAAATATGGAGTATTACTGAAAGAAGAAAATATAAGTGGAGAATGATGAGAAGTCGATTGGCTAATGCTTATGTAATTTGTTTGTTTTTCTGATAATGATCTTTTTGACTTTTGATTATTTTTTTATGTTCTGCAGCTTGAATATTTCGAGACTATATTGAATCCTTACTTCACTAGTGATGCAAGGGAGTCTTTTAAATCCGTACAAGGACTTCTATTAGAGAAGGCAATAGAAACTGTGAATGAAACTGTAGAGACACCAAGCCATCAACGACGGCCTACACGTGGAAGTGACGATGTGCTAGATGATAAACAATCAGGATCTTCCGTGTCACCAGACGACTTGATTGTAAGGACTTATTTTTATTGACTTAAAATGGTTCAATTTTGTTTTTGCCATTCTATGCTTTCTAGGCATCCATTTATTCAATTGTTAGCACTTCTCTTATATGACAAACACCAATTCCGTTTTACGGCAACAAAAATAAGCACCATGTGCAAGTGACCAGCTAATGAAGACAAAACCTGGAATTCTGAAATCAACATTAAGTTTCTAAGTAAAAGAAGGCATTATTGATCCTCTGTTTGTCATGGATTATTGTAAAGCCACTGGAATGACCCTGGTTATATTCTAGATTATGAACTATTCGGTGAATGACAAGAATCTCTACAATGCCAGCAGAATTGCAATACTGGTAGTGTAGTCTTTGTTGTGACCTTGGAACATTAGCGTCGTTGCTTACATGCTTGTGTGCATTTTCTGCTTTTTTTTTTTCGGGTTTGTAGGCTCTTGCCCAGCAATGCAGTTCTGAACTTCTTCAAAGTGAGTTGGAACGTACAAGACTCAACACTGCATGCTTTGTGGAGAAACTTCCATTAGACTCTGTTCCAGAATCGGCCAAAGCAGCATATGCTTCTTTCAGAGGCTCAGTGGATTCTCCTAGCCGAAGCTCCAGAGGATCACACTCATTTAGCTCTCCCAGGAATCGGCGCAGATGAACCTGTATTTTTACATTCCCTTTGCTTTTTGTTCTTTTGGCCCATGTATTTATTCCCCTCTATTTTGTGGAATTGTTGTATTTTAGTTATTTTTTAGGAACGATGAAATATACGTAACTTGATTGGATTTGTCCATACCCATAATGTTTACTACTATTTCTCTCATCAATTTGGTATTTTTTTCCCAACGTTATCTTGTATGAACACGGAGCCCTCAGTTCTGTCTTGAGGATAATGCCAAATTCTCAGTTTGCTGGCGTTTTTCTTTGTTTCATATGATTATGAATTGTTAAGATCCCATGCTCAATGTATTTCATTTTCAATTGATCTCTTTGGTTTTCCAAACTCAAACTTGTCGGGCAATTAATACTACTATGAAACAGATGTATTACTATGCATTTGATAATCGTCTAAAAAAATACAGTATAAATTTAGCTCTGCTGAAGTGTGGCAATTTAAAATGTATCACGTGTAAATTAGTTGAGTTAGTTCCGACTTCTGAATAACAGGGACGCAGGGTACTGTATCGTTGCTCTAACTCAAATCATTCAGATTTTACTCAAAACTCAAATTCGATCTAAATCAAATAATAATAGTAATAATTATTATTATTATCATTTTTAAAAAATGCATAAGATTCTAACCTTTTTCCTTGAATAAACTCTTCTTCAAACAAATCGTGTCATTAAAAAAATAAGACAATAATAATAAAAATAATGACAATAATAATAATACTGATAATAATAATAATAAATTAAAAATTGAAAAATCCAGAAGCATAAAAGCATTAAACATGCCAATAACCATTAAGTCGATCCTCATTGGGTTTAAACTGATTTAAAAATTCATAGTGAAATTGGGAACCTCAAAGGATTTCATGAAAAGGTTTTTACAGTTTTAACACAGCACCTTACAAGCTTACACCTCAACTCAAACAGATCGGTAATTATCATAACCATCAATTGTTATTCAGATTACACACGAAGCAGCGAATTTGAACCAAAATATTGGAAATTACGCACAATATATGAAGGAAAATGTCGGATTACAGGTGCAAATCTTCTTTTTTAAAGCCTTGAAAAACCTGCTTGCACAACGTCCCTAGTACTAGGCTGTTCTTAATGGAGGCGAGACCAATATGACACCATCCCCTCGGACAAAGAGATATGCTAGCGTACGCTTTGTTGTCTGCAAACACAATCATTATCCAGGACCAACATGTCAGCCACAATAATGTCAAAATAAATAGCTATGATGATCAGCTCCAAGTTGACTTGGAAAACAAACAGAGCAAATAGGAAACTGATTTGTTATTTAACTGAGGCAGATCAGCATACAAGAAGAACTGCAATTTCTCTCTATCCTTATTCTATTGATATACCTAATTTATAGTAAGGGAAATTACTCTTGCAACTAATTCAACAAAATATGTTTGCCAACTGAGTCAGTATAGTGCAGCCTAAGAAAATTTTAATATTAAAAAATATATCACAGCAAGTAACATACCCTGACTATTTCCTCATACGTTTCATCGTCAATATCTGTAGTCGTGACAATCTCTTCCACATCACCCAGAATCATATTCAAATGCTGATCATAAGCCTGCCAGGAAAATCACTGGATTAGTAAGTATCAGCACCAAAATTTCCAAGATTAACCGCAGCTATTAAAAACATGCCATAATTCATGAAGAGCCAATAGAAAGGTCATGTGGACAAATTTCAGCAGTAAAAAATATGAACAGTTCACAAAGGAAAATTTCCGAACAGATAATATGAGAAAAGGAAAAAGGGAATGCCAATAAGCACTCAATTGGGAGGCCAAGAAGCCGAACTAAAAGGAAACATAAAAAAATTACAGGAACTTTCATGGTTGTTCTCTTATTAACAAGTCTTCTAAGGGAGAAACAAGAATAAAGCATGAATATCACAGATATATCAGCAAGAATATCATAAAACACAATCCATACATAGATTTTCATCTCCCGTCGGTATTCCATAAGCCTTGTCTTTCTAGTTAACGATTCTCAAATATGTACAAATGTGCCTACCCTGGCTTGAGCTCAAAAAAATTGACAACCACCAGCCGGTACGCTCATACTATCAACACTGAATGATACAATAACTCCCCAGAATCAATTCAAATGTAAAAGTAGTATTAAGGCTACATACCAGAAAGGAAACAAGACACATCTTTTCTCAAACGGCATTTTTCCCTAAACCCTAATTCCCCATCCACCACCGTCCCCGCCCCCCGCCCGTACAATTTCATCGACCCAGAACCACGACACCACCAATCAAATTTCAGATACTAAATAATACACAATATTTTCTCATTCGCAGCCCCAGTACGCATGAGCTAGCCACAATTGCATTACACGCTCAAAAGTACACATAGCATCAAACAACAAACACAACATCGTGATTAAAATAATGGAACGCACATGGAGCTTGCCCCGAAGCTCGCGATCGTGCCGAAGCTTGACGTAGATGCGCTCGTCGAGGCTGAGACGAATGAGGTCCAATGGCTCCTTCACAGCGCTCTCTTCCTCGCTCCCCATTTTTCTATCTGCTCTGTTCTTCCTTTCGTTTTTTAATTTAAAGGTTTTATATTACGACGTTTAAATGGGCCCAACCCCTAAACTTCATTGTCAATATGGATCATTTATACTCAATCTTGGGCCTCATCTAGCCCAATTAAAAGTAGAAGCCTCTTATTGGGCTAATCTAAATTAAGTTCTGAAATCAGGTCACCTATTTATATGAACATTATGTATCTTTTACTTTAAACTAAACTATTTATATCTTCCTAAAAAATAATGAAAGGTGTAAATAAATATTATAAAGAATTATTTTATTTTAATCCAATTATTAAATGTGCACAACTACTTATGACTGTATAAAGGATGAAGACTTCACCTAATGATTAAATTCATCGACTTTCAACTTTATAGTTGGAAATTTTCACATGAGTTTGAGGGAAAGGATTTTGCTTCTATATTTCTCATGCTGCTCGACGGGTCGGAAGAGGATGTTATCCATTCCATTTATCATTTTGTAATTTGTGTGATCCACACCCGCTCAAACATCATGAAAAAAAAAAAAAAAAACTGTGAAGACCGTATGATGTCAGGAAAAAAAAACAAAAACTAAATTAACAAATATTGTTCTACCAAAAACTATCAAAATAGAGGATTAAATATTATAGTACTAGTACTCTTTTTTTATACTAGCAGAAAATGTAAGTAATGTTATCATATTTTGCCAATCACATTTTGATGACATCAAGTTTAAATTGCTTGAAATGATCAACCAGAATAAGATTATGATTTTGGGCTATGTTTAGGAAATAAGAATTTAAAATTTGGAGTTTTGATTTAATGGTAAAAAATAATTTTAGATAAAGTATAATTTTGAATAATTGTATCTGATATTAAAAAGATAAGGTAGAAGTTGAAGTTCGAAAAACTAAAAAGTAAGTAAGGTAGCATGTTTAAAATGTAACTATGAAAATTTATCAAAATAAGTGTTTATTATTTATAAATTATGAAATTATTTTAATAAATATTTTTAAAATTAAATATTAAATGCTAGTGTTTTCTTGGACACAAAACCTTGATTTGTTTGAGTTTTTAATTTAGACCTCTAAAAAATGCATGCGTACGCCAAGACACAAGTTTCCAAATATATAGATTACTAATGCTATGTGTCACATCAATTATTTTTTATGTTAAAATATTAAAGAATTAATGATGATGTTTTTAATTAAATTAAAATATGATATAAATATCTGTTTATTTTAACAGTATTATAGCCAGCATTTATCCAAAAAACAGTATTATATCCAGTATGCATAAATATAATATTTATAATTTGTTTTTTTGTTGAAATAATAAAATAGCGGAGAAGAAAAAGAGGATTTGCCATGTAACATACAATTTCAATTTAATTTATAAATTGAAAGCGAAACATAATTGTATGGATGCACAGATAAAGATTTTAGGTGGAAAAACCAATTAAATACATTATCAAAAAATAATCAATAACCAGTGGTATCCTTTGCAACTTGCACATTATTGTATTTCAATTAGATCAAAAAAATAAATAAAAGTTGAATGACATCAAATTCTTTTTCTCTTCCGGGGTTTACTGTTGAAACTTGTGATCAACACAACCAACCAATTGTTAACATTTTTTTTTTGACACAGCCTGAAAAGCCAAGCAAAGAAAAACAAAGAAAAACAAAAACAAAAAGCAAAAATAAAGAAACATTTTAATAATAGACATGATAGTTTGTCTTTGTAATAATAATAATAATAATAATAATAATAATAATAATAATAATAAAATTCGTCCCATTCAAAAAATCGAATGTTACTAATGATAAATAATAAATATAAATACTTGCACTAAAAAATACTATAAATTTGAATAATTTAAAAGAAAGTGGGAAAAAAAATGAGCCGTGAAAACCAAACTTTTAATTTAATATTAAAAATGGAGGAGGCAAGGAGGTTAGGCACTTGGGAAAGCAATTGTTGAAAAAAGACAAAAGAGTTGGGTGTGTTTTAAGCAAGTAGCATAATAAAATTGTTTATAAAATACTAGTAGTAGTAGAAAAGAAGGCCCCATATTTCTTTCAATACATGCATCTCCACACAATCTTTTCATCACAATTGCCCTACATTTATTTTCCTCATATTTAAAATTAGGTTGAGTGAATGCTGGCCACTCATTTTCTCAAATTGCTTCGAGTTTTAAACATTTAACTAACAATCTGTCATTTGTTTTGAATTGTTGAAATGTTATTAAACAAATTAATTTAGACCTCCTTGAATAGATTATATTTTTTCAAAAAAAAAAAATCAATTAAGAGTGTAATTTTCCACTCGACAAATCCTTAACTAATGAATGCGAATTTAAAGTCATTTGTTCTAAATTTTTTTTTTCAAGTAATAACAAATTTAAAATTTAAAATAATATTTTCAACTACCCCATCCCGATGAACTTGGGTTGAGAAGATATGAATGGCCATTTATTTATCAGATTTCAGAGCTGTATCGTAGACTAATTAATCAAATAAAAACAAACAAATTGATCCTGCAATTGCATTACAGGATCAATACTTATATCTACTAGTACTAATAAATGTGTTGCACCATTGTTAAAAAGTATTTTTAACAACAACGTAGAGAAATTCAACAAAAACATTGATGCTCAATGTAGTTTTTCAACAACATAACCACACAATTGCGATTTTTTTTTAAAATTTTTTTTCCTGAACATCCTATATATGTTAGGAAATGGGTGGTAAAAGCTCGTGTCACACAAATTATAAAAGGACAAGGTTGAATAAGAGACTGGATAGGGACTCGAACTCCCAATCTAAAGATTGGGAGTCATAGGACTTGAAGATCAAGTCCTCATCTCCTACACAAGTGCGATTTAATCTAATATGTAGATCTCTTCTATTTAAGCGAACATTTTTTTTTTCTGAACAGCCTATACATGCTAGGAAATGGTGGTGGGAACTCATGCCATATAAATTACAAAATGATAAAAGAGAGAGATAAGGGCCGGATGGAGAATCAAATATTCAACCTATAGGTTGGAAATGAAAGGGTAAGTCGCCAGCTCCATTTAAGCAACATTTCAATCTAATAAACAAAATATCAAACCCGATAATATTAAAATCAAACCCGATAAATAAACAAATAAATAGATACCTTATTCGCTGCAAAAAGAAATACTCCCTCCGTTTTTTATTGTTAGCTACATTTGAAGTTTTGTCACTATTCATTGAACTACTTTGATTTTAAATTTTCTCATAGCTATACAAGTTAAAATATAGTCAAGTGTGATCTTGTTATATTCGTCTCGTCATGTAGTTTTTAAATATGGAAGTTATAGAATTTTCACTTGTACCGAAGTTGAGTTATTAACGATTTAAAATGTGCATTGGACTGCGTGCGATGTGGGTCCGTAGCAAACAAATAAAAATGGAGGAAGTACTACTATATTTGTGTTTGTTGCTTTAAAAAAAACAAAAATCTTTCCATGAAATTGAACATAGAAATATTTTTTTTGGAAATTAATTAATATTATAATTTCCCATCAAATGAAGAACATTATTTAGATTCATGCGAATTGATTAATGTCAATGAATTCACACATAGAGGGAATAAATCAAAATTTTTTTAGACTAGTAGAATTTATTTAGTACTAATATAATATCAAAGTAAAGAAGAAAAAATAGAAAAAGGAAAAAGAAAATAAGAGCTAGTAACTAGTAATTAGATATGTGATGTCCTCATTATGGTAGCATAAATGCACCATTGTTTTCTTTTCATGTCTTGAGTGTTCTTAGTTTTCAACACCCTCACGCCTGAGATCTGCTTCTACCTCCGTTTCCAGCTTAAATTTGCTGCAACTTTATGCTCGATTCTTGATTTTGCGATTCGTCGGTTTCCCGAGTAAGCTTCCACCCAAGAATCCATTTTTTCTTGTTCCCACAACTGCGGCGCCAAGATTCTTTTAGTTTTATTTATGATTTTGTTTACGTTTGCCATTCAACGGTAATTGGAGTTTAGGGTTTACACTGTAGAGGCTTAATTGTTGGGGTTTTGTTGTTTCCGTGACTGATAACTTGAGAATCGAGTAAGTGATTGCTTTGCGCATCTAGTTTTGTGTGTTTTTCCTTTTCCCCCTTATAGCTCGAAAGGTTTATATTTCAATCAATGAATGGTTTCGAATACTGACTTAGGTGTTGTTGTCTTGTTGAATTAGATCCTTCTTTATTCTAGGTTTAATAGGTGGATTTATTTGGGAATTTTTGGTGATTTTGGTATGTCTTGACAGAGTGAGAAATCGAGGGTTTTATCTGAAGTAGTTCTTATTGGATTGTGGAAGGGTATTTTATCATCAACAGAAATATGATGCAAGGAAATGGCTCTTTTGGGGGCTTTGATTTGCACGGTCCTATAAGAGTTCATCATCAACACCATCAGCACAGTTCTAATCCGAGGCAAGGATCGTCCATGGTTCCTCCAACGATTCCTGAGAACTTCCCTCTTACAATTGGGAGCAGTCAAGACTGTGATCAGACTGTTTCCCTGATGGACTTTAATAAAGTGGACAGGGGAAGATGTGTGAGCGATGAGGATGAGCCGAGCTTCGTGGATGATTGTGGTGGCGATGGCGGCCGTGATTTGAGCAAAGCGAAGAAGGCTTCCACGTGGCAGCGAGTGAAGTGGAGTGACAATATGGTGAGGTTGTTAATTACTGCAGTTTCCTACATTACCGAGGACGCGGCTGCTGATCATGGGAATGGCCTGAGGAGGAAATATTCGAATTTGCAAAAAAAGGGGAAGTGGAAATCCGTGTCAAAGGTCATGGCTGAAAGGGGTCACTTCGTTTCTCCACAGCAGTGCGAGGATAAGTTCAATGACCTCAACAAACGGTACAAAAGGCTCAACGAGATTCTGGGAAGAGGAACTTCCTGCGAGGTTGTTGAGAATCCCGCACTACTGGACGTGATGGATCACATTTCTGACAAGGCAAAGGAGGAGGTTCGAAAGATTTTAAGCTCAAAGCATCTGCACTATGAAGAGATGTGTTCTTACCACAATGGGAACCGATTGCATCTCCCACCTGATCCTGAATTGCACCGCTCATTGCGTTTAGCCCTAAGGAGTCGAGATGATCATGATGACAATGATTTGAAAAGGCATCCACATGAAGACACTGACGAGGGCGATCAAGAAGGTGACTTTGATGATCATGGTGAATCCGAGGAGATCCAGGCCTTTCCGGGAGATCATAGTAGGTTAGGATTCCACGGGTGCTCCGTAAAGAGGGTGAAACAGTCCCATAGTGATGAGAATTTTGGTTTCAAAACTAGTTTGACTTCTCTAGACTGCAACAAAACATTCCATTTTCAGTCAGAAAATGCTGATTCCGATCTAAACCAAGGCCCTTCGGAAGCCCCAAAAGGGAACATTATGCTCCAAAAGCAGTGGATGAGTCAGCGGCACCTCCAGTTGGAAGAACAAAGGATACACTTAGACTTGCAAAAGATGGAACTGGAGAAAGAGAGGTTCAAATGGCAGAGATTTTGTAGGAAAAAGGATCGTGAATTAGAAATGATGAAGGTGGAAATTGAGAGGATGAAACTTGAAAACGAACGTATGGCGTTGGAGCTGAGGCAAAAGGAGCTGGAAGTTGACAACAGTTAACACTTGCTATTTTTGGTCACAGCTCCTCCAAAATTGGCAGTTCATCTATCAAGGATATCGCTGCTGACGAGCATTTAGTTATGCTTTCTTAGAGGAGAATTTAATTACTTAAAGCTACTGTCTTCAGGTTTGCCTGCTTTTACTTTTAGCCGTACACTCTCTGCTCTGTATTGTTGTTATATGTATTGTAGGAACAACATATCTTTTGTTGTAATAGGAGTTTGTATCATTTGCGTGTGTAGTAACTGCTGCCTATGAACAAGGCATTAGTTTTGCTCATCGATTTTGTGCTATGTAGTAGTACTTACTAGTACTATTTCCTAAGGCGGTTTAATTCCCATATAAAAGCAGTTTGAGTTTGAGTGGTTCAGACATAAGCACAGCACAATTCATAATTAACCATCGCTGGCGCTGTCTTGCCTGATGTTGAATCCATCTTCTGTTGTCTGTTGATTTTTTAAGTCCGAGTCTGAATGTAGTTTAAAAAAAAGGAACAGTTTTATTAAATCACATATAGGATCTTGTAGGTTGCACGAACTTTAGCTGTATTCATGTTTGGGTCATTTTATCCAACAAGAAATCATTCGTTAAATCAAAATTCTTTCCCTTTTTTTTTTTTTAGATTGTCCTTTCCACGTTTATGGATCGATCGTTCCACTTGGGCCATGTTTTTTTAGGTCTGATACAAAATTGAAAGCCCGGCCCAGAGTATGTCGTAGCACACAGAGAATGCAATCCACTCGTAGGGATGGCAAAAAAGCGAATGGTGAAAATCGAAACCGAATTTTCGGTTCGATTTTGGAGAGAGATTTATTGGGGATGGGCCGAGGATGGGGATTTTTCGGGATGTGGATGGAAAAAATAGTCCCCGCCCCGGCCTATTCCCGATATATTTTATATTTTAATTAATATTTTATATATTATATTTTATGAATTTTACTCAGTTCATTCAAAATAACTAAAAACCGGCCCATTGCCATTCCTATACATTCGTTATCGGAATACTACTCATCAGGACAGTAAGCGACTTTATTGGATTTTCAATCAGATGACCATATTGCGACAGATCGTGGGTGCAATTTGGGTCATTGCAGAGGAAGTATATAATTTTGCTTTGGGTGCAATATATGTATGTTGTATGTATGTATAAACAGTTGCATATTGATTTGAAATTCAAATTTTACCAATTGTTGAAGGGATTGGTACAAATTTAATACTACTGGAATACTACTCCTCATTTATTTTTCCATGAATAGGAAAAAGTCTTATCCTGATTTGTTAGTGACATCATGGAATGTGACAAGAAAGTTGAAAATTAGGAACAAGTAGACAAAGCTCAAGTCCCACAAAGAGCCTTCTGCCTTCATAGTGTTGGTGGGCTGTCATTTTGGGCCCACTTTGGTAACTATGAAAAAAGAAAAATTAAATTCCCCTCCCTTTGCACACTTGAGTTCTCAATTTGGGCTTTTTATTTTTATTTTTTTCAGTGGTCCACTTTGGGGCCCAATACAATGACTTCACCCTAAGCATTCATCCGTTTCATTGTATTCTACTTATTGTATATATACTTCGAATAAAGAGTCTCACTGCCTCTCTTTGCCTTTTTCTTTTTTCATTTTCTTGTGATGGCTTTGTTTTTGTGGGGTTTCCATGTTTTTTTTTTCTTCAAAAACAGCAATTTCTCAACTGTATATATAATATGGCAATACATTTTAATTACACCCATGTTATTTTGGATTTTATTATAATACTCAACATTTTTTCTTACATTGTCAAATACTAGTACATAGGACAATACAATGAGGTGCACATGAAGGTCATTTAAACTTTAAAAAGTGGATGAAACTAAAAATCCACATTTCCCACAAGGTTTACACTCTGCAGCCTAGCTACTGATCACTTTACTTTGATGTTTAGTAAAGCAATTAATTATCTACTACTATTTCTATTCCAATCTAGTATAGTACTAGTATTAGTAATACTAATTAACACCTACTGGTTTAATTTATTAAAACCATACAAAATGACACTGGTACTTTTAATAGCTAGAGAGTTCCTAGTACTTGTGTGTAGCACTCCATCTCTCTTACATATAGAGATAGAGATAGCTCCTACCTATTAGCTAATAGCCTAATATATATATATATATATAATCATTTAACCTTATATACGAAGTGGTTAAATCCCTTAACTTCCAACCTAAACGTTAGAGGTTCGATTCCCTACCGCCCCCTATTCATCCCATTTATTCCATTTGTAATTTGTATGGCATAGGCTCCCACTACCACTTTTTTAGCCTATGTATAGGATGTTCAGTAAAAAAAAAATATATTTGAATAAATATTAAAACAAAATAAATACAGACTTTTTACATTATTTAAAAATATTGTATACTTTTTTTTCTAAATATAAACAATAGTATATTTTTTTTGTAATCCAAAAGAAAATATGAACTTTTAAAGGTTGACAAATTTGGAAATTCACTTAAGAATAAAAACATGTCAATTGTTTCAAAAAAAAATAATTTGTTTAATTTTGTTTTTAAATTATAAAACCTATTTACATATCATAGAGAAAATTGAGAAAAAGAGGAACAAACTACCCCAAAAAAAAAAAAGGAATAAGAAGAAGGAAAAGGTGAAAGAAAGATATATGGAAAGCCAATTTTTGTTTTGGGAAAGGTTAAAATCCACATGGCAGACACATGATATATGTCTATATTCACATGGCAACCATGTTCAATTAATCCCTCCCAATGTAATAACTTTTTTTCTACTTATACATGCCCCCCATAAAATAAAATAGATTAATTATTCTTCTTATTCTTATTATTTTTGGGATGAGACAACTCATATTGGTCCATCTCACATAACCAAGTTGTTCCCACATTTAATACTATCAATTTTGCTTTACACCAAATTAAAAATTCCCTTCAAAAACACTAAAACATTAATAAATCATATCCACGTGTCAGTTTGAATGTCTCATTATAGGTTAAAAAATCACTCTAAATACAATTCAGGGGGGAACTTCATTAATTAATTATGGTACCTGATGTGGGCCCATTTTTTGTTTAATTCGTATAAGAGTGGAATGTAATGTAAAGTATGTACCAAAAGTTAATGATTTACTGTACAATATTTGAGTTTATACTAGTATTTATTTTTGTATTTGCATGTGGAATGTTAGATACACTTTAATAATTTTGCTGGTATTTAAATGGAAATGTTGATATATTATGAGAATGTATATGAATATGAATATTTACTCCATGGAAATTCTGTTTAAATTTTTCTCTCTTCTTTTCTTTTGTCCCTTCAAGAATAGCTAGCATGTGTTTAATTAATTTACTATCAAATTCAACTTTATAAAGAATTTGGTATTGCTATACCATATACTATACTTAATTGGGGCTCAATTCCTAAAAATGGTTATTATTTGCATTTTGATTTTTTTTAATTTTTATTTTGCAAAGAGGCTTGAATTAAAAAAGAAACATGAATATAATGAAAGATCCACCATAATTATAATGCTGAATTATTGGTATGTTTTACATCTTAACAGATCAGGTGAGTTGCCCATAAATAATTAATACTACTCCTACGAGAACAAAGAATTTGCCAGATTTATTACAAATTGGTACTTCGAATTAAACTAAATACTAAGATAAATATACAATGCATTCCTCTTTATATTTCTAGTTTTTCTTTTTTTTTTAAAAAAAAACAAATATAATTAATTAAGTGATACTGGTAAGTGAGTGATGGTGTGCATGTTGCCAAGAACAATATGTCGTTGGATTCGCATTATTATAAATTAGGGCCGTACTATTTTCTATTTTCAAATTGTATTTAATTCATTTACATTTCATACCTTTCCACAAATCAGATTCCCAATTACTCTGTCGTGTTTTAGAATTTAGATGCCCTATCGATATTTTTTTCTTTTTTCTCTTCTTCCTTCTTTCCTTTTATGTTTTTCTTTATAGGAGTATTTTTTTTTTAAAAAATAAATGTGATCCATTTAAAATACTAGTAGTTCGTTGGAGTAATAAATTAATTGTAGTTTTGGGATCAGCAAAAATTTACTGTCTTCTTTCTGATATTAAATACGGAACATAATCATGTACCACTGCTGCTGTTACTGTACAACCCTCCTGTCCTCCATTCATTTTTTAATACAGTATCTGTTCATTTATATTCATATTCTCGATTTCTTTACATTTATTTATTTATTTTAAACAAAATAATGAAGCCCACAGAAGGACAGACGACCCATAAAGCAATTAGCAGTTTAGCACAAAACAAACAGCCCAGCAGTTAAAATTAGTAATTTATTACTTACTCCTAATTAATACTTCTATAATTAAACTGTTTCTTTTTGTCTACGGTAAGCAACCACTATATATATATATAATTATAAATACAGCATTTAATATACACTTTTATTTGTAGAAAAGGAAAGAATCAATTACAAGTATAATATTTTTTTTTCTGTTTCTTCAAGTATAATATTTTTAAAAACCAAAAAAAGAAAACACACACACACAAAAAAAAAAAAAAAGAAACAGTATTATTTAAAAATGAGTAAAGGCTTTAGTGATAAAAGGTTTAACTTTTGATATACTCCATCCGTCTCTTTATAATTGTTACGTTTGACTTTTTAACATTATTCACTGTTTAAGTTTGATTCAAATTTTTATCATAGTTATGTAAACATAAACATAGTCAAGTGGGATCTTGTTAGATTCGTCTAATCGTGCAGTTTTAGACCATCAAACTTTTATAATTTTTTTTATTATATACAATTTAAGTTATTAACCGATAAAAAATATATATTAACATGGTGACGGATGAGTCCGTAACAAAAATATTGAGACGGATGTAGTATCTTCTCAGGGTCTCTCCCGATCGAAGTATTTTTATTTTCTTTTCAAATTGAGATTTTACATTAACAGTATGTATCACGTCAAAAGTTTTCACCAACAACACTACAAATATATGAAACTTCTTTTGCAAAACTAGTTAAAGGAGTAGAATACTCTTATTATTTCTTTTTCAGTTATTAGTTGATTGTTAAACATATTTGAAATATTAATAATTTGTTTAATTTCTACACAACATTACGTTCATTATATTTTATATTTATATCTCTTTCAAAACGTTACATTATATAAATTCAATATCCCAATGCATGCATAACAAGGGATCTAAGCATGGTCAATCTCAATTATTTCGATTGTTTGGATTAATTACAAGGATAAAATAGTAAATTTGCAAGGCATAATTTTATATTTATACAAAATATATTTCAATTTTTGCAAACAAATACTTAATGTGATACAACCAAGCAGAATATATATAAATGCAATCTACAAGTCACAATTTAAATTCGTAACTCAGAAATTTCACATGTAAATAACATTTAGGGTTTGGAATTGGGAAATATTTTATCTCATGTACTTCTGAGCTTTAAAATTTAGTTTAGTATTAAATTTGTGATCGAGTCTTTGTGTTATATTTATTTATAAATTTAAAAATTATAAATATGTAGAATAATATATATTTTAAAAATATTTAATATTATATATAAATATATATGGTTTACGGTTTTAAAAACCTTAATTTTTTTAAGACCATATGGTTTATGATTTATAAAACACTATACCAAACTATGACTTTTTAAACCATAAACCAAACCAAATAGGATTTGGTCCGATTTATTTTACGGTTCAAACCGTATTATGCTCACCCCTAAGAGGTATATACATTAGGCGTATTTTTATTTTATTTTTTTGCCCTCGTAAATAACTGTATATACGTTGCACAATTCTTTTCTTTTTTATTTTAATTGAATAAATGGCGGATTTCTAAAGTTATGGACATCGTTTTTAAAAACATACTGTACTATATATAGAGGGTAAGATCAAGGCGACAGGAAATCATGGCCGTTGAAATTGTGTTTTGATAATTTATTAGGGTAGGTGTTGCAATTTGCGAACCAACAAGAAATTCCCACAATTTACTTTCCATTCATAAATGACGTCCTTGCAGCAGCTAGCTACTGTCAATTCCACTATGGATCCCACCTTCTCAAACATTTTTCAATCTATTCTTGTTTGAATTGGTTTTTGAAAAAAAGCAGAAGCCAAAAGTAAAAGCAGAAACAGAAGTCAAAAGCAAAAGCATTCAAATTGGTTTTTTTTTTAAAAATATGTTTGGATGAATAAAAATGAAAAGTGCTTTTGGAATGTAGTAATTACCAAAAAGAACGTGCTGCTTAATATAATAATAAGATATATTTATAGTGTAATTTATATTAAGTAGTGGGGTATTTAAGTCCTTGCACATTTTACGAGGTACTTTGGCTTTCTGCTTTTGGGATAAGCACGCCTGGGCTGCTTCTTACAGAAGCATCTTTTTGGCTTTTTGAGGTGCTTTTGCTTTTTCTTAAAAGCCAAAACAAACACCTAATACTAGAAGTACTTTTGGCAGAAGCAAAAGCCAAAACCACCTCCCTAGAAGCCATTCCAAACGAGCTCTAATTCATTAATTTTTATAATATCATTTTTAAAATACTCGTTTTATTTATTTATATTTTTTCTTTGATCATTATCGTCAATAATAGCAACTTATAAATCTAAGCAGATGCATTGCGTGATACACCAATGTTTTCTTGCTGAACAGACTTCATAGGCTGAAAAATAGAGTCCATACCACATAAATTATAAATGAATAAAATGAAATAATATGTGACCGGATGAGAAATTTAACTACAACCTGAAAATTGGAAATCAGTCAACTTGACTAATGGATCAATTTCTCATTCCAATATAATGTTCATTTAACGAAAGTAATTTTTGCGATTTAATTAATGTAGTTTTTAAATTTATATTTTAAATTTATATTATTGCATATGTACGTAATTTTGTTCAAAGGCCTCCATTGTGATGCAAATATGCAATATACTAGTAATTAGTTATAGGCTCTAAAAAACTTAAGAGATATAGTAGTAGTAATTAATTACATAGAAGAAAAGAAATAAACAATTTATATCATTAATGGTCTTGTTATTCTCGTGCATTTTCTTTCTTACTACTGTACTATTTTCAATTTGATATATATATATATATATATTTATTTTATTCTATTTCTCAAATTTTATGCGCCTAATATTTCTAGTCGTAATTTTTTTATATATTATATATATATATATTTAACTCTAATATAGATTCCCCGTGTTTTTTACTATACTTTTATTCTTTTCGGATTTAGTGTCAGTGTGTCGACATTTTTGTTATTTGTCACGTTTTCTCTTATTGAATTGTTCGAATTAAATTTTATTTTTTCCTCGTAATTCCATTTTCTTTGTTTTTTGAATAAATATATATTCATATTTCCAATTAGAAATCAGTGTATAAAGTTGAATGAATAAAGTCTAAAGCTTTGCCAAAAAAAAATAAATAAGTCTAAAAAAGTGCTGAACGAATTCGATCAATGCAAATTAAATGTTGATATTTAAAAAAAAAATGATAGTTTACGCACATAAAGTTTCAACTTTTTTTTTTAAACAACCATATTGAAAAAGGATTATAAATATGAATAAGAAAGAAAGAAAAAAAAAAACAAATAAAACAAATAAAGGAAATACTATAGGATAACTTTGTCCATTAGTCAAGTCCCCTAACTTTCAACCTTATGATGGAGGTTCGATTTTTCATTCGGCCCCTATCCATCCCCTTTATTCATTTGTAATTTGTATGTGTAAATTCCCACACTCCTTTGCCGACACTCGAGTGTCAATGTTTAAAAAGATAATATGAATGAACACATTAATGTGTTATGAAGAGGACAACGGAAGTGGGCGGAAAAAGTAATCAAATGTAGTACGTACTTCTCCGTTTTTATATAGTTGTAACATTTGCATAGTTGTTACTATTCACTGAGTAACTTTGATTCAAATTTTTAACACGGTTATACAAGATAAAACATAGTCAAGTGGGATCTTGTTAGATTCGTCTAATCGTGTAGTTTTACAATATCAAATTTTTATAATTTTTACTTTTACACAATTTGAGATATTAAGCATTAAAAATGTGCATGTGATAACGTGAAACGCATGAATGTTACAATTTTTTAAAAACGGAGGGAGTAGCTAGTTGGTAAATTAGTGTGTATCATTCCCCAAGGCACATATATATTTATATATCATTTTGTAAGGACATAGTAGTATATAAAAGCCACTCAGTGCTCAATTCCTTTCGCTATATCATCTTACATTATCTACATGGGTACATTTTGTATGTCTATTGCCTATTGCCTTCCTTCGTTTTCATTACACCACAGACATAGTATATATATCATACGGACATACACTCTTAGCTTCTGTCCGCATGCACTACTAGCTATATATACACCTTTACACTACACTATACACAACATATATATAAATAAATACTAATTTATTCCTTCTCAGCCTTAATTATTTTTATTTTTTTTTTCTAATTCTTTATCTTTCTTTATTCTTCTACCAAAATATTTATTTATTTAAATGAACACGTCAATATCATTTTTAAATTATTATTTTTCCTTAATTAATACTCATACATAAAAATGGAAAAATGTCAATTCTCACTATATGCATTTTAATTAAATTAAATAAAGGCTAAAGGTTATACGTACTGAATTATTATTTAAAAATTATAGAACAAGTTGAAAAAATAAAGCTAAGTACTACAAGAATTTTCTGTTCTAACGATCATAATTTTTTTGGTAAATTAAATTAATGAGGTTAGCGATCGAATTTGCTACTGAATTTATTAGCTACCACAGTTTTAATTACTGAAATTCGTTAGCTACTAAAATATTTTTTTTTTTTTTTTTAAAAAAAATTTAGTAATGAGTGCATATAAAAATATAATATATGTAGAGCCTAGAGGGGGGCTGCGCTCCCCTAAAAATATGCAAAAGATTCCTCAGCTGAAAAAAGAAAATAAAATAAAATAAAAATAAAAATACTACTGGTATATAAATTGAGTAAATGTATATATTTGGGGAGTGTGAGATTGAGAGGGCCGCTGGTGGCCGCAGATCCACCGATGTATATATTAAATACTAATATTTCACCACACCTTCGACTCCCTCCTTCACAAAACCCCCACATATATTTCAGTTTCACCCTCTCTTATTACGCCTATCTTTTTATCCCTTTTTTTTAGGGAGAAATAAATAAATAAATAAAATAAAATTATCAAGCTTCTGCTGCTGGTAATTCATCCATAGAAAACGACTTCTCTGAAGATCTGATTCCTCATGCTTGGTGGTGTTCCGTCGTCTCTCACCACCTCCGGGGAAGCAGGCGCCGCTCATGTGCTTGTTTCCAGCTCCCTTCCTGCTGGCGGAGGAGGAGGAGGAGCGGAAGATACTGACAGAATTGGCGGCACCGGCGGAAATCGGTGGCCCAGAGATGAAACCGTCGCTCTACTTCAAATTCGATCTGATATGGATGTGGCTTTTAGAGATTCAAGTCTTAAAGGTCCATTATGGGAACAAGTTTCTAGGTAATTTTATTTGTTTTAATTTTTGTTAATTTTTGGATTGAACTGGAATTCATGAATTCTTGGATGGATTGGAGTTTTCTCGGTTTTAGATTCATGAATTCCCGAATGAATTACAGTTTGATTGAAGATGATATTTGAATTTTCCGGTCAGGAAAATGGCGGAGCTCGGATTTCAGCGAAGTGCGAAGAAATGCAAGGAGAAATTCGAGAACGTGTATAAATACCATAAGCGAACAAAGGATGGCCGTAGATCGAAATCGGACGGCAAAACCTACCGCTTTTTTGATCAATTAGAAGCCTTCGAAACCGCTCCTCCATCACGAGATCAGATTCAGCCGCAATCCTCCGCGCCGCCTTTGCCGACAACCGCTGGAGTATCCGGTACGGCGTTCCCGGCGAATTCTCCTCCTAATTTCCAACAATTCAATCCTCATGCTCCTCCTCCTCCGCCAATTCCTAATTTCCTGACGGATTCGGATTCGACGTCGTCCACTTCGTCTGATGAGGACATCCAGAGGCGGAGACGGCTACGGGGGAAGAAGCGGAAGTGGAAGGAGTTCTTCCAGGGGTTAATGCGTGACGTGATAGAGAAGCAGGAGCAGTTACAGAAGAAGTTTCTCGAAACGTTGGAGACACGCGAGCGCGAGCAAATGGCGCGGGAGGAAGCCTGGCGCGCTCAGGAATTAGCCAGGATGAATCGCGAGCAAGAAATCTTAGCTCAGGAGAGATCCGCCGCCGCAGCTAAGGACGCCGCCGTGATCTCTTTTCTACAAAAAATTGCCGATCAGCACAACCTCCAATTTCCCATCATCACTGCCCCACCACCACCCCAGCCAAATCCACCAGTTCAACCTCAACGTCAAAATCAACGCCCACCGCCACCTCCGCCGCCGCCACCCATTGCAGCTCCGCCATTATCTACCCTAATTCCAATAGAAATCCAACGCGGCTGCGATAGTCCCTCATCAGCTGGCGGTTCGGGTGGGGGTCCGAGCTCGTCGCGCTGGCCGAAGTCGGAAATTCAAGCCCTAATTCAGCTGCGGATGAATCTAGAGATGAAGTATCAAGAGGGTGGTCCGAAGGGGCCGCTGTGGGAGGAGATATCGGCGGCGATGGATAAATTAGGGTTCCGGCGAAGCGCGAAGCGCTGCAAGGAGAAATGGGAGAATATCAACAAGTATTTCAAGAAGGTGAAGGAGAGCAACAAGAAGAGACCAGAGGACTCCAAAACGTGCCCTTATTATCACTTGCTCGACGCCATATACAAGGAGAAGGCCAAGCACGAAATGCCGCCGCAGCCACCGATCATGGCGTTGCCGGAGCAACAATGGCCGACGGATTCCTCCACAATGCCGGCTAATCGTGATCATAATCAGGTTCATGACGGTACCGAAAATTTCGATAATTTCGAGGATGAGGATGAGGACGACCAGGTGGAACACAATAACGACGAAGTCGGGGGTGATTATGAGATGGTGGCAAATGCCCCGCGGACGCTATCTCCACCGCCTGCGGCGGCATCTGAGCCGTAGGGGGAGATTTGGGGGAGCATGAAGGGTTAAAAATAGGTGGAAAAAATGTTGCAAAGAGCAGAATTGCAGGGGGTGTCAGAAGGGGTGGGGAATGGGGGGTAGGGGGGCGGAGATTGAATTGGACAGAACGGAGGGTGCTTTGGGGGGTGGGGGTTAAAAAATTTTACTAATTTATTATGAGGGCTTTTGAAAAAAATATACTCCTACTTGTTACTCGACAATTTATTAATTTATTTTATTTATTTGGGAAGTATATGAATAAATTTGAGGGAAATGCGGGGTTGGAGTTAAAATCATTTTATTTAAATGAAATTTGGGAGCTTTTGGATTTTATTATTATTGTTGTTGATGATGATATAATAAGAACCAAGAAAGGGGGCAGCACATTTCAATTGAGTTTGGATTTTTCCTTTGCTTTTCCCCTTTTGTTACAAATAATTTGTAACTTTTGCTTTGTCAGCCCGTTATATTATTTAATAATTAATATAGTTATATATATTATATTAGCATCCATAATTAATTTCCTTAAAAGTATCGACCCTAAAATCATACTACATGTTAGATTAATTGGTTTGGGTAATTAAGTGGGTAGTAATGTGCATGCATTAAAGCCCTGCTGCAGCTGGTTCTAAACTTCAAATAAGGGCCTGTTTGTTTTGTCTTGTGAAAAAAGGAGAAGTCAGTAGAAAAAGAATGAGGGAGAAGGAGAATTTAAAAGCAAAAGCATCTCAAATAATTGTTTGGATGAATATTATTAAAGTTGCTTTTCAACGTAAACATGTTTGGATGAATTGTACGTAGAAAGACTTTTAATATAATAAAATTACTACAATGGACATAAATATTAGTACAATGATATTTATAATTAATTTTATTTCCTTTTTAAATAGGGTTATTTTTGTATTTTTATTACTAAATAACTTCTCCTTTTAAAAAAAGTAACCCCCTACCTACTTTGAAAAAAAGTAGAATTTTAACTTTTGCTTCTCCTTTTTATTTTAAAAAAAAGTTAAAACAAACAACTAAAAAAATTCAAAAGGACTTTTGGAAGAAGCAAAAGTTAAAAGGAGAAAAATTAAGGCAAAACAAACAGGCTCTAAAACCCAAATTAAAAACTTTTTTGTAGCTAGCTAATTCTCATTATTCAATACACTACCAAATTTAATTTATGAATAGAGATAGATATAGCTTAGACGAGCTTCAGGCTTTAGCCTTTAGGGGAATTGCTCGAAATGTTGAATCCAAATGCATCTAATATATATATACATGCATGTTACTTGTTACAATTAAACATTTCAGACTGGTACATAAAATTACCTTTAATATGTACCACGATTTCCAAGGGAATAATTTCATTTTATTTTTCTTTTTTTTTGGGGGAGGGGCGGGGACAGTCGCGTATCTATATTAGGTCAAGGTCGGTCAATTGACCCACCAAAAAAATTAAAAAAAGTAAAATATTAGTACTAATATTTTGATATAATTAGGATTTTTGTGGTAATTTTATGATAAGTGTGTAATTTGAGTAGGAGTCTAATAGTATGTTAGTTGTTTTTATTATAAATATATTTAAATTTTAAGGGTTTCATAACTCCAATGGAGATCTATTCAATAAAGAGGAGAATGGGACTTGGTCTAGTGATCATGTCTCCCACTTCCAACTTTATGGTTGCGATTCCCACCCGGCCTCATATCCTTCCTCTTTATCCCTATTTCTAATTTGTATTGTTTAGGCTCTCACGCACCTTTGCCGACACATGAGTGTCAATATTTACAAAAAATAAAGAGCCAAGTCTTTAAATTTTTTTGAGGTATTTACAAATTTTAAAGTCTTAATAATATTTAAGTATTTACTACAAGAAAAAGCCCCGTTCCCGACCGGAGCCGCCGACTGCGGAAATCCGGGTCGATTCTCCCGACCGCACTACCGACCGCATATGCGGTCGGTAGGTTAGGGCTATAATTCGTCTTCCCGGGGCTGTGAAATCGATTTACACAGACAGCCTCTTCTCCCCATTTTCACCCTTTCTTACCCAATTCTTCCGACCTCAACATTCCCGTCCACCTCGAGCCTACCAAGCCCATAGAGCGAGCCTCCCCATCGCCGAACGCACGCACCGAGCCGCCGCCGCCGCCCCCCCCTCCCCCAAAACTCGCTCGAGCCACCTCCGGCCACACCTGCCGTGTTTTCTTTCCAGCCCGACGACCGGAGGTGCAAGGCCGGTCCGGCGGCATTCCTTCGTCTCCGGCATTGGTGGTGGCAGTCCCGGTTGATCGTCGCAGTTGCACAGCCGTGTTGAGGTATGTACAATTCTATGATTTTGGGTGTTTGCTTAAAAATATGTGATTTCCTACATCATGATTCAATTAATTTCTGAATTTGGTTATGTGATTTCTAGTTATATAACAGTGAATTTGGTTATGTGATTTCTGAATTTGGTCATGATTCAGTGAAGAGTACTCAAAATTTTCTTGGCAATTGGTTAGATTTGAAGTTTCCAGTATTGTAGTTTCATTGTTAATACACTTGTTCTTGAAAGGCTTGGAGATTATTGAATTTGAGTATGGTTGTAGAAATATGATTTTGAACGTAGTTGAAACTTGGTTTCGTTTACTGTTGGAATTTAAATGTGAAAATTTGATAAACATATTGAGAATCTTCCAAGTTGGTAAAGTTGTTATGTGCAAATCCGTTAGTGAAGCTGCAAATATGGTTTAACTAATCTGATGTTTAATGGATTTGGTGAGCAAGCACAGACTGTATTCAGGTTGCCAGTCTTTTACAAGCAAAGAGATTACTTGTTCTATCCAGCATGGGCTTTTTCCTTGCCCATTTGGATCTTGTGAATTCCCCTATCGCTCTTGGAATCTTCGATATGGGTTATTCTAACATACTACACTATTGGATTTGCTCCTTCTGCTGCAAGGTACAACCATCTGCTGGTGAACTCTCAATATATTTTGGTCTTTTATTCACAACCCAATTTAACTTCTACATAATATTAACTTCTGTAATTTCTAGTGTCCTGGCACCTTTTGAAAAAGTCTTATATTTGCTGTCAATGCAGCCAGTAGATCCCCAAGACAAGATGCATACTGTTGGGAAAGTCCTCCTTCATGAAAGGGGCTTCTACACAGAGGATAAATGGTTTTGGATTTCTATTGCAGCACTCATGGGATTTTCAATTCTCTTTAATCTTTTATTCACTGCAGCGTTAACCTTCTTAAATTGTAAGTTCTGTTCATGATTTCATCATCAGTTTATTCTCTCCCTGTTGAACTGAACTGGAGGTTATAAGCACTTGCTGATATGGATATTTTCAGCCTTGACCAACTCAAAATCTGTACTGGAGGATGAACATGACAGTGAAAAGAACAATGCTGCTGGAGGTATTATCTATTTCCATGTATCTTCTTGATGGAAGTACACATTTATTTTTATCTTAACAATCAGCATCGATGAACAGATAAAACTTAAGATTGGTATTCTTCTACTTCTTCATCTCATGAACCCTTTTTTGCAGACAACGGTGTGAAAGAAACCACTGTGGGTGGCAGTTCTGATAGAACAACCCAAAAAGGGATGGTTCTGCCATTTCAACCTCTGTCACTTGTGCTCGACAGCATGAACTACTATGTTGATATGCCTGCTGTAGGTTGCTTTCTTTACATTTTCAGTGCATTTCATTCTTTTACTTCTCCCAACACTGATAACTGATTCCAAATATAAGGAAAGGACAATGTTTGTAACATTGGAAGAATGAAGCCTTGTACTGTGAACAGTTGAACGAAATATTTTAGCTTTCAATTCTTCAAACAAATATTGAAAGGGCACTAAGTTCCACTTTGCTTTTGTTTACCAGGAGATGAAAGCTCAAGGTATTGAAGGTGATCGTCTCCAACTACTAAAAGCTGTGAGCAGCACCTTTAGACCTGGAGTACTGACAGCACTTATGGGGGTCAGTGGTGCTGGGAAAACAACCTTAATGGATGTATTAGCCGGACAAAAGATAGGGGGATACATTGAGGGGAATATCAACATTTTAGGTTACCCCAAGAAGTAGGAAACATTTACATGGAAATAATATTCAAAATTTTAGATTACTTGTTCTTTATGTTGTTTTGAGGATGTTTTCTAATGTTAGGGTATTGTGCATTTGGTTGTGGATTTGGTTGGATGGTGGATGTTTACAAGTCCTTTCTTGAAAAATTGGATGTTTACAGGTTGGAAACCTGAAACAGAAAGGCCTGTTGGCCTATTACAGAGTTCCCGACCGCACCTGCGGTCGGGAAGGCGGTCGGGAATCACATTTTTAATTTTTTTTATTATTATTTTTCGGATCCTACCGACCGCACATGCGGTCGGTAAGCGGGTCGGTAGCTTTCCCGACGGTGGTTTCTGCGGTCGACACCGAGTTATCGACAAAGTCACTCCCGACCGCGTTTTGCGGTCGGGAGTGCGGTCGGGAACCACAAGAGCCGACCCGCATCAAGGTGTTACCGACCGCAATGTGCGGTCGGGAACTACAGTTTTTCTTGTAGTGATTCAACACCTCAATGACTTAGACTCCATCAATTTTAATGGATTCTACGGATTCTGTATAATATAAAAAGTCAGCAAACTCTACATTAAGTCTATGAATTTTTTAAATATACCGATTTTTATGAGTTTAAAAAATGTAACAAAATTTTAATTAAATAAATATTTTTTCCTAATGTTAGTTGATCACTTTTCATAATTTTTGACCAACCAAATAAAAGTTTCTGGATCCGCCACTGGCCGGGGATGAGGATCATCAGCTGACTACAATAAAATAAAACCTGATATCATATATTATACAGAATCATCAAAACATGCAGAACACGAATCATCAAATTAAAACCCATATATAGTTGATGTCATATTGATCCTTGTTTATCTATTAGAAACCAATAAAAATAATACTCCGTAAGAAGAAGAAGAAGAAGAAGTAAAAGGGTTAACGTACTGCAGGTGCTGCAATAATAAAGACTGAAATGGTATAGTAGTGTACGTAGTGGCCAAGTTGAGTTACACAGATAAAGGATCAATACCCAATTAATGTAATTGAAATGAGAAATATAAAAATTCCTAGCTAGCTATGTGAAGAATATGAAAATGAAATAGTTGCAGGTGTGATTTGGTGGCACACAGTGAATGTGGTAAAGATGAATGAATTACAAAATTAAAATGATGGATTGTGCATGGTAATACTAATGTAAATGAATCCCGCGAGTACATTTATTTATGAAGAATAGTACTCCCTCCGTCCCATTTAACTTGTCCTGTTTCACTTTTGCACACAATCCAATGTATTTTTTAATCTTTTAATATCTCAAAATATACACAATGAAAAATTATACAAAATATATATTATAAAACTATGTGATCATATGATTCTATCAAGACCCATCTCGACTATTTTTTGCTAAATATATACTTGCAATTAAATTGAGTCAAAGCTGAACAATGAACAGTGTAAAAAAGTCAAACAGGACAAGTGTAGTGGGACGGAGGGAGTAATAAATAAGCATTAAAAAAAAAAAAAAAAAAGAACCAACAATAAGTACTTGTAGATGTGCAAAACCACCATGCATTTCCCATTTCCCATTTCTCACATGTCAACTGTCTTTCTCTCATTACACTATACTATTAATTCTCTTTTTAGCTTTTATTCTTAGCTTCTTCACACACACACATAGGAGTATCATATTTCATACTAATATATACTTTGAGAATTAATTAATTAATAAGTAAGACTTAAGTAACCCAAGATATACTTCACATACTCAATATTAAATCTTTTCATGGTTGGAATGGTAGAAATATTTATAATACTACCATTTTAAACTTTCAATATGAATTGTAAACTACTCATCCGTTTCAAAATAAATATAGCATAAGGAAATGACATATGATTTAATGTAAGAAATAAAAATGCTTTAGTGAAAGTTTTATACCTTTAAAAGCATTCTATATATGGTAATTAATGTAACATTTATTATAAAATACCTAAAAAAAGAAAGTGTTACACTTGAAAAGAAATGGAGGAAGTACTATTTATTACACTTGATCATAATAGATATGGAAAAAAGGCCAAATAAATCCGTTTTTTTTTTCAAAAAAGCCAAATCGGTCCTTTTTTAATTTTATTGCCAATTTAGTCCGCTACCTATGCTAATTATATCCACTTTAGTTCAAAAATCATTAATCCTTCCTAGGATGCTGATGTGTCAATGATTTATTCTAAATCATACACGCTGGATCTGTTTTGGGATTGCTGCCACTCCGACGTGTTTGCCAAATAAGTGTGCAACCCGACCCGACTCTAATTTCAATCACCTCTCATATTGCAGCACTCCCAATTCGAAGCCCTTCTTTTCAATCACCCCCAATTCGAAGCCTTTCATTTCAATCACCTCCCATATCGCAGCACCCCCAATTCGAACCCTAATCCCACGGCGCATATTGAAATTCCGGCAACAAAGAAACGATAATGGGGACGTTTGGCTCAAAACTGAGGGCCGAAGAATGAAAAGAACAGTCACATGCCTTTCGTCTCATTGTGTTTAATCTTGAATCGCCTTTAAGAATGAAAATGACCGAAATAAATCAATGTCACGTCACCGTCCTATAAAGGATTAGTGATTTTTGGACTAAAATGGATATAATTAGCATAGGTAGCGGACTAAATCGGCAATAAAATTAAAAAATGACCGATTTGACTTTTTTGAAAAGAAAACGGATGTATTTGGCCTTTTTTCCTAATAGATATAGACAACTTACTTAATTATTATATTTTTTTATAGATACAATTGCATTGACTTAATTAATCAAAAATAAATTCATTTTTTAAAAATTAAAATAAATTTTCATTAATTTTATTATATATTCATTTTTACGCTACAAATTTTTATTATTCATTTAAAATTTACTACTACTATTTAACAACTCAAATGCAGCAACATAATCATTCCCGTCCCAACCTTAAAATAGTCTTAAGGATCAGGTCAATCCCGATTCTAGTCTCAATTCTTACATTTAAATGTCCTGTTTCATTTTTATTCTTTTACATGTAATAGAAGGGAAGATTTTGTAACTGAGTTGACAATCAACCAAATTAGTTAGTCCTATATTATTATGCTATATATACACCTCCTATACGACGTCGTCATGTGAAACTGATCTTCAATTCATAGCATTAAATTTTTGGGGAAGCGGAAGCCAGGAATTTCGTAGAATTAATTATTACAAAAGGCTAAGAAGGGTGCCACTAAATACCAATATTTCCCCCCAAAAAAGGACTATGTATCTTACACTACAATTGATAATAATCGGACGGTCAAATATGAATCCATTTAAGAAACAAAGTTGTTTGTCGATTCGTTGATCGATCATATTAAAATTGGACTATTTTATACTTCTATTACCCTCCAAAGATATAATTTCTGGAGTAGAAAGGAATCAATAATGTAATAAAAATAAATAAAGATTATGAAATTGAATATTTGTACCGGAGTAGTATTACGTACATTAAAATTTTCAAAGCATAGTCAAGAAGCAACAATGACTTGGCTTTCCCCACAATTAAAAGGCATTATTATTGTTTACTTCTTCATAAAGTCTCCAAATTGGTCCTTCAAATCAAACAGTATACTCCAGTTATTAGTCTCCATACAAATTAAATAGTAATGTTTAACTATTATAGATACTGATCAGCACAGGATGTCCATCCCATTAAAAATACAAGTAGAAAATTATTATAAGAACTATGAATATAAGATTGTTTCAGTACTGTCTTAGCTCCATGATTACTATTCTTATTACCACTGCAGTACATGAAACTGTATGTCTGTGCAAAATAATTTGCACTGAAAAACATAAATGGCATGGGGACATACAGCAATTATTTGAACAAAATAAATGATAATTTGAGGAATTTCCTCCAAATTCATTTGACTTTTCGAAGCCCATTTAAAATTACGTGGGACCATTCTGAAACGAATTGCCAGCATCTTTTTTACAGAGAAATAAATATAAATAATAGTAATAGTGTATTGTATCTGTGACATGTAGCTATCGCATTCAGAAAAAATTTAAGTAAATGTGAAATTTGAGGATCTTATCTTTTTTGCGATCATTTCGTACTTATCACCTTCCTGTGTAACATGGAGATTGTACATTGCTATTTTTAAATAATTGACGTTATTTTGGCAGACCCTATAATAAATGATTGGTTCATCTCATATTGATAATTACTTCATCCATCATCTTTTTTGTTTCTACATTCCAAATAATAAAAAAATATACAAATGAGGCTAAGGGGTTTATAATTACTCCTACTATGTTAGAAGGATCATACGCATATATACTATTTGTTGGGTAAAATGTTTGAGGGGGTGACAACAGTATATAGTATTATTTTTTATTTTATTTTATAATACATAGAAACAAAATGTTACATACTATCGACTATTACGCATCACACATAGGGGTCCCCACCCCATGTTGTTTACTAGTATATTTATTTACTTCAGCATATATATATATATATATATATATATGCTGAAGTAAATAAACTGTACGTATATATATATATATATACCACGTGTACGTATATACTGTATTTTGTTTCTTGTAAGTATGTTGCTGGATTCAATATTTTAAATGTACATATAATTTTTGGTATATTACACAACAAGAACACTATTCTCGAGAATTTGGTAGGTTGTTATGCATCCAACAATTATTTCTGTTAGATTGAATATGTGATTTGTGTAGGTAATATTTATGGCACTGTAAGATTCCCCGCTCGTGTTGAATCATGTGTTCAGTAACCTAGCTATTTGTAAAATATTCATTTTTATTTATATATTTACATATATGAAAGTATGTATGTACTGTATGTATCGTATAGTACTAAATAAATAGGAGTAATAAATTTGTGTGTACAACAATACCCAACGTTAGTTGTTGACAATAATAACACCTTAAAACCGTTAGCAGTAGCACTACATAAAATATGTAAATGGGCCAATGAAGATTGGAGAACCCATTAAGAGCCCAAGCAAACAATAGAAGATCTATTGGGCTCTTTGGGTCAGGCTGCACTACCCACAACCAGAACCTTAAGGCCCACTACAATTTCGGAGGTCAGATATGAGACAGCGCAACAAAAACATTAGGTTACTACTGGATGGAGTAGCTTTTTCTTCTAGGTTTATTTTTACATATGATATGCGATAGGTGTTATGAATACTCTAAAATTGCCAAATTTTGGAGTAATGAATTTTACCAGACTGTTGATCCAAGGGATCAATTTTGTTGTATATCGTACTACCCGAGTGTTTTTGTAAAAGGAAGACTCTTATTAATTATAATTGAAATCATTAAGAATCAGAATAATCATATGCACTTGGTATCATAGAATTATGCACGCATTTCCATTAAATTTTGTAGCAGTAAAAATGAACTGGAAAAACAAATCTTTCACTAAGAATAATAAACTGTCTAATAAACCTGTTAATTCAAACTTCAAAGGCTTGCAAATTAAGAAAAAAGGACACACAATTGAATCATGTGTATTTGCTTTAAGAAACCAAAACTGCATCAGCCTTTACATCTCTATATCCAGTGTCCATTTATACAACATAGCAATTTCCCCTGTTCCCAATCATACTATCTAAATTACTGCCTTCAACACAATTAGAATCTCACTATATACGATATATATAGCCGAAGCAGTAGTACTCTATCTCTTCCAGGGCATTTGTTAAATTCAATGTATTGGAAAAGCAGAACTGTTCTTCGCAAGAAAAATGCAAAAATAGTTCGTAGCCGTAGTGGTTAAAGACGATTACTTGTGATTGACTTTCTGTCGCAGGGTTTGAACTTTGAAGTAATAAGAGTCATCTGTTTTTCAACCGAGAAGAAGACAGCTGGGATCTTGTTCGATTGGGTAAGCCACTGTCGCTAACACTTCCTTCCATCAGGCTCTCGTGCACATCTGAGAATTCTCTTGTCCACGATCTCAAGGGGATAAGATGGCTGTCATCCTTGGACTTCTTACGTTCTTCATACTGTTTCACATTTTCCGATATCTGATGGAATGTTTTGTTGATTTTTGCAATACCTCTCTCTACAGGTTCCACAACGTGTGAAACTGTGAACTTCATGTCATCAACCATCTATCCACACATCACGGAGATAAAATCATTCCACGAAAAAGTGTTAGGTTAAGGAATCACAAACAAAATTGGACAACAGAAGGATGAAAAAGATTTATTCAGAAAGGAGATAGGTGAAAAGGAAGTTGATCTCACAATTCCACCGCTTCCAACTACTACATCACGGACACTCTGGTGCAGTCTCGGGCGCCTCTGTCTCTCCTCTGCATGTGGAGAGAAGCGACCTTTGGTAAATCTTTGACCATCGCGAACCTCTTCGGGATCCGGTGGGGATCCTAAAGATGCATAATCTGCCATCACAGCAGCGTTTCTCACACATCTCTCCCCTCGTTTGTAAGGCTCTGCTGGGAAAACGTAAAGATGTACCACAGCAGCAACACCCATCTGAATCACAATACAATTCCTGAACATTGTAGGTACACATAACATAAAACGAGAGCAGAACATTCAGTTAAATAGTTTCCACAAACCTCAATGCAGATGATGTAATCCTGTATTCGTGTTTTCAAAGCCAGTGCCAGAGCCCCCTTTAAGGCGCCAAAGGAGAAGAGAAAGGCAACAGCAACACCTTGCCACCATGTCAAGAATACAATTGACTTAAATGTTAAAAACTTAGCCAAAGGTTTGATCGGTGCCAATTTATTCTTTGTTACAGAATAGAACTGCACAAGGCAGTACAAGGCCCAAGTCTGGCTGAAATTCAGAACTACTGCCAAATATGGATAGCTGCAAGCAGACATTTCAGATCATATTAAAAAATTGAATTCATCATATTTATAAAAGAACTACATTCGAAAGACTGAAATGTAAATAGTGAGGCAAATGGAACAAGAAAATTGAACACTAGTAGTAAAACAATAATAATCACTTACGCATATCCCCACTCAAATTTTCCTTCTCCATAAACACCTAAATGTTGAAAAAACACAGCCAGCAATGCACATATCATCTTCAATATCATCTAGGAATTTAAAGTTCAAGGTTAGATTAAGGACAGAGAAATGAAAATGGTAAGTCTTTTAGTAATGGAGAGAACATACATATTGAACAATGCCTATTTTTACAGCATGATAGAAATCAGAGCCAAGTGTCCAAGCCCTTATTAAGCAGTTCAATGGGAAAGGGTGTTCAACAATTCCGTAGGCGTAAGCATCATCTAAAAGAGGTACACTAGAAGGGGAAAAGCCATGACTTTCAAAGAATTCGATTGTATTTTCCTCTCCACCTGCATGACATAATGTACCAAGTATAAACCATGCTTAATGGATTAATAGAACAGAACACATTTAAAGGTAAAATAAATGAATATAAGCATCATTTTTTGTCTCAGTGCCATAGGGTAATGAATGCTGGGATATCCCAAAGTGTGAAACCATATAGTACTTGCAAAGGAATAATTATGATAGAAGGAAACGTTAATATGAAACATAGGGAGATGATATGCAAAATATGTACGAAGCATTATCAAATCAACAACCAAGAATCATCAGCTTGCTCTGATTTCTGCCTGATAAGTTGATCAATCAAAGCATAGGATGGTAATTCTTACTTTAGTCATCAACCCCGAAAAGAAAAATAGTCTAAATCGATTATTCTAGTTGGGAAAAAAGACCAAATGAAACTAAATACAACATAATAAAAGGAATATCAAAGATAAAATAAATAAAACTTGAGCAATATATCGAAAATAGATGAATTGCATGCCATCATCAAATACACGCTTCAAATAGAACGAGTTCGAGGTGAGAACAACATTCAGGAAATTGAAAATATAAAGATCAAATTTTAGTTGTGGGCATACCTAGGCAAGCAATGAGGTATCTCTCAAAGCAATACAGAGCAAAAGCTTCATAACAATCTCTTATAATTTCACAGTTGAAAGCTTCATCCGAATTTACTAGTGAAAGGAACTGTTCACAAAACACCAGATAAAAAATTAAATGAAAACAGCTCAAATACACCAGATCTCTTAAACGAAAAACATGTACATCCCGAAAGGATTCGCCAACAAAACTAGCTTAACAGAGTGTATTTCACATGACCCACATGTTAAGCACTTATGTGCTGATTTATCTCACTTTCTGAGGCTTTTGGATTGGAACAACTACCAGAAAAAAAATATTCCAAACTCCAAAATGAAAATTACAAGAAATTCATTGGAACTAAGTAGATAGATCACACACAATTGAGTTTCACGAAGCAAGCATTCTGGTGTTTTCTTGCCAAAAAACACCAACTGCCCTTTCAAGGTCCTGTTGCAGACAAGGTAGCTCACAATTTACCTTCTCAAATATGAGACAAATTTCTTACTACAGTCTACAGAGCATGGTACGACTTCAGTGAATGATTGGGATAAGTATCAACACATGTACCTAGTGCCTAGTGGTTCTTTACAACAAGTGAAAAGCAAGTCAGCCAGGATCCTTGTCAGATGATTAACAGAGACAGAAATTTGAGAGCAATATGCTGGCGCCCAAAGTCATGTTTTACTATATTTAGAATATAAAAATCACTTCTCAAATATCTCAAGATACGTAATAGTGCTCTATGATTGAATGCAAAACATGCAAAAGCAATTTCTTAATCAGAAATTATTACCGATTCAACTGCATAAACAGGAACCATTAGAATGAGCCCAATTAAGAATTTTTGCTCCTGAAAGGAACAAAGAGAACACGTTAAAAACTTAAAAAATGAAATTCAAATTAGAAACATGTCTTAAAACTAATCGTCATGTCTAACCTCTGGCTGATTGTAAGCAGCCAAATGCTCAAAGATGAGATACATAGAGAGAATGAGAGCAACCACTACCAATACAGCTGCACTAGTAACGGCCCAGCTGTAGAGTGATGAGGTCCCAGTACCGATACTGACAGGCCAAAACCTTGCCAATCTGTCTGTGGATTCACACAAAGTGGCAAGAGATAGAAATGAGAATAGAAACCCCTTCCACCCCATCACAGATTAACCCAGTTTTCTCAACACGTCAAGAAATACATCCCATGAATCATCAAGGCTCTAACCCAGTTTTCTCAACACGTCAAGAAATACATCCCATGAATCATCAAGGCTCCAGCAAAATAACCCCGCAACCTAGCTTCAATAAAACAATAACCCAAGTCCCTTTGAAACCCCTGTCAAATTGAGAAAAAACAGTCATAAGGAAAGCCCTGCAACATCCAAGTTCGCTTGTTTCGCCAGATAATTGCCCGTGACATCAAAGAATGATCGATTTCCCTACCAAAAGAGAAAATAAATAGATTGCACCATCAATAAATTTGGTTAAGGCGTTTGCCCTAATATATGAAATTCATCCAACAACACCTAGGTGAACCACAAATTACGTTTCGAATAAGAATAAGAGAAATTCCAGAAATCCCTTCGTACAAATATATATATCGTCAAATTTGTTCCTCAATATTACGACTAGAACGTTTTTAAATCGAACCTCTTCGCGGGCCAAAACGTTAAACGTTCCCCGAAAAGACCGTAGCAAAATATCACGAACAACTACGATGGAATTTCCGTTTAAATTCAGAGTAATAATAAAGTAAAGGCCAAAGAGGGAGGTGATTATGGGATCGCCGTGTAGGCTCCAGAATAATCGCGAAATCCCGACGTTGTCGAGCGCCTCCAACAGTTCAAGCGACGATGGGGACTCTTCTGTATGCTTTAATTTTTCTGGTCTGATTAATTTATAAGACCTGGTCTGGTTTGATCTGAATTTATCTGGTCTGGTCTGGTCTGATTTCAACTGGTCTGGTCTGATCTGATTTGAATTGATCTGGTCTGATCTATTCAGATCTGGTCTGATCTTATTTTATTTATATTTTGATTCTAATTAGATTTATGATAATAATAATAATAATAATTATAATAATAAAATTAATAATTAATTTATTATAATAATAATAACAATGAATTAGTAATCATTAAAAAAATAATTTATTAATAAATTAGTGATTAATTTATTATTATTATTATTATATAATAGTAATAATAATTAATTAATTGTTTTTATTATTATTGTTAATTATTACTACTAATTACTAATACAGTATTTATTGGAGCTGTCAAAATGGGCTTGGCCAGCCCGCCCCCGCCTCCCAAAAGAGTGGGTTGGGCTGAATAAATAAAGGCCCGTTTGGAAGCGGGCCTAAATGAGCTAGCCCGCCTAAACTCGCCGTCGCTTGGGCTGGCACGCGGAGGGTGCGGGCCAACCCGCGGGCTAAGCCAAAATTTTAATTTATTTAATTTTTTTTTAAGTTTGTTATGAAAATCTATATAATATGTATTTGTAAAAATATTAATTAGTTGAATATTATTTGAATTCATATATTTTAATTTGATATTAGTTAATATAATTCAATTTATAATTTTTCTATATTAAAAAAATTATAAATTGAATTATATTAACTAAATTAAATTAGAATAATTTTAAAGCTCACTTTATATGACATGAGCTACTTAACATTACTTTTTCAACTAATTTTTTTCAAAAAAAGAATACTATACAAAATTAAAATAAATTATTTTAGATTTTATTAAAAATATATTTAATTTTAAAATTAGTTAATATATTTAATTTTGGATAAATAAAAATATTATACAATTTATTATATAATTAAAAAATAATTTATTAATTAAATAAAAAACCACGGGCTAGCCCGCCTAGCCCGCAACCCGCAGGTGGGTTGGTCTGGGTTTAGGTTATTCTAGCCCGCCCCGCCGTGGGCCCAGCCCGCCTAAGCCCGTAAAATGATGGGCTGGAGTGGGCTTGGCCCGTGTCGCGCCGCCAACCCGTTTTGACACCTCTAGTATTTATTATATATTAGTATTTTCAATAATAATTAATTATTAATAGTTAATTAATTATAATTATAATAATAGTTAATAAAATAATAATTATTAAGAGTTATTTACAACTATTATTATTACTATTATTATGATTATTATTGTTATTATCATTATTATATATTTTAAACATATTTAGTGAAAGTATTTAAACTTATATTTTGAAAGTATTTATAATATAAAATATATTAAGAACGTGACTAGTATATTTAAATAATATTTTGATGAGCAAAAGAATATTTTTAGAAATATTTTTAAATAACTACAATAAAAATAATATTTGTATTGCTATATTTTTTCGCTTTTTATAAAAAAAATATTATATGTAATTATATAATTTTATTATAATGATCTGATCTGATCTGGTCTGGTCTGAATGTTTCTGGTCTGGTCTGATCTGATCTGATCTGATTTGATCTAGTCTGACCTGAATGTTTCTTATCTGATCTGATCTGATCTGATTTTAAAAAAATAAGTAATAAGTCCTGAAAATAAGTTCTAGAGAACAGGGCCTCACTTTTCACTTTTCTGTTTTTTCCTTCCTCCTGAATAAACATAAACACGGGACGGGACGGAGTATGATAATTTTTTTTTTTTTTTTTTTTTTTGGGATGAGCCATTAAAGGCCCGGGAAATGGGTGGTGGGAGCAAATGACACACAATTATAAAGGCGAATAAAGGGGATGGATAGGGGGCCGGTGGGAATCGGACCTCCAACCTTCCGTTGGAAGTCCTCATCCCTATTATAATTAAGAGGGTGTATTCAATTAAGAGTCTAAATGAATTTTTTGGACTTTTAAAGTTATGGTGTATTTAATTTAGATTTTAAAAAGTTTTAGGGTATTCAATACGGATGTTAAAAAGTCTTTAAAAATTTAGGTGTATTCAATATAGATTTTAAAAAATTTTTAAAAATTTTGAGGTATTCAACGATCCATGGATTTTAAATCTTGATAGATTTTAATGGATAAAAAATATAACTAAATAAAATCTCCCTAAACAATCTAACATTTTTAAAAGTCAGACAAACTCTACATAAACTCTATATGGAGTCTACACAAAATCAATCAACTCTATGTGAGTCTATGGACTCTTTAAATCCATCAAACTTTTTAAAATTCATAAAACTCTGGATTGAATACACCCTCCTAAGTAGGATCTTGTTGAGATGTGTATTAAATTGTGTCAGTGGCATTAAAAAATAATGGAGGTAATTATACTTAGGGTTTGTTTGAAAAATTAGTTGTTAGTTGTTAACTGATTACGTGAATAATAAATTAGTTGAAATTAGTTGTTTGTCAGTTTCAAGCCCAACTTTTTTGCCTAAAATAAGCTAATTCCAAAATGTTGTTATTTGCAGCGGTTTCAAAATAAACTGAGTGAGTATTATTTTAAGTTAGAGTCTGTTTGTTTTGCCTTAATTTTTCTCCTTTTGACTTTTGCTTATCCCAAAAGTCCTTTTGAATTTTTTTAGCTGTTTGTTTTGACTTTTTTTAAAAATAAAAGTAGAAGCAAAAGTTAAAATTCTAATTTTCTTTCAAAGTAGGTCGAGGGTTACTTTTTTTAAAAGGAGAAGTCATTTAGTAATAAAAATACAAAAATAACCCTATTTAAAAATGAAATAAAATTTTATAAATATCCTTATAATATTTAATTATGTCCATTTTAGTAATTTTAATATATTAAAAGTCCTTCTACGTACAATTCATCCAAACATGTTTCCATTGAAAAGCAACTTTAATAATATCCATCCAAATAATTATTTGATATTCTTTTGCTTTTGAATTCTCATTCTCCTTCTTCTACTGACTTCTCATTTTTCACAAGCCAAAACAAACAGGCCCTTAATTTATCTTTTTTTTTTTGGTGATCGGTGACGCACAAGCGTCGGCAAAAAAGAAAACTAAAAAAGCTACAGAATAAGGAGGAAGGAAAAGAGAAAGCAAAGGAAGCAACTAGGCACGTTGGAACCAAACACCATCATAGTCAGCCGTGAGAAAAGGTCTTGTTTGGCAAAACAACTAAATAGAATTAGCTTATTTTAGACAAGTTGAAATAAATTAACTTATCTTTTTAAATAAGTTAATTTATTTCAACTTGTCTAAAATAAGCTAATTCTATTTAGTTGTTTTGCCAAACAAGACCTTAGTTTTTTTTTTTTTCTTTCTATAAACTCTCTCATTCCCACGAAAGTTGGCTCGTAATTTTTTTTGGTGTCGCACAAAGTTTCACTACTTTTCATTTATAGATAAATTAAATTAATATAAGTATGATTAAAATTTTATTTGTTTTCAAATCTCATTAAAATTGGTCACTTTTATTTGGCACAAATTTCAACGTACTTTTACTTTTTTGCACAAAATAAGTACTAAAAAAATTGTAAAAAATATATATTATGAAATTAGAACATTATTAACAATATCACACTTGGTTATTTTTTTATAATTACATCATTACAATAATAATATGTCAAATTTAAATATGAAACAATTTCAAAAGTCAAATAACAGGAATGGAGACTTTCCCTTGTGGTTAAGTCCCCCTACTCTCGACTACCATTTCATAGTCTCTATAAGTTGTTTAGCAAGAAAAAAAAAAGTCAAATAATCAATGAAGAAAATTATTAAAATCTTAAACACAAATATCCTGTTATTTTAAACGCTAACCACACTACCTAAATTACAGTAACAAAATAAACGAGTTAAGTTTCACGGGACGGAGGGAGTAAAAAATACAAGAAAGTATCTAAGTAACTATCTATTCCCTCCGTCGCGGAACTTGGTTCATTCCTTTTGAACACGATAATTTAAATAGTGCATTTTAGTAGTTTGGAAATTTCAAACTATTTACATAAAATATACATAAAAAGTTTTAATAATTTAATTCTTTATGTGGAAATCATTCAAAAATTGATATTGAAGATAAAATTTCACTTTAAGGAACCGTTTGGGTGATGTTTTGAAAAAAGAAAAAGCCAAAATCAGGAATAGAAGTAGAAATCAAAAGCAGAACTTATGTATTTGGATAAAAATTTTAAAAGAAACATTTTGTTAAAAGTTATTTGAATATATACAAATAAAAAAAATACTTTTGAAATGCATAAATTATAAAAAAGGTCATGCTGCTTATTTATATGGCAAATAGAAGTATATTTTTAAATTTATAAAGGATCAATAAAATTATTGCTAAGGGATTGGAACTTGACCCAAGTAGTTAAGCTCTGACTCTCAACTTTCAGGTTGTGGGTTCGAATTCCGCCCGACCTCCCACCAATTTTCTAGTTTGTTTTTAATAGTTTATTTTAGCAATATATAATATATATATATATATAGCTAAAATAAACTATTAAAAACAAATTCAAATATCGTTTATTTTCTTAAATGGTAAACTCAAAATATAATTATCTAGATAAATTTTTGATAAAAGTTTTAATATTGTTTCCAACCATTAATATAAATTTATCTTGACAATAAATAATAAATATATTTTTTATAGTGTAATTGTAATAAATTTGTAATGATATTTTAGACTTTAATATTTTAATAGGTATTTGTGGCTTCAATTTTCAGGCTTCTAATTTTTTTTTTTTCTTTTCAAGGTAATTTCATTTATTTAAAAAGTCCATTCAAACATATGTTTTGATGTGACTTGACCTAAGTGGTCATATTACATTCCTTTCAATTATATGTTGGGTTGGTGGGTGTTTAATTTCCACCCGCCCCCCTATTCATCCGCTGTATCCCCCTAATTTGTGTGGCTTGAGCTCTCCATATATTTGCCGACACATATATGTGAATATTTATAACATAAAAATATGTCTTTTTTTTTTTATAAAACACATATATTTTTCTTATGGGAGGTATATTTTACCAAAAGTAAAAGCCATAAGTATTTCTCCAAAAATCCATCAAAACAAACTCTGAGAATTAAAAATGATGAAATTTCAGTATTTTGTACTTCATCCGTTCTCATGAAAATGTAACACATCATCTGTGCACGCAATCCAATGCATGATTTTAATAATTATTAATTTACATTGTGTATAAGTAAAAATTATAAAAATTTGATATTATAAAACTACAAGATGAGACAATTCTAACAATATTTCATTTGACTATATTTTTTATTTTATAAGTACTGTATAAACGTGAATCAAAGTTGAATAATGAATAGTATCAAAAATCCAAATGTGTCACTTTCTTGAGAGCGGAGATAGTATTTAACAGCATGACCATAGAGTAAAAAATAATGAATTTATAATCTGGTACCTTGTTTAATTATTAAAAATTATTTCATAGCCTTAATTGGGTGTCAAGCAAAAAAAAAAATGATTAAAAATTGAAAATTATGCAACAAGTATTAAGAATAGGTACTACATCCGTCTCTATATTTTTCTTACGAACTCATTTTTTTTATGCAGTTCAATATATATTTTAAATTATTAATAACTCAATTTATTTATGACTAAAAATTCTAAAAGTTACATATTTAAAAATTAAAAGATGAAACGAATCTAAGAAGATTCAACTTGACTAAATTTTAACTTATACAATAATAATAAAAATTTAAGTGAAAGTCTATGTGCGAACAACAACACATTATCAAGTAAATATAATGAGACGGAGGAAGTTTATGCTACTGTATTACAAAAAGAGTCCAAACTTGGAATGAGATTTGACCACATTGGTAATCTCTCATGTCTTCCAACCATAGGTTGAGGTTCGATTCTCAACCGGTTCCTATCTCTACTCTTTATTTCATTTGTAATTTGTGCGGCTTGGACTCCCACATATATTTACTCAATGTTTTTTTTTTTTAAAAAAGTCCAAACAATCTATTCTAACTAAAATATTTATTGTTATATCATAATTCTAAATAAACACGTACCTAGTTCTAACAAAAAATCGCGGAGTTGAGTTTTCTGACTCGTACTTCTAAGTTGCAACTTGTAAGAACTCTATATTGCAAAATAATTGCGATATTTGCAGAGGATCGAGTGGTGCATCATGTGGACCCCATTCATATCCATCGGAAATAATCACCAGTAACAACTACATTTCGAACATCCTACGGGATTTAATTATTCAAGGGTTCCATTCCAATAGTGGCAATAGCACCACCCCCATTTATAAAACCCTCGCCGCTGCCGCCATCCCATCGCAGCCTCATCACTCCTCATTCCTCACTCTCCTCTACCACCACCAACACACACTCCGCAATCGCCGCCGCAAGCATACTCTCCTTTCCCCCACCCTTTCTTTCAGTCGAACGATCGTAAATCACTTTCTGAACGTTCCGGGCGACCCGGTACGGTTTGTTATTCTAATTGTTAACTGCGGGAGCGTGTATTGTTTGTTATGGAATTTGCAGGGAAATTGGAGAGGATGAGTCACTGCGTGCATCACTACAAGAATGCCCTTTCTAAGTCTGTTCAAACAAATCCGTATTTGCCTTCAATAAGGCCTCTCCCACTATTTTTGCAGCAAGGGAAATTGGTTTCGCGGAAGAATTTGAGTATTGCGCGGTCGGCATCTCGGCGGTTGGTTTTGAATTCTGCAAAATCTGGGAATGAGGGTAGAGAGGCTAGGAACTCGGGTGATTTGGGTAATGGAGGGGGTTTCGGTGTCTCGGCTGTGGGTAAAAGAACTGATATTAAGAAAATTTTGATACTGGGAGCTGGGCCTATTGTGATAGGGCAGGCTTGCGAGTTTGATTATTCGGGAACGCAGGCGTGCAAGGCGCTTAGGGAGGAAGGGTATGAGGTGATCTTGATTAATTCAAATCCAGCTACTATCATGACCGACCCTGAGATGGCGGATAGGACATATATTGAGCCGATGACTCCAGAGTTGGTTGAACAAGTGATTGAGAAGGAGAGGCCCGATGCTTTATTGCCCACAATGGGCGGGCAAACGGCTCTTAATCTCGCTGTAGCCTTGGCGGAGAGCGGTGCGCTTGAGAAATATGGTGTGGAGCTGATTGGAGCAAAGCTTGAAGCGATAAAGAAGGCTGAGGATAGGGATTTGTTCAAGCAGGCGATGAGGAATATTGGGCTCAAGACGCCACCTTCCGGTATTGGGACGACGCTGGAAGAATGTTTTGATATTGCTAATTCGATTGGGGAGTTCCCATTGATTATCCGCCCTGCTTTTACTTTGGGTGGGACTGGAGGTGGGATTGCTTATAACAGGGAGGAGTTTGAAGCCATTTGCAAGTCGGGACTTGCAGCTAGTGTCACATCTCAGGTTTTGGTGGAGAAGTCATTGTTAGGATGGAAAGAGTATGAGCTCGAGGTTATGCGAGACTTGGCCGACAATGTGGTGATTATTTGCTCGATTGAGAATATAGATCCTATGGGTGTCCACACTGGGGATTCCATCACCGTGGCTCCTGCCCAGACGCTGACTGACAAGGAGTACCAACGACTCAGGGACTACTCTATTGCTATTATCAGGGAAATCGGAGTTGAATGTGGGGGTTCAAATGTTCAGTTTGCTGTTAATCCTGAAGATGGAGAAGTGATGATCATCGAGATGAATCCAAGAGTTTCGAGATCATCTGCTTTGGCCTCAAAGGCTACTGGTTTCCCAATTGCCAAAATGGCTGCCAAGTTATCGGTGGGTTACTCGTTGGATCAGATTCCCAACGACATAACAAAGAAAACGCCAGCAAGTTTTGAGCCTTCCATCGACTATGTTGTAACCAAGGTAATACATTTCATTTGCCAATATCTAGTTTGTTTCCATTTTGGTATCTCTGCTTGCTCCATTATCATAATATGTTTCTGTTTTTATCCACATGTAGATACCCAGGTTCGCTTTTGAGAAGTTCCCTGGCTCGGAGCCAATTCTGACTACCCAGATGAAGTCTGTCGGTGAAGCCATGGCGGTGGGCAGGACGTTCCAAGAATCTTTTCAAAAAGCAGTTCGTTCTTTGGAATCTGGATACTCTGGATGGGGTTGTGCAGATGTCAAGGAACTTAAATGGGATTGGGAGCAACTAAAGTACAACCTTCGGGTGCCTAGTCCTGACCGTATTCATTCCATATATGCTGCAATGAAGCGGGGAATGAAGGTGGGTGATATCCATGAGTTGAGTTTTGTAGACAAGTGGTTCCTCACTCAGCTAAAAGAACTTGTAGATGTAGAACAATATCTTTTGGCACATAGTTTGTCACAGTTGTCAAAGGATGACTTCTGGGAAGTAAAAAGAAGAGGATTCAGTGATAAACAGATAGCTTTTGCAACAAAATCCTCTGAGAAAGAAGTTCGATCTAAGAGATTATCTTTAGGGGTGAAGCCTTCTTATAAAAGAGTTGACACATGTGCAGCAGAGTTTGAGGCTGATACCCCTTACATGTATTCATCCTATGAGATAGAGTGTGAATCTGCTCCCACCAACCGAAAAAAGGTTTTAATATTGGGAGGAGGACCAAATCGAATTGGACAGGGTATTGAATTTGATTATTGCTGCTGTCATACATCCTTTGCCCTTCAGGTCTGTGCTTCTTTTAAATGGCTTTGCTAATTATTATTAGTACTTCATATTTACTCTTTCATTCCTAAAGATTGAAATTTTATAATTGTTGGTGTCTTGTTTGAAGCAGTTATAGTATTCATTAGTCAATGATGCCTGTTGTTCTTAATGCCTACTGTAGTTTCTGTTAGATTTTTTTCAGTTGCTAAGTTATATAACTTGAATGTGACAACCTGTGAATGTGACCAAAAATATTTCATGCTAAACCTGATCGAGCTTGTAAATTAGAATCTTGTGTCCTTGACGAATACTCTACATGTAATGTTGTCTCTGCTTCTGTATAAGTGCCACCTAGGTATATCACGATCTGGTAGTAAAAATCCTAGCAATGATATGATGCATTAGCTGATTGGAATGCATTTTATGAGCTTCTGTACTTGGGGGTTCCAGAAGGGTTCGGTAGTTGATGAAGCATCTATGAGAGGATGGGGGAATTGGGGGTTGAAGGATATTTAGAGGGTAGGTTTCAGTCTTTTACATCTCCCTTTATAATTCTAGGGTCCTTTTGTATTTTTCTGTAGGATGCAGGCTTTGAGACAATCATGATGAATTCCAACCCTGAAACTGTATCGACTGATTATGACACCAGCGACCGCCTTTACTTTGAACCTCTCACCGTGGAGGATGTCCTTAATGTCATTGACTTGGAAAGACCTGATGGCATTATTGTGCAGTTTGGAGGGCAAACTCCTCTCAAATTGTCTCTTCCCATTCAGCAATACTTGGATGAGTGGAAGCCCAAGAATGCCAGTGGTTCTGGCTTTGTCAAGATCTGGGGCACATCGCCTGATTCCATTGATGCAGCTGAGGATAGAGAGAGATTCAATGCCATACTGACCGAGTTAAAGATTGAGCAGCCAAAGGGAGGGATCGCAAAGAGTGAAAAGGATGCCCTTGCTATTGCAGCTGAAATTGGCTACCCTGTTGTTGTACGGCCTTCATATGTTTTGGGTGGCAGAGCAATGGAGATTGTTTACAGTGATGAGAAGCTTGTAACTTATCTCGAGACTGCAGTTGAGGTGGATCCGGAGCGCCCTGTATTAGTCGACAAATACTTATCCGACGCTATTGAGATTGATATCGATGCACTTGCTGATTCTCATGGCAATGTGGTGATTGGTGGAATAATGGAACACATTGAGCAGGCTGGTGTCCACTCAGGTGATTCAGCCTGTATGCTACCCACGAAAACGGTGTCCTCTTCATGCCTGGAAACCATTCGTTCGTGGACTACAAAATTGGCCAAAAGGTTGAATGTATGCGGGCTGATGAACTGTCAATATGCCATAACAGCTTCTGGCGACGTTTTCTTATTAGAGGCCAACCCCCGTGCATCTCGGACAGTCCCATTCGTATCCAAGGCGATTGGTCATCCCCTGGCTAAGTATGCCGCTCTGGTCATGTCAGGGAAGTCTCTCGACGACATAAACTTCACGAAAGAAGTCATCCCAAGACATGTATCAGTCAAAGAAGCTGTCCTCCCCTTCGAAAAATTCCAGGGTGCGGACGTCATCCTAGGCCCTGAAATGCGCAGCACAGGCGAAGTAATGGGCATCTACTACGAATCCTCAATCGCCTTTGCAAAGGCCCAGATCGCTGCAGGACAGAAGCCACCTCTATCAGGAACAGTCTTTCTCAGCTTGAACGACCTCACAAAGCCCCAGCTCGCCCCCATCGCCAGAGCCTTCGTCAGCCTCGGCTTCAAACTTGTTGCAACTTCCGGGACAGCCCATGTCCTTGAATTGGAAAGCATCCCGGTGGAACGAGTGTTGAAGATGCACGAAGGCCGTCCCCATGCTGGGGACATGGTAGCCAACGGACAGATTCAGATGATGGTGGTTACGAGCTCGGGTGACCAGCTGGACCAGATAGATGGGCGGAAACTGCGCAGGATGGCGCTTGCTTACAAGATCCCTGTTATTACGACAGTTGCTGGGGCGTTGGCAACAGCGGATGCAATAAAGAGCCTGAAATGCAACAAGATTGAAATGTCGGCGCTGCAGGATTATTTCAGGCCGGAAAATGCCGTTGAGGGCAGCACACCTTTGCATTCAGTGACATCCACCTGAAAATTGCTTTGATTTTTTCATGTTTATTTTACTGTTTTATTTTGCTTTTGTGATGTTTTGATGGATTTTGGTCGTTGCACTGTTTGGGATTAAGGTAATTTTTGTCGGCATGTAGAACTGAGCTATGATGTTCTTGGAATTATTTAGAAAATAGTAGTACTAATAAATAAATGTCTGTAGTTTAGGTGATTGGTTTTGTTTGCCATGAGAACAAAAAGAGCGGGCGGCAGTGGTGAGTACTAAGGCATTTCTTAATGCATAAAGTTAGCATACAAAGGCCCTGTTTGACAAAGATTTCGTTTGGATATTTAATACTATGACCATAGGATACAGAAATAATATCATTGATGTGGTACCGATATGAAAGACAACATTACCAAATAATAAGTGCCCCTTCCTAAATTAATTAGTGTTGTGTAGCTATACAAGTTGGAAACTGAAAAGGGGGATTCGTGTTCGGCCTAGTATGGATGTTGGACTGTTGGAGCCTGGAGGGTTCGGCCTTGGCGATTGCGGTAAAATACTAATACTCCGGATGTGAATAAAAACATAAGCCATTGGATATCATGAGGTGTGGAATTATTTTAGACCATTGTTTATTTGATGTAACGCATCGTTTAATTAATTACGAAGTACTGTATGGAGTATATTTTCTTGGACTATAAATTTACATGTACTCTTGCCACTCCCCCAATTTTAATTTCTCGCTCTAGGTTTTTCTCTACCTTTCTACTGCCCTTTTCGCTTCCCCTCCCCCATCTGGTCCCTGGCCTTCTCCTTATCTCGCCTCCACCTCGCTCGTCTCCACCGCTGCCGCCGGTGCTTCTCCCTCAAATTTTCTGCTCGCGCGCGCTCTCACCACCTGCCTTTGCCTCTGCATTGAGAGCCGCCTTCAGTCGTCTGAAGAGGTACGTTGCTTTGTTCTTAGTTGTGTAGGTATGTTCTTTGCGTAGATTTATATGTCTGGATCCATTCTTTGTAGTTATCGGGGTGTATAGATCGGCGTCAGAGGAGCGGAGGGCCGCCGGTGACTGTGGAGATTGGGTGGTTTTAGGGTTTTGGTGGTTAACTTTTTACGATGTTTCAGCCGTTATAATTATAGTCTTCGCCGTTGACAACATTTTAGTATAAGGCCCTGTTTGGAAATTATAGTTGATGAATTCTATTAACCCTTAGTTTTTAGCTTATTTAATTAACTGTTTTGACTAGCTTATTGTATTAACGATTTTTATTAAGGTGTTTTGGTTAAACAACTATTTATTAATAGCCGTACATATGTAAAATGATAGTTATGGGCGTATGTAGATCTTGATGATAATAAGATAATTGATTATTTATCACTCACTGAACTAACCAAGATAGCATCATACAACAAAAGGTCCCAGTAGGTTGTATAATAGCTTCACTTCAGATGCAAGTATTGCATGTCTAAAGTCCCAATCCAATTGCCACTAACAGATCGCATTTAAACTCGAAGTTAATGAAACATTAGTCATTTATATTAGTTCTCAGGTCTGGGGGTAAAGGTGTAATTGTAATATTCCTACCATCAACTGAGATCCAAAACACTGCTTCTCCTGTTGTTTTCTGAATGAGCAGATTGGACACCAAGCAGCTCTTTTAAACCCCTCTTTGCCAAATGGTATAAAGAGCTGTTTTGTAGGTCAAACCTCTCTCTAGGTTCAAATCAACTATTTTTACACCTATAGGCTTTTACCAAACATGGCCTAAGGCTATTATTGATTTCGGTTGGGCTGAAAGTTATGCTCTTAGGTTATCAGGCTGCTAAAGGCAGTAATAGAAATTAATTCATTGATGCAATTATTTTTAAGGAGTTTCACAGATTAAATATATAAGAAAATGACCTAATTAAACGCTGATTGATCCAACTAACACACTAATCATAACTCTGAAACGATTAAACACCAGATACAGCAAACCACAAATTAGGTTTATGATAGTTGCCGTTGGTTTTATCAATCAGGTGTAATTAAGTTTTTATTTTTTATTTTCTAATAAATATATCTATTTGTCGCTTCCCCTAGGTTTCCCTTATGAATGTAGTTTTTGCGTATGAAGTTAAAGAAAGGTGTTGTTTCCAAGTATTGCTTTGCCATAGTTGTCTAGGAGGTTTGGTTGATTGATTGATGTCTTTAATTGAACACTGGACATAGAACTTCAGTTTTTATGAGTGAAGTAAAATGTGTGACGTTCAAAATATATGAGTGAAGAATACAGAGCATGCCAAGGAATAGGCAACATAGATTGGGTGAAGGTCACATTTATGTGTCAATCGATAAAACTGGAATAGGATTACTTAATGCAACTTTTATTTGCAGAACAAATAAAAAATGGGGTTTAGTGCCCTTATTTGGATCATATTGCAAATGTAGTTTTGTGTGTGCCTTTGGTTTATTTTCTATTACTATTATTTTTCAATTTTTGCAGTGCATTGTTGGTTCACTTAGTGATTATTTTTATACATTTTTCAAACATTCTTACATCTTTTACAATTATTGCATGTTTTTCTTGCAGTTACCGCAAAATTGGCAGTTTTTGCATAAATGAATGGTCAGGCTAGCCAGCAACATCCCAAGGATGGCCGTCATGATGATGATGTTGTGCTTACCGAATTTCTTTCTTCTTTGATGGACTACACTCCCACAGTATGTGTTGTTATTGTTAGATGTGTTAATATATCATCTGTGTTGTGTTTTGTCGGAAAGAGTTGTGTTGATTTTGCAGATACCTGATGAACTGGTGGAGCATTATTTGGCAAAAAGTGGATTTCAGTGCCCGGATGTGAGATTGTAGGTATTCTCTTCCAGTAACTCTCTGCTTCATGTGTGAGGAAAGGGGCATATGATGTTAGGGAAAGTTTTTATTGAATTGAGAACTGTATAGTTTAAATTCTCTACCAATTGTTCATTCTATCCTTGGATGCTTAATGATAAATTTTGGTTTCCTTTGTTAAGCAAAGGAGTATATCCATAGAAGATTTTTTTTTTTTTTTTTTTTTTTTTTTTTTTTTTTTTAAGCTGAATTATGTATATACTTATATTATACTATGTCTTAAAGTCAAATATATGGCAGGTTGAAAAGACCATTTTCCCCCACTATAATAATAAAATGCCCAGATTCCCAAATATATTTAATGCTTCACAGTGCTGTTCTTTTTACTGGTTTAATTCGTATACTATTTGGTTTTGGGTATTAATTTTCGATGGGTAGAACAATAAGACCTAGAAACAATTATAATAGAAAGTGTTATAAATTTAAATTTAGAGGTGAGTGTCTTGATTAAACGCAATGTCATTGTGTGATCCATTTAACTGATACTCATTGTCTGATAAAAAATTTGGTTTAGGATGATTTTCTGCGTGTCTTCTCCAATCAACAAAACTCGATCTTCTTGTTGAGCCCTTTTGTTAATCTTTCGTATTATTTCCCTGTATTTTTACATGGTATCATTCATTTTTGTAGAACCAGGCTGGTTGCGGTTGCTACACAGAAATTTATTGCGGACGTGGCAACTGAAGCCCTTCAGTATGTTTTTCTTGTTCTGTTGGTACTATGGAATTTTTTTTTCCCCTAGGGAAATTAACATTTTGTTCCGGTTTCTTGAATATTGGATTTTCCCCCCCTAGGAAACTTAAAATTTTGTTCCGGTTTCTTGAATATTGATTATATGTGGCAAAGTGTCAGAATATTATTTTTTTGCATTTGAAAACAGGCAATGCAATGCAAGGCAGTCGTCTATTGTTAAGGACAAAAGAGATAAACAGCAAAAGGTGAGGTGTTTTTGATTTAAAACTATTTGGTACTCTATACAGAACACTCTTAACATTTGCTTCAAAATAGGATAAACGTCCAATCTTGACAATGGAAGACCTTTCCAAGGCTCTGCGTGAGGTAAAACCTCAGGTTTATCTATTTCAAATCGATCATGCTACTGCTTGTTTTTGGTTCATGGAATTGTGGATGGAAAAGAAAAAGAAACATGGGAAATTATATTTGTGTTTGGTAAAAAGAAAAGGTGAAGAATAAAACATGTGTTTTCTCTTTCAATTGAGCATGTTTAAATTTTTGAATTTCCATTCCTTTTCTTTTCTCTTGTATTTTCCTTCCCTCCTTAGATCTATGAACCAAAGGAGGACGGGATGTTTAGTTAAAGTATTTTAGGGACGAAGAGAGAAGAGTATAAGCAATAGTTGTGTTTGGTTGAAGGGAAATTTTCTAAGGAAAGAAATAGTAGATAGAACAATAGAAGGAAAAATCTAAAATTGAATAATGGAAGCTCATTTTTTCACTAAGTGGTGAATAAAATGATGGAAAAGCTCATTCCATTCCTCGTCCCCTCCTCATTATTTATTATAAATTATTTAATTATTATATTTGTTGAAGTAAAGTAATCTTTTTTCTCTTTTTTTTTTTTCCCGAAACAATACAAACAAATAAAATATAGAATATGTTCACGCCAAAATTTTCAAGGCAATGTAAATTATAATGTAAATGTTTTTAGTTTCTTTTGAATGCATTTTCCTTTGTTTTTTTTATTTTTTATTTTTTATTTTATTTTTTTTGCAATTAAGCATGTTTAAAGAATTTTGAATTTCAATCATTATTTCATTTCCTTTGTTGTAGTATATTTCTCTATACCTTTGTGAATTCCGAAAACCGAGTATGAATTTCAATTAAGCATGTCTTTCCCATTCCCATGTAATGTTTAAAGACCAAAACTATGGGGGGTGTATTCGTTTGGGACTTTATTAGATTTAGAAAGTCCATAGAGTCTATGTGGAGTTGGTTGATTTGTAGAGTCCATGAAGAATCTTGGCTGATTTTAGAGAGATTTCGTGTAGTTATAATTTTTAAGAGAATCCTTTAAAATCTATAAAGAATTAAAATCCATAAAGTGTTGAATACCTCTAGATTTTTAAAGAATTTTTAAAATCTATATTGAATATCTCTAGATTTTTAAAGATTTTTAAATACTTTTAAAAATATGTATTGAATAACTCTAGATTTTTAAAGACTTTTTAAAATCTATATTGAATACACCCCAACTTTTTAAAATCTACATTTGCCACCTCTTATTGAAGGTCTTATTGCCTCATTGCCTCTTATCATTACTTATTCAATAAGAAATGTTGCAATAAGATTGTCTCTTATGATTTAGTAATGAGAGCCTCTTATCATCATTTACTTTTCTCTAGTGTAATTAGATTTAAGAAAACATTATCTTCTGATAAGAGCTTCTTATTGTACCACTTTTCATCAATAAGAGATGGAATAAGTGATAAGAGGTTATACATCTTATTCTATCAAACACCAGTTAAGTCCAAGTTCCGGATGTTAGATGTGATTTTAACATGATTGTTATACATTTTGGCCACAGTATGGTGTGAATGTCAAACATCAAGAATACTTTGCGGACAGCCCAAGTGCTGGATTGGATTCTGCTTCAAAAGATGAGTAACAACTAGCTGGATTGATTTGAACCTGCATCTGTTTTCGTTAAATATGGTGTATCATGTTGTTTGCCATTCCAATGAGGTTACTTGTGCTTTTGGACATTTTCTTCTTGGAATCGAGCAAATTGACTAAAGAGCATTTAAACTTAAGAATATGTTCATTATGGAGCGCATTCACATTAGTGCTTGACATTTTGCCCGCAGCCCATATATCAGGTTATTGCACATATCTGTCGGACTTCTGCATATTGTGGTTCGGTTCATGTTGGAATGATTTCAGTAATACTAGTAGTTTACAAAAACTGTTTCTGAACATTTGAAGGGGCTCAAATGATCTCTCAGTCCCATCCAGTGGCTGCTTTGCACTGTGATCTGTGTTTTCAGTTAATGCTTACAATAATGGTAATGTAGATGGTGAAATGTGCTTATTGCAAGTTAAAATGATGTTGAACAGTTTGGACGTTTGTGGTACTTCACCTAATATTTTCTACCATTGAAGTCTAATAAGAGCAACTTTGTGAACTCCTGTTTTGGTTTCATCATCATGGGCTGATGAGATGTCGGTTGGTTTTGCCATCTTTGCGCAACGGGAATAGTTTTTCACATTCCATTAAAACTGCAAAATATACTTTTAGGGCACACTGAATAATTAGCACTAATTAATATTTTTATTTGATTATTTAGCAAAGTCAATATTATTACACTACAAAACTTTTAGGGCACGTTTGGAACACTGTACTGTATTATGATGTATTGTATTATTTAATGCGGGTGTATTGTATTATGATGTATTGTATTAAATTAGTGTTATACGCAGTGTTTGGTGTTGATATTGTATTATATCATGTATTATATTTTAAATAACAAAATAAAAAGAAATTTTTTCTAATTTATTAATAAATAATATACTTAAAATAAAATTATTTTAAAAATAATTAAATTAAAATAATTAATATAATAATAAATAATTATTAAAAAAATATTATTTAAATAATTAAATTAAAACAATTAATATATTAATAAATAATATAAATAAAATAATATATTATTATAATATCATAATATTTAATAGTTATGAGATGCATAAGGAAAAAAAAAAAAACAAACATAAATAAAAAATAATACCCATAAACCCACCCTCCAATAAGGTAGTATTAAATAATAAATCAAACCCCCTCATTAAAATAATACTTATACATGTCTTAAAACTCACCGAATATAGGATAGTATTATTTTAGTACATAATGTTAATACTATACACCCTAATACATCCCAATACACCGTACCAGACATACCCTTAAGTGTTTATCTTATCATGAAACCAATAAATATCATACTCAAGAAAGAAAACTGTATGTATATATAGAAATACGAGAAACAAGCTTTTATGAAATGAGAATCAACACCAAATGATTTTGAGAGGAAGTAAATTCAACATCAAAATTGAATGATGGTCGTGTGAACAACCTTGACATACGAATTCAGATTTACTTTTGGATTTTCTTTCCAATATTTAATAAATTGGAATATAAAGAGAGGATTTGTAGTTTGTACTATAAATTCGTAATATGGAATTCACGATTTAAGATACAGTATTTGCATAAAAGGTAGGAGTTGCCAACGAGCTAAAATAAACAGTAAAAAATCAAACCTTAAAACGATTACATTTTAAAAAAACATGGAGGAAATATTTGGCAATTAAAGCACCCGTCCGTATCCATTCGGGGCTTCAAGTAATTTGCTGAAATTGAAATAACATTATTCTTTATTTATTTGACTTATACCTACAAATTTTAATTATATTTATTTTTAAATATTAATTATTAAATAAGAAAAAAACTGATTTGGAATAGACATCCTTAATTGTCCATGCGGATTCTCGAGGATTAACTTGGGTTCAGTGCGGCATGGATACTCGGTTGGTAAAAAAATAAAAAATTGTTAAATAAATTGAGAAAGTGATCAATTTTATTCAAATATAATTAAAGTTTAACTTCTTTATCATATTTTAAGATACTATGAAATTTCACGAAAATATAAAAATATACACATAAGGAATTTTTTTTTTTTTTTTTTTTTTTTGCGATAACACATAAGGAAAATTGTACCAAAAGATTAAAATACACTTGGTAAAAAATTACTGTACTAGACGAGATAATTGCAATTTGCAAGTAGTAGTAGAATGTAGAAATGTAGAATCTTTCTAATGCACTTTGCAGGAAATGAAATTTAGTAGTTTCACTAAGCTCCCATCCATGAATCAAAATCGACGACTTTCATTGAATTAATTCTTTCGGTGAAATCTGCCCCAAATTGTTCTCTTCGCACTCTTTTGCTGCCCCATTTCGGTGCTTAATCGATTTACGGGTATGTTATTTTCCTTCGTTCGTCAGTAGGCTCAATTAGGGTTCTCTTTTCCATGTATTGTTGTTGATTCTTAAATTTGGGTTGAATTACCTTTTAATTTCTCGTTATTCAGAAATTTTGTTGTGAGTCTGGGGAGTTTTAGCTTATAGAGTTGGAAAAGGTGTGGGCTTTGAAGTTTGAAGCCAGATGCAGAATTGAATTAGTTCTGGGTATCCAATTATTGCTTTGGTTGAACTTGTTAGAGCTGCTTGATAGATAGCTTGAATTGGATCCCGACATTGAGATTTCGGTTCTGTTGTAGTTGTGGAATAAATATGCTTTAAGATTGTGTAAATCTGAATAATTAAGTGCATACTTACTCGTGATTGATGCATTCTTTTGATTGAATTCTTTTCACTTTCTAGAAATGTAGGTGGCTGATTCCTCAGACCCTTGATGCCCTTCAAGTCGGCGTCATTCGTAATTCAGTTCAATATCCATATACACATGGCTTATATGAAATGGAAAACACTTACTTTCCGGGATGCTTAACCCTAAATGAGCATTGAAGTGAACTGAATTTTCTCAGACTTGGGTTCTGTTGGAAGATGCCATGTTTATCAATGATGGCCCTGTAATTAAGGGTGTAATGGTGTAAGATGACGTGTGAATGTTACTGAAGAGACTTTAAAGTAAATTAGCTGTTTTTTACTAATGCCATTCTCTTAGATACGATGCTCAGATTGCTTGAAACTTGGAGGACAATTACAAGCTTAATTGTTTGATTTGTTTCTGATATTCCCTTTTATAATGCACTGCACATTATTAAAGAAATTTTAAATGGTATTCATTATGATCTGGGGTCACATTATGGTTCTCCTTTAGAAGATAGCAAAATTACTGGGCATATACAGTTATAAGAAGGGGTACAGCTGCAGATAAACACGAATGGATATGGACGCAATTGTTGATAACAAAAGGGTTGTTTGTGTACTATGTTTTTAATCTGGAATTTTTTTAGAGAAGTGTTCGTGGTTGTTCATTTAGTTCATGAATGTATTGAGTGACTACTATTTAGATACTCACACAGCCGTGTAATTTTTTCATCTATCTGGACAATAACCAAACAATGGTTTTCCAAATATGTGTTATTTAATATAAGACCACCAGATTATTTTTTCGTTCTTGTTTATTTATCAAAAAACAAATAATGAACAAATATTACTTGACTAGTTGACTATATTCACGAATGGTTGCTGGTCATTAAAGCCCTAGGCACATGTTTGATGACAATGGAAACATGAGATAATTGTTGAAATGATTCTGGACAAGCAATGTATTCCTGCTGCCTATTTCTGGAATGGATGCATGTTGTAAACGGTTGATGAGTGAATCACAGCTAATCATGGGAAGCATTGTCCAGCTCATGCTGGTCCAAGTTTATGTACAATGCCACGATTTCAAAAGATTTTCCTTTAGCTGTTCCTTTAATGGCAAAATTTTTTCTGGCAATAGGCAGAGAGTACCTGTCTTAACTTTGGATTGTGCCATATGTGATGAACTTTTGTGTTCATTTAGAAAGAATCTTGGAACTTCAAACTTGAGAAGGGAAATATTTCTCAAGACTACAATTTTGCAGATGTTTGAATAGATTGTTTGGGCTATTTTTTTTTTCTTTATTTTTGAATTGATAAATTTGATTTTTGTTGAGTATCCTGCATCGATGCACTTGTGAGATTCCCCCTGATTTTTTTATATGGGTTGGAGTTACTCCACCCATTACCAATTGGTGTTTTGGGTTGGAACCTCCTATCCCTCGACTAACATAGTGTCAGAACTATGAGTACTTGGATTCGATATGTTCTGATCCTTGATGCAATTTCAAGAAGAGTATCATCTTGAGGGGGATGTGTTAAGTGTAGGTGAATATTTGATTCCCCCTGGTTTTATGGATAGGAGCTATTTCACCATTGCCTATTGGTTTTGGGTTGGAACCTCCTACCCATTGTTAATAATTTTAATATCATTATAAAATGATGTGTAGTTACACTGAACAAGGATCATGCTTATGATGGGAATATCTTTTTGCCAGCATTCTCCTAGCAACTTGGCTTGCTGCTTGCTCTCAACTTGATTGAAATCAACAAAGCATGAACCCATGTGTTTCAGGATACATGAATGTTAGTGCGTTATCATCATCTTCACCAATTTTTCCACATAATTTATGTTTGGATATGTATTTTTGTGAAGTTCGGGTAACCAATATCTATTAAAAGAAAAGAAGATTGTCGGTATGGTTTAGAGGTTAGCAAATAGTGCATTAAGTCATTCAAGTATTTCCTGAAAGTTCCCCTACCACTGAATCATTGTTGAAATCTCTACTTTGTATTTATTAGTAATATCCTTCAAAACTAGTTTTCCTTCGGCTGTCCATGAGTTTAATTACCTTATGAGGTAAGAATATGTCCATGGAAATCTTCAAAGAAGTATATCATGGCTAATTTACCTATTCCTTGTGCAGATCCCATTGTATGATCAGCAATAGATATTAAAGACTTTTCCAGCAAGGGTTCTGTATGGGTGAAAGGAGAAGACGGAAATCACTTTGGGATCAGGAAGATGACACTAGAAATATTTCTGCAGGGAGTGAACCTAATTCCCGGACAGGAAAGGACCACCATTCTCATCATGGTAGCAGTCATTATCATGAAGTTTCTGCCTCTGGAACCTTTGCAGAGGTGAAATCTAGAGATCATGCCGGACAACCTATGGCAAAATCAACTGAAGAAATCCTGGTCGCTCCAATGCATGGCAACTTCAACACTGGACAAGGTGTGCCTGAAGGAAAGCAACTGGGTGGCGGAAACACAAATTACCAAAACATGTCATCTGGATTTGAGGGTGTTGAACAGCACAAGTATATCCAAGATCTTGGAAATGGTCAAAGCTATTCTCGCAGGTCTTTTATTATTAGTTTCATTTTAAATGTGGTAGTTGCCCTAACAGCATCCTGATATAAAGTTGTGTATAAAAGTGTTAATGCAACTGAATTCAGGGTTGCATTGTGTTTACTTTCTAGTAAATGGGACTATGATATTTATTTTAGTTGTTATTCTAAAGTTCTCTGATGTTGTTGTTGTTGTTGTTGCATGATTCTAATGTCGGGCCACAACAATGCACAGCTATTTTGATTTTATTGCTATGATTTTTCTCACTTCATGCTTAAGATTAAGACTAACACTGCCACACTTGGCTGTTCCTTTCAATTATTTACTTTGCAGGGACTTTTACTCCTCTGCTGCTTCTCATTTCCTTAAGTTCATTCCCAACAAAATTATTATTATTCATCCTTTTGTTAATCACATTGTTTTGTACGCAATTGATTGGTATTTTATTCTAGGTACATGGGAAGAGGTAGGAGCAGGAGTCGGAGTCGGAGCAGGAGCAGGACAAGAGGCAGGAGTCGTAGTAGGAGCTTGAGTAGAGGCAGGAGAAGGGGCAGGAGCAGGAGCAGAAGTAATGACAGCGCAAGGGGGAAAAATAGAAGCCGTAGTCCAATAGGAGATTATAGACGACAATCTTCTGGATGGAGTGACAAAAGGGGTGCACCTGAGAATTCATCTCAGGTTTGTAGAGATTTTGCTGCTGGAAATTGCAGGAGGGGTAGTCAATGCAGATTTCTTCATCCTAAAAGTGTTCCTTTGGGGGACAACACTGGGAATACTTGGAGAGATGTGACAAACAGTGACCAAATCTCTAAACCTTCTTTCAATAAAGGTGGTCAGTCTGATTTGCCGGGTGATACCTCCTATCCCTACAGTGGGCAGAGGCAGAATGAACAATTTCGAAGCAGAAGTACAAACGCAGTTGCTTGCAGAGATTTCGTTAAAGGTAAGTGTAGATGGGGAGACTCTTGCAGGTTTTCTCATCATTCCGGTCATGATGGAACTTTTGAAAAAAGTACAAATTGCAAGTATTTTGCTGCTGGAAAGTGTGATCGGGATAATTGCAGGTTCTCTCATGAGGACCCAAAATATGGCATCCCAGAGGGCAGGCAACGTGAAGTGGCCAAGGACTATGGTCCACATGACAAGATCAATCCATGGAATGATGCAACCATAATTTCAGAAAATCCCAAGCCTGTTGGCCATAGTTATGGAAATGAGAACAAAATACCAGGAGTACCAGAATGGACAGGTGATGCAACAGAAGTGGTAAGATTACCCCCTCCTCCTGGGGAAGTCGGTGGGTATGGTCAAGACTTTAGGACTGCTGAATTTATTGGCAAGGGAAGTGCAGCCAACAAGCAGGAGCATCTCATATTGCATGGTTCACAGTTCCAAAATCTGGAATCAAACACAAGAGTTCAAGGACAAAATGTAGTGCAGAACAACTTTTCTACGAAAGTCCAGCAACAACCACCGAATGTTTCTTCAGCTTTACCAATTCAGCCACAGCATCATGGAGTGGCAGCAAACAATCTCCTGGCCTCACTTGCGTCTAATGTTCTTGGTGAGGTAGAAAACGGAAGAAATACTACCCAGACATGTCTAATCTCAGGACTACACTTAAATCAAAATGGTGAAACTCTCTTTCCTGGGCAAGCTCCAATTCTGAATGAGACAGTTAATGGGCAGAACCAAATTTGTCCTATGAATTTGGAGTCAAAGGTGCAGAACCATATGCAAACTGTTCAAATGACAGGGATCTTAGATTCAAAAATCACACCTTTTGTTCCAGCTCTATTTACCAATGAGAATTTGTCTCAGTTGACTAACTCTACCGTTGCTCGTATTGATCAACATGTTACTCCAGTGACAGTTCCTCCAGTGGCTCCAGATCAGAGAAATCCGAATGGACAGCCCCAGACAGATGCAGAAGGCTCCAATTCTTGGGGTGTGGCTCCTTTTTCTGATTCCTCGGGGAATATTCCCCTTGTTAGTGTAGCTAATTTGAATTTCAACCAAGTGAAAGTCTCACATGACCAGACTGGTCTCAGGGAGAGTGGCCAAGCTATAAAAGTGCATGCAAACTATACAGGACAAGCCAATGAAATTAAGGTGGAGCAACCATCCCCATCATCTAATGTTGGTAAGGAGCAGGGTAATGCAGGAGTCGGTCATTCTGGATGTCCTCCAGAGCTGAAACAAGAGACACTTCTTACGAATCCAGATGTTGACGAAAGCAATGCAACCGTTGGTAATGAAAGCAGGGGAGTAGAAAACAATATGGAATCTGAACCTCTGGACAAGCATGGAAAGGTTGAGGAGAACAGTATGACCAAAGATGACAAAGCGGTGCGCACATTCAAAAATTCTCTTATAGAGTTTGTAAAAGATTTGCTGAAACCTGCATGGAAGGAAGGTAAAATGAGTAGAGATATTCACAAAACCATTGTGAAAAAAGTGGTCGAAAAAGTAAGCGGTACAATTCAAGCCGATCACATCCCTAAGACACAGGAGAAAGTTGACCAGTATCTGTCATATTCCAAACCCAAAATTGCAAAACTTGTACAGGTAATTGTTATTATCCCATCAGTGGTATGTATAAATCATTTCAATCCTTGCTTGGTTACTAGCCAACCACTTGAAGAAGGTGCTTGGCACATTTTTCCTATGTTTAATCTGTGTTATCTAATGGAGAAGGAATGAAAAGAAAAAGGTGAAGTAATTGCTCAACGTTTAGGCCTGGAAAAAAGGGGTGTTGTGCATGAACTTTGGGTGGTACTACTTTTCAAGCCATTGCTCCTCTTGATCTTAATTAAAATTCAACGTGCTTTTGTAATTTATATGTTACTGAGTGTGAGGATGAAGCCTGTAAATGTCGTTGAGAGCATTACTATATATCTATGTAGCTGACACGGTGCACGAGATATTGGTCCTTGGCTTTGCTCATTGCTTCATGTCGTTCTCTTGATCACGAATGTGTATATAATGTAATGGCTCTTCGTGTAATTTTTGGTTGCGTACTAACAAATTCAAACTTGTGCTCCTCCTGCAGGCATATGTGACCCGATCAATAAAGGCCGATGCTAAATCATGAAACTTGGTGCTTCCTGCATCTGTAAAATGCATTATTAGCTTGAAGTGTTTGAGTCCCACCCTTAATTTTTCGTCTTAGTTTCATGTTCTTTCCAGGAAAGTATTACTGGAAATTGTTAGTGTGATTCAAGCCTAATAGGAAATTTCATGTTTAATTAAATGGTTTTATTTTTCAGATATGCATGATGTGCTCCAGTGTCCTCCGTAAGAACTCACCTTGTATTTGTCGGATATACACTTGTTACTAGAAAGGAGTTTAAAATGAGAGCAAAATATATGGGAGATTTGGTCCCCTCTGAGGTTTGATGGAGATGCAAGATTGCAACAGATATGGTGAAAAGAAAGTTAGCAGATCATATGCTGTGGCTATTGATTTAAGCCAAGCAAGCAACTCTACCTTGGAAAGAAAGAGTTATGAGTACGGATCCAAGTGCAATGGACGTTTGGACTTGCAAATTGCAATAGTGATGTACTGATGATATGCATGAGTGATACTACTCCTATCAATGTCATTCATTCTCTTTCTATGTTTATTACTACAAATCAGTGTGTGTATGTGTCTCAAGTTTCAATCATGAGTTAGTTGCTTATATTTCACCCTTCTCATTTCAATAGGTGTGGTTTATCCACTTCCATTTTGGCAATTCGGGGTGTTTGATAATCAACTTAAAGCAACCAAAATTATTACTTCTACTAAATTTTTGCAATAAATTGAACACCAATTAACAAGGCCCTTGGCCTCCTTATGTAATTTATGTGACATGGAGGAGTTTTGAAATTTCATGTCATTAGATAGTGTTGAGGTGGTTCTTGTGTTAACAATTGCAGATTGCGGGGTAGTCCAAACTGGATCGAGTGGTGGCAGGTGAGACAGAGGACCAGAAAACATCTTTCCAGTCTTCCCTATGCATGCCCGCCACAGAACAAGAACATCATCTTCTGGGTGGGGAGAGGATATATATAAAAAATTAAAAGCATCGACCTCCTTACAAGCAGCAATATAGTGTACTACTTTCAAAGGCCTTATTATCGTAATCTTTATTTTAAAACACTCTAGTATTTATGAAATTGTAAACCATAGGAGGAGCACAAGTAAACTCGCGTTAGATTGTTCTAACTTAATAAATCTTGATTACTACTGTCTATTCATTTAAATCCGACGATGGTGCTAGGTCTCATTCGAATAGCACATGCTGGTAACTATCTTGATAAAAATTAACTTTACTATGAAGTTTTCAATAGTGTAATTCTTTTAATTAAGCTTTTCTTAAAATATATTTTCGCCCTTTGATCAGAGACCAATGGAACTTTGTACTACATAGTAAATGTTAAAAACAGCTTCAAAAGTTGTTTTCACCCAAACAAGTCACTACTTGAATCTCGATGTTATTGCAAGAAACCCTGAAAACATCATCAAACAGTATTCTCTCCCTCTGTGTGTGTGTAAACTGTAGGTTGCAGGTATATGCAGGCAGCAGCAGCGGCAGCAGCAGCAGACATTATAACTAGTTATTAATTAATTCTCCAAGCTGACCATGCATCTGAGACCCTCGCCCTTGAGCATGATATCGAAGGCCTTGTTGATCTCCGAAAACGGAACCCTGTGTGTGATGAACTTCTCCAGCTCCATCTCCTGATATCATATATACCAACAGTCATTCATCATAAGATAGAGAGTCATTACCCTACACACACACACACACACACACACTGACACACATGCTTATAAATTCTCTCTTTAAGTAGAATAGGGACTGGAATCATCAGCACACGCACCTTGTTCATGTACTTGTCAACAACTTTTGGGATGTCGCTGCGCGGCTTGAAGTTGCCGAAGAAGGTCCCCTTCAGAGTCCTCTCATTCAAGAAGTTGGAGGGGTGCGTCTTGAACGCGTCGTCTTTGTTTGGGACACCCACCAGGACAGCCACTCCCCACCCCTTTCAAATATTATTACAACCACCATGTCATACACAGTAGTAGTAGTATATTAGTACTGAATTGCATGCCAAAATGAATTTTAAGAATGTGAAAGGAAATCTAGATCTGGGATGACATGCATCTAATACTAGATTATTTCACTCACGTCATGCACACATTCGAATGCGGATATCATCGCATTCACACTGCCAGTACACTCGATGCTACGATCTGCTCCGCCATCGGTCATCTCAGCAATCACCTGTCAAAAACATTCCCATCATTCATCACAATCTTCTTCAGTTTTCTCGTTCAAACAAAAATGGAGTAAAAACATAGTATATACTTGTTGGACAGGCTTGTCGTGATCCTTTGGGTTCACAAATTCCGTCACGCCAAATTTCTTTGCTGTTTCAGAAGCAAAAGTCGCAACAACCAAGCGCACGCGCGCTGTCAAAAATATCATCCCACACATTCATTACAATCTTAACTAATGACTAGGAAAAATAAGAACCTTCTTCAAAACGATCTGCGTTCAAATCTACGCCAATGATCCTGGATGCCCCTGAAACCCGAGCTCCCTCAGCAGCCTGATCAAAATTCACAACCATGGTAACCCCCCGATACTCAGAAAACAACACAAGATCAAACATATGATAAAGTATATCATAATTAAACTCACAGCAAGCCCAACAGCTCCCAATCCGAAAACGACAACGGTGGAGCCTTTAGTTGGCTTCGCAACATTCACGGTCGCGCCAAATCCTTGAAACACCACGGATCAATATATATATATATATATAATAATCAGATTACCACAATGCAAGTTCAGTAAACAAAACAAAGATGGCTGCTGCACAAGTACCTGTTGATATTCCACAGCTGAGGACACAAACTATATCCAACGGCGCGGCAGGGTTGATCTTGGCCAGGCAGCCTACGTGGACTACCGTGTACTCACTGAACGTCGATGTTCCCAAGAAATGATGGATCGGCTTTCCGTCCTTGGAGAACCTCGTCTTGCCATCGCTTATCATGGTTCCCCTCTCTGTGTTGATTCTCAGCAGGTCACACATGTTGCTCTCCTCTGATTTGCAGTGGCGGCACTCCCTGCACTCCCCGGTGAATATGGGAAGAACGTGATCGCCGGGTTGGAGCTCCGTCACGCCTTCCCCGACACTCTCCACAACTCTGTGCAAGGAATTGATTAACTAATTGAAGATTTTCACTCTGCTTGGTGGACAAATGATAGAACAGGTAATGAGCACGAATAAAATTCCAGATCTTTTTTTTTTTTTTTTTTTTTTTTTTTTTTTTTTTGCTGTAAGCTCACCCTCCAGCTTCGTGGCCGAATATGCGAGGAAATAGAGGCGTCTGTCCCTGCATTTCGAATGCATACCAAATCATACTCAGCGATTGATTTGGGATCATTAAGGTTACATTTCTCAAACGTGTGCCGTAATTAGTTTTATGGAAGTATCTCTAACCTTGGCTTCCCAGAAGTAAACATCCGTGTGGCAGAGGGAGGTGAACAGGATCTTCACGCGAACCTCCATTTTCTGCGGCGGCGCCACCTCCACTTCTTCAATCACAAGTGGCATCGCCGCTTCCCACGCCACCGCGGCTACAATTCAAAGCAATTCGCATCACAATCGTTCGGAATTAACACAACCAACGCGTAACTATGCATGCAAGAAAACAAGATGGCAACCAAATAACCGTAGAATTAAACCCTATATCAGAAATTTAGCCAAAACGATTGCAAACTCTCACAATTCAATTAAATTGAGAAAAAAACGTTGATGAAAAAGGTCTTACCTTTGCAGCGGATGACCTGACCTTGAGTGCTTGACATTTCTTTTAGGCGGTTTTCGCCGGAAACTGGTTGTACTAGTCGATTGAAGGGATACAATTGGTGTATGGGTGGCGAGTGCGGAATGTGGATTTATAAATACATACATGGTGAAGGGTGCAATAGAAGGACGTGGAGCGTGTAGCGCAGCAACCGCCATGGGTGTCTGGAGAAATGATGATCAATGCAAGGTGCAAACGTGTCGTCTCCTGGTTATTCTCGTACGTATGACTGTCGACGTGTTTGTCGATGAATAAATATGCACTGTATGTCTGTATTGGGACAAAGATTATTTCAATTTTCAACCCTATGTTCAAGAATAAGATCGCCAGTGTTCAATTTAATCAAACACTGTCTATATATCTGTATTTCCGAGGAAGTATGTGCTGGTGGGCTGGGCCACCTGACCTGAGTCGCTTTTTATTAAAATGGGCTGGAAGTTGAAAGTTGTTGGGCCCTAAATCATGTTTTGTTTATTAATTTACTTATGAAAATGTGTATTTTGCTAAAGGTGTTATAGAAATAATGATATATATATATATATATGAGTATAAATTATATGTGTAATAATATGTTTGTTGTGTATATATATAAGCTTGAGCTTAGGAGTGGTAATGACTATAACTATCTTAAGAAAACAATAATGAACAAAAGAGCAAAGGTAGAGAAAATAGCAAGATGAGGAGATTGTATTAATTTCTATATCATCTCAATGAACAAACTCATCTATTTATAGGCAAATATAATCCACCTTGTATGACATTAAGAGCCACCTTGTATGACATTAAGAGCCACCTTATATGACATTAATAGCCATCATATTTTACTCTCTCATCATAGCAAGACATTCAATATGCATGTTTTTAATGCATGTATCTAGAACACTTCCCCTGAATGTCTTGAATACAAAGAATATGCCTCGTTAAAACCTTACTAGGAAAAAAAAACCCTTTGGGAAAAAATCCAAGTTTGGAAAAAGAGTACATGATTCTTGTGTATTTACTTCTCCCCCTCATCAGTTGAGATTCCTCAGTTGGCGCATCCCGATACGTTTCACCAATTTTTCGAATGTTGCTGTTGGTAGTGCCTTGGTAAATAAATCTGCAAGATTATCAGCTGAACGGATTTGTTGCACATCTATTTCACCATTTTTCTGTAGATCATGAGTGAAGAAAAATTTTGGTGAAATATGTTTCGTTCTATCTCCTTTAATATACCCTCCCTTCAATTGTGCTATGCAGGCTGCATTATCCTCATATAAAACTGTTGGGGGTATTTTCTCTTCAGTAGTTATGCTACAATTTTTCAGTATATGGTGCATCAGGGATCGCAACCATACACATTCTCGACTTGCTTCATGGATTGCTAAAATTTCAGCATGATTTGAGGAAGTAGCAGTTAAAGTCTGCTTCATTGATCTCCATGAAATTGCAGTACCACCGCATGTAAAAACATAGCCAGTTTGAGATTTGGCTTTATGCGGATCTGACAAATATCCAGCATCAGCAAAGCCGATTATTTCATGTCGAGAATTATTTGGGTAAAATAACCCAAGATCAATAGTTCCTTGGAGATAGCGAAATATATGTTTAATTCCATTCCAATGTCGTTTTGTAGGAGATGAACTGAATCTCGCTAATAAATTTACTGCAAATGATATATCTGGTCTAGTGCAGTTTGCGAGATACATTAAAGCACCTATGGCACTTAAATATGGGACCTCTGGTTGAAGAATTTGTTCACCTTCATCTTGTGGTCTAAACGGATCCTTTTTTATATCAAGTGATCTTACGACCATTGGAGTACTCAATGGATGTGATTTATCCATATAAAATCGCTTTAATACTCTCTGAGTATAAGCTGTCTGATGAACAAAAGTTCCATCATTTAAATATTCAATTTGCAGACCAAGGCATGATTTGGTTTTACCAAAATCTTTAATTTCAAACTCCTTTTTCAGGTATTCAACAGCATTTTGAAGCTCCTCTGGAGTTCCAATCAAGTTGAGATCATCAACATAAACTGCAATAATTACAAACCCTTGTCCATTTTTCTTAATGAAAATACATGGACAAATTGGGTCATTTGTATAACCCTCTTGTATCAATGACTCACTGAGTCGGTTATACCACATTCGCCCGGACTGTTTCAGTCCATATAGGGATTTTTGTAATTTAATGGAATACATATGTCTAGGATTTGATTCATATGTCTCTGACATTTTTAATCCTTCTGGGACCTTCATATAGATATCTGTATCTAAATTTCCATATAGATACGCAGTAATAACATCCATTAATCTCATTTCAAGATTTTGATGGACCGCTAAACTGATAAGATATCTAAATGTTATTCCATCCATTACAGGGGAATATGTTTCCTCATAATCAAATCCGGGCCTCTGTGAGAACCCTTGGGCGACTAATCTCGCTTTGTATCTGACAATTTCATTTTTGTCATTTCTTTTTCGGACAAAGACCCATCTGTATCCAACTGGCTTTATACTTTCTGGTGTTTTGGCAATCGGTCCAAACACATTTCGTCTAGCCAGGGAATCCAATTCAGATTGGATTGCATCTTTCCATTTTGGCCAATCTTTTCTTTTCCGACATTCATCAACCGAATTTGGTTCATGATCCTCGTCATCATTTATGATGTCAAGTGCTATGTGGTACGAGAATACATTATCTATGATAATTGCATCTCGATTCCAAACATTTCTGCTTGTGACAAAATTGATTGATATTTCATTATTTTCAAGTTCATTCTCCTCTGGAGCTACTTGCTCTTCAAGAGCTTCTTTTTCCTCTGGAATATTTTCTATAATTTTGTCACTTTCAATTATTTGTGATCCTCTTTTCTTTCGAGGATTTTTATCTTTTGAACCTGGTGGTCTACCACGCTTCAAGCGTGCAGTAGATTCATCTTTGGCACTTGTAATTGGTCCCTCTGGGATATTAATTTTGATTGGAACATTTGCTGCCGGTATAAGAGATTTTGTTACTCTTTTAGAGTCGCATAATGCGTCCGGCAATTGATTTGCAATACTCTGCAAATGTACAATTCTTTGTACTTCTAGTTCACAATCATTTGTACGAGGATCGAAGAAATCTAACGGTGTTTTCCAGTTGATTTCTTTTTCTTTCTTTGGTTGATTTCTGTCTCCCCCTAATGTCGGGAAATGAGATTCGTCAAAATGACAATCTTTGAATTTCGCAGTAAATAAATCACCAGTTAATGGTTCGAGATATCGAATAATCGATGGTGATTCATACCCGACATATATTCCCAATCTACGTTGGGGACCCATCTTTGTGCGCTGAGGTGGTGCAATCGGGACATACACAGCGCAACCAAATATTCTGAGATGGGATATATTGGGTTCATGCCCAAATGTTAATTGTATAGGGGAGTATTCATGATAATGTGTCGGCCTTAACCGCACCAATTTTGCTGCATGTAATATTGCATGCCCCCAAGCTGTCAATGGCAATCCAGATCTCATTAATAATGGTCTGGCAATTAATTGTAAACGCTTTATAAGCGATTCAGCAAGTCCATTCTGTGTATGGACATGAGCAACAGGATGCTCAACTGTTATGCCAATTGACACGCAGTATTCATCAAACCTCTGGGATGAATATTCACCAGCATTATCCAATCGGATATTTTTTATTGTATAATCAGGGAACTGTGCTCGTAATTTAATAATTTGAGCAAGTAATTTTGCAAACGCATGGTTGCGAGATGATAATAATGATACATTGAACCATCGTGTTGATGCATCAATTAGCACCATAAAATATTTAAATGGTCCACATGGTGGATCTATAGGTCCACATATATCACCCTGAATTCTTTCAAGAAAACTAGGGCTTTCAGTTCCCACTTTTGTTGGTGAATGTTTGGAAATTAATTTTCCTTGGGAGCAAGCAACACATATATAATCATTATGTTGCAGCAATTTTTGTCCCTTTAATGAATGGCCATGACTATTTGTAATAATTCGCCTCATCATTGTAGAGCCGGGATGGCCTAGGCAATCATGCCATATCATATATTCATCAGTAAACATATGGCTTCCAATAGACCTCTGGCCTATTTTGGGATGATATATATTAGTGGGCCTCTGGCCATTAATAAACCTCTGGTTTATTTGGGGAATATTAGACCTGTGGTCTAAGTGATAATTTTCAATTGTATTTATCTTTGAAAAATACAATCCAGAAGACAGAGCTGGTAATTTTTCCAATATATATTTCTTACCATGTGTGGTATTTGTAATTAATAAATATTCGACATTCTCTGAAGTCGATGTCTCGAGATGATACCCATTTTCTCGGATATCTTTAAAACTTAATAAATTTCTTCGAGACTTGGGAGATAGGAGTGCATTTTTCACAATTAATTTTGTTCCCTCTGGGAAAATAAGGTTGGCTGTGCCAATTCCTTGTATAATATTTGCACTACCACATATTGTGTTTATGCTTGTATCTCCCATTTTTAAATTGGAAAAATACCTTATGTCTTTTAGTATCGTGTGCGTTGAAGCACTATCAATAAGACATATATTATCACTTTTATAATTCCCCATTTTGCTGTAATTAAAACAAGATATAATTAATATTAAAACAAGATTAAATATAAGTGAAACAACACAATGCATAATAATATAGCAGAAATTAAAAAAATTCAAAGCGTAATAAAAACAATATAATAATATTGTATCATTGAAGAAATTTGTATATCTTTCGATGATATATTTAGCATATCAATAATGGCCTTTTGTAATATTTATATTGTCGTACTTTAGCAAGGTTTATTTAAACCTTTATTTGCTTTATTTATCAATAATTCTCGGTAACTAGTACCAATTCATTAGTCGTACGACAAATTATGGGACTATGTCCTCCTGCCATATTGATAGCATTTTTCTTCAATTGCTTCGCCTTTTAGAGGCATAATTTCTGGCAATTATTTTGCCATTTAAGAATCTGACTCTGTCAGTACACACCAAACTAAAGACCCACGAAATCTGTTGGTATAACCGAACTAAGATTTATGGACTCTGTTGGTATTAATGTCATTTTTATTAATATATTGTCACATATCTCAATCGTGACATTATTCTGAACATGACTGATTTATATCATTTACAAACTTATAGTCTTGCAGTCATTATGATGCCCCGCATTTGGGATTTCAGCCAAAAATCTTTATTTTATCAAAGAGCTGCCATTTGCCCCCACATTAAGGGAACTGTCACTATCTCTTATCAAAAATAAGAATTGGCAAAATGCTTATTTCCCATATATAGACCAATATGATCTTTTGACCGTTTTGTTTTTCTAGGTCTTGGCCTGTGGCCGTATTTTTTTTTTCTCTGCGGTCTAGGCCTGTGGCCGTATTTTCTTTTATAATGGTCTTTTCTAGACCCATTGTTTCCAAATAAATCTTAATATCCATATTTCAAGATAAATAATTAATCCCCGGATCTTTCCAACGGCATAGATTCCTGTTTTGAAAAATTAGTCATAACTGATATTGAAAATAGTTGTAATATATTACCTCAAGTGATTTTCTTCTGGATCTGAAAAATTTTGGCAGAACCCCGGTATAAATTGAAATTTCAACAGAACTCCAATAGAACCTTGGTAGAATTGGCAAACTCTAATAGAGCTCGTGCTGATAACGTGTTATAGAAATAATGATATATATATATATATATGAGTATAAATTATATGTGTAATAATATGTTTGTTGTGTATATATATAAGCTTGAGCTTAGGAGTGGTAATGACTATAACTATCTTAAGAAAACAATAATGAACAAAAGAGCAAAGGTAGAGAAAATAGCAAGATGAGGAGATTGTATTAATTTCTATATCATCTCAATGAACAAACTCATCTATTTATAGGCAAATATAATCCACCTTGTATGACATTAAGAGCCACCTTGTATGACATTAAGAGCCACCTTATATGACATTAATAGCCACCATATTTTACTCTCTCATCATAGCAAGACATTCAATATGCATGTTTTTAATGCATGTATCTAGAACAAAAGGAGTATTATTACCATTTTTGTTGTTAAAGTGGCTACTGGCAATTGGCATGGATCTTAATACTTCACATGTTTGTTGATTTTCATCCGGAATACAATTGTCTTCTACAGAAAGTTTATCTTGATTTTCATTTCTTCACAATTTCCCCCTCATGCAGTAATTGTGGGCAATCTGCCAATCTACAATTTGAATATATATATATAGTACTAGAATATGCGCGATATAAATATAGAATTTGAAATATGAAATTAAAATGTCAAAGAGTCCTCTGCACAAGAGATCGTGGAGACCATTCAAAGCCCAAACAAAAATATAAAATAAAATAAAACAAAATAAAAAATATAATAATAAAAAAAATGAATTGGATACCAAAGTCAAATCTTGGCTCTTTAGATTTGATATTGCATTTGCAGCATGCCTGTGAAATGTAAAATAATTGGCAAAATGTTTTGGATGTTGGGCACAACAAGTGGTGCAGTGGGTTCATCAACATAGGCATTGGTTCATTGGTTGTATTGATATTGAATTGTCTTCACAAGAATACCACTAATATTAAAGCTCAATGGATTCTTGTTCAAACTTACTACTACTACTACTACATATAAGTGGTATTGTAGAAACCAGCAGAATCGCCCAACTTGTGTTTTATTATTGTATGATTAATTTCTCATTTTGGGCTGTCTTGTGTGTGTATAGCCTATAGGGAGTAATTAGTATATTCCTAGTTGTACATGTGCGCCTGTAAAAGTAGTGATTCTTGAGGACTCCAACTCCTAAATCCTAACCACTTCTTTTTTTTCAATTTGTGTATTAAAAAGTATTGCTCCATCATTCATAGCTAGGTTGATGATGGTATTAGCCGATAATATTCATATTAGTAATTTTTAATACTACCATGGAAATGGAATATCCTGAGAAGGAACCAACCATAGACAAGTTGGGGCCGTTCATTTCATACATTACGCATGTCGCATGCTACCAAAGTTGGCCCCCCCACAGTTTACTGTTTGTAATAATTTTTTACAATACCGACATAAGTGGGCAATCACAATTCATAAGTCACAAGAACCAGATTTTTTTTCCTTGGGGGGGGGGTTCTATCTTCAAACCCTTTTTTATTCAGAAAGCAGGCAGGATTCAATATTCCATTGAAACAGTGGACTTACTAAAACAATGCTTGCTCAAAATACCATCAAACCACCTACGGCATCACTGTTTCCACCCCCAAATCTCATCACTATAAATACCCTCACAGGGCTCGGAACCAGACATCAATTCATCAAACAGGTCAACCGTCAACAAAACATCATCAAGCTTGTTTTCAGTCATCAATCAGGAAATCCAAAATACAAGATGTCAACCACTGCCGGGCAAGTCATCAAATGCAAAGGTATCAAAATCAACGATCCTAGATAGGATGCGCCAGCAGCAGGGGTTTCTTTCTGATTCTATTAATTACCTCAATGGCTGTCTTTTATGTGTCTGCAGCTGCTGTTGCTTGGGAGCCAGGGAAGCCACTCGTGATTGAGGAAGTGGAGGTGGCGCCGCCGCAGCGAATGGAGGTCAGGATTAAGATCCTTTTCACCTCTCTCTGCCACACTGATGTCTACTTTTGGGAAGCTAAGGTAATTAAATCAATCACCTGTTAACAAGAAGCTGAGGAGATCACATATTCATATTGTTTTTTTAGTAATAGTAGAAAAAGGATTTTCACTGATGTGTATCTTGATTGGTTTCTCCAGGCTCAAGACTCTGTCTTTCCTCGAATTCTTGGACATGAAGCATCAGGGTAAGTTATTCATTCACTGTTCTTTGTAAAAACTGATTTGTTTTCAGTTAAGAGGCAATGTGAAGAAAAGCTTACCATATCCCTATTAATGTCCCCCACACAGGATTGTGGAGAGCGTGGGAGAGGGTGTGACCGAGCTGGCACCAGGCGATCACGTGCTCCCGGTGTTTACAGGGGAATGTGGAGACTGCGCTCACTGCAAGTCAGAAGAAAGCAACATGTGCAACCTGCTGAGGATCAACACTGAAAGGGGGGTGATGATCCATGATGAGAAACCAAGGTTTTCGATCAAGGGCAAACCCGTTTACCACTTCGTTGGGACGTCCACTTTCAGTGAATACACCGTTGTTCATGTTGGCTGTCTCGCCAAGATCAATCCTCTTGCTCCTCTGGACAAAGTATGCGTGCTCAGCTGTGGGATCTCCACAGGTAAATTTCAAGTGTTGCATCGAACTATTGTCACGTTTTTTGGGTTAATTATTTGTACTGAACAAGTTTTTTGGATGCTTGATCTGCAGGCCTTGGCGCCACACTCAATGTTGCAAAACCGAAAAAGGGGTCTTCAGTGGCTATCTTCGGGCTTGGAGCAGTTGGGCTTGCAGTAAGTACCTCAGTACCTGCAGATATCTCATTGTTTGATCAGTTTAGGCTACGCTCGAATTATCATCATGGAAATCATATCTCACTGTGAAATGTTGATGATATTTTCAGGCTGCTGAAGGAGCTAGATTGGCAGGTGCATCGAGGATCATCGGTGTGGACTTAAACTCAAATAGATTTGAGGAAGGTAAGGATATCAATCCTAGCTAACATTGTCTTGGAAGGATATTCATTAGTCCTATAATGTTCTTCAATTTCCTCACATTTGATGTTTGTTTCTTTCCACAGCAAAGAAATTCGGCGTGACTGAATTTGTTAACCCTAAAGATCACGAAAAACCAGTCCAAGAGGTTGTTAATCCCACCCATCAATATCATGGAAACCATTAAACAGTACTATATATGCTGAGTGTTTTTTTTTTCTTTCCTTACTTGTGTCTATAGGTCATAGCTGAGATGACGGATGGAGGAGTGGACCGAAGTGTCGAGTGCACTGGGAACATCAACGCCATGATCTCTGCTTTCGAATGCGTCCATGATGTATGATGTTTCACACTCAAAATTTCCTTTTGCCCAAATTATGGTATGGTATGGTTTCGCCTGACTGATTAACTAAACGCTCTTTGTCTTTGATGATTGTTGATCAGGGATGGGGCGTGGCTGTTCTTGTTGGTGTGCCTCATAAGGACTCTGTCTTCAAGACACACCCGATGAACTTCTTGAACGAGAGGACCCTCAAGGGAACGTTCTTTGGGAACTACAAACCGCGCTCTGATCTACCTTCTGTTGTGGAAATGTACATGAACAAGGTCAGTCCTTTAGTAAGTTCCTATAAAATTTGCAAGAACATAAAGATCTAGGTATTTCGGGCACTTTAGGAAACCCAGCTCCGGACCTCTATGTGCATTCATTGCAAGAATAGTACAAATCAAATATGCTATATATGAATAGGAAATTTCTTATGGAAATTAACTGTGTAAAATATGCAGGAACTCGAACTAGAGAAATTTATCACTCATGAAGTGCCATTTCCTGAGATCAACAAGGCATTCGATCTGATGCTGAAAGGCGAAGGGCTTCGTTGCATCATCAGAATGGAGTGAAAACAGGACACATGACACGACATGTTAATCTTCATTAAAATTTCTTCCTATGTTCCAAGGATGTGTGTGTGCGTGTGTGCTGCTCTTTTTTGTTTTTGTTATTGAAAACGGCTTTAATGTTTCTTCTATTTTGTAATTAAAAGCTATGTTCAATTTCCATCTCATGAATCAATACAATGTTATCAATATGAAGTTGATTCCTTCTTCAAGTGGACAAATGTAAAGAAAGGACACTAATGCAGAAATTTCCAGTGTGATGATATATATACATGTGGTGCATGTGAACCCAAGGAAGAAAAAGGCCAAAATGAAAAAGGAATCCCAGCTGCAGCAGTAGAAGAGAACAAACTACATCCACAAAAAGGAATCAGGCTGTCCCACCATATTCATTCATCTACCACAAATAATCCTATTGAGCAGATTATTGATAGGTTTCAAGAAAATCAACAGAAAAAAAGGTTTCCTCCACAATAATTTATGCTGAATCTGAAATAAAACTGAAGGGAAATTTGTTATACTCGTCAATCTTCTTTACCATATAATTGGTGAAGAGATGAGCATAGCAGTGCAGTGCATTTCCTGCCTTCCTTGGAAGAATACTCAGCAGATAATTCCACATCAAAACCTGGTTGCTCAAGGAAATGGGCAATCGAGAACAAGGGCTTCAGGAGGATTAGCAGAAAGTTCAGGCTCTGAGGAGTTTTCGGGGCTATTGAACAGGAGGGCTGTTTTAGCATCTGGGGTTGGTTTGATTTCATCAGCAGGTCTAGGATTTCCAGGGCAGGGCCTGGCAGTGGTGAAACAAGGTCTTCTGGCAGGGAGAATTCCGGGGTTGTCCGAACCTGATGAAGAAGGTTAGTTGTCAGTTAATCCTGACAGATAGGCTTTCCAGTTAACAAAGTGTCCCTAGGAATAAACTGGATGTTACCTTTACATGAATAAATTGCTCAGACAGGTTGGAGAACATACCGGAGGCCAGACGATAAGTCGGGTGGTCATGGCGTGGGGTGGAGTCCCATCATACCTTATGCATTCTCTGTGCCTGAAGACTGGGATGAGGTAGAACAAACGTCATTAAACAAAAATGAATACAAAGCAAAACAAAAAATCAGAAATGCCTTTTGTCTAACTCCTTTTGCTTCATTTGATTCGACAGGTTCCTGTATCAATAGCTGACTTAGGAGGCACAGAGATCGATCTGAGATTCGCCAGCCCCAAAGAAGGGCGCCTGTTTGTGATAGTTGCCCCTGTTTTGAGATTTGCAGACAGTTAGTTTCCAGTCCAAAGATGTTTCTCCTTATGTTAGCTTCCAAAGTTGTTATGCACTAATGCCTGTTGCAATGTAACAAACAGATCTAGGTGACGATGCAAAAATCGAGCAAATAGGGACTCCTGAGAAAGTGATCAATGCATTTGGACCAGAGGTGATTGGGGAGAGTGTGGAAGGAAAGGTTTTAATCTCTAATGTGGCAGAACACTCGGGGAGAAAATACTATCAGTACGAATTAGAGCCCCCTCATATTCTGATCAATGCAACGGCTGCAGGAAATCGGTTCTATATGTTCAATGTTACAGGAAACGGTGAGGATTCACTAATGCACATCAATCCTACAGAAATGTATGAATGAAGGAAATCATTGGTTTAGTGTTTGGTTTTTCAGGTCTTCAATGGAAGAAGCATTACAAAGATTTGAAGAAGATAGCTGAGTCGTTCAGGGTACTCTAATACAGAACAATGTAAGACAGCATGTAAGATTTGAGGTTGTATTTTTTGAAATGACAAGCAAAACTGAGTGATGTTGTATAGGGGGGCATTTAAAGACAATCTCCTTGTCTTGTACATATAAAGCAGCATGTGCAAAACGATCAAACCATTCAAAGAACCTGTATCCAACAATCCTGAATGTAATCCAAGAAAAAGAAAATAACCAGAACACAGAAAAAGGGATAGCAAAATTTTTCAAATACACGGTTAAAGTTTCCATCACTAAGCTATACTTTCCATTTTTATCAGTGTTGGTTATTTGGTCTGCATCTTTCCATAATTAGAATCCTTCACCGTCATTTCCTGCCTGTTTCTCGTCTATATATGGACATTTATGACTAGTTGACTACCATTCAAACCCTAGCTTGGAGAAACAAATTCACTCACATTCATGCACACACAGATACAGGGCATTCTTGAGAAGACAGAAGAGGGAACATAATAATGTTGGGAAAAGACATGATGCCTGATGGTTCTTGGGGAATTTCTCCACCACGGTTTCCTTTCAAGCACCCAAATTTGTTCAGTCTCTGTTAAAAACAAGAGCGGAGCTATGAAAAAGCCTGCTCCACAATTTTGTTTCTCACTAATTAAACACTTTCTTCCCTCAATCAAATTTACACATGCCAGGCCTGCCTTCGATATAAATGGAATTTGTGCCGTAATTGAGTCTTTCTGAAAATATTGAGCCCTGTTATATGTGATCTTTGTAATATTTGAACACAGGAGTTGTAAAAGGGCAAACATCTTGAGACTGCTCACAGCTGCGCTAAATGTCTGTGCAGCCGTTGTATTAGCTTATTCTAATAACCCTTAATGGGAGAAACAGGAAATCTTTCTTGTGGAATTTCAGTCTCTGTCTCCTCCATCACTGTGAACTTCCATCTAATTTATTTTGACATTTTTCACCATCCCCTTCTCATTAAGGATCCTTATACTTCTACGGTTCTTGATGTTCAAGTATTTATTTCCTAATTCTATGACAGGTTCATCTTGTATGAGTCCTACACAATCTGATTCTTTTTCATCTGAGAGAGTTGTACCATAATGCAATGCTATGGCTCCAGATTTCTAATAGTGCGCACATGTGAATCAAAAGCAGAAAACGAACACCATACGACAATATAGCAGTGAACTCCCGGGGAAAACTATCAAGTGTGTTAAGGACAAATTTCGAACTGCAGACCTATCTGTGCTTGGACAACACCTGGCAAAAACTACCCCTGACAACTTTGCTGCACATTATTCACTGCAGTATGAATTCATACACTTCAAATAAATTACTTCAAGCTGCTTGAGATTATGCAAATGAATCATCAATGAAGTACTATATACAGAGGATTGATTATAGAAGTTATTTATGTGAACTCAGAATCTACAGCTCAGGAGTCGGGACAATCATTGATCAGAAAATAGTATTTCTGCATATGCAGATGGATCTTGGAAGCTTCATCAAGTGTTCCACCATTTTGAAACATCATATTCAAGTAGATAAAAAAAAAAAATACTGCACTAATGAAGCTTTCTAGGAGAGGCTGGAAGTGCATTGCCTAAAATTACTTGCAAAAGTACTTCATGTACTGATGTTTGAACGAGTTATTCTTCAGTATCAAGCCTTAGACACTCTGGAATTTTCCTGGTACAGTTCTTTAAGTGGAAAATTTTGTTGCATATCTAGTGTGCAGCAGCTCAACAGAGGTGCCAAATTTATTGGCCTTAATGGAATTAATGAAGCAGGATTGTATCAGTGCCCGAAAATCAGCTCTTTCAATGAAACAAATGGTGAACTGAGTCCGTGAGCTTGCTTATCTTTCCAAAACGCCAGCACTGGGACAACACATTTCACGAGTTAAATTTTTGCAAACTAGTGGGTACAATGATATCCATGAGAGACATGTTGATTCGAATTTGATCAACAAAGACAATCTATAGATATGATGCTTATGAGAACCTCAAGATTCTGTGTCTGTTGTTTCCCCAACCACATAGCCACACAAAAATTGTATCTAACCATTTCACTTTTGTTTTCTGAATCCAAGCAAGAAACAAATTCAAGTAAAATCCTTTCCCTCAAATTTCCATTTGACAATAGCCATCGCCACACACATAAAAAAACACAAAGTTTAAGAATTGGTTGTACCTGTCCAAGCAACAAAACCAACTGTTGACGCCCAGAAGAATTCCTTGGTGATACAGTTGAACCTGAAGCCACAGCAGGTTATTTTTTAACCAAAGAAAACTGAAAACTTTAAGGCTTTATATACAACTATAAACAAATTACCAATACAAGCATATCAGGTTCCCCCATCCATAAACGATGGATCCCCAACTCGCTCCAATGAACCTGCAAAAGATTATAGTTAACTATTCCATTCTCAGTTTTTCCTACTTAGAGCCCGTTTGGATTGGCTTCTACGGAGGTGCTTTTGGCTTTTGCTTCTGCCAAAAGCACTTCTAGTAGAAATTATGTGTTTGTTTTGGCTTTTAAGAAAAAGCAAAAGCACCTCGAAAAGCGAAAAAAGTGCTTTTGGGAGAAGCAGCCCAGGGGGTGCTTCTCCCAAAAGCAGAAGCCAAAAGCACCTCGTAAAATGTGCAAGGACTTAAATACCCCCACTATTTAATATAAATTACACTATAAATATATCTTATTATCATATTAAGTAGCATGTCCTTTTTGGTAATTACCACACTCTAAAAGCACTTTTCATTTTTATTCATCCAAACATACTTTATAGAAAAAGCCGCTTTTCAAACATTCCATCCAAACACAAAATTTACATGCTTTTGCTTTTGACTTCTACTTCTGCTTCTACTTTTGGCTTCTGCTTTTTCAAAAGCCAATCCAAACGGGCCCTTAAATTTGCACAATATACTGCTAGTCCAGTCGCCAAGGATTGTATTTGACTCAGGCACAGCATTTGTGACTTACGGTGGGGCAATAACATATTATGATAGGATTCATTTTAACTATATGCTCCTTGAACGAAAAGCATCAACGCTGCATGTCCTTGCATTTCCTTTTCTCAAAGGAAATTTCCCCCATCTTCTTGATGCTGATTTACTTCAACAAAAGATATTATGAATGGCAGATGGAAACTAACTTACCACATAAGATCCCGAATAAATAGAGACCTGGGGATAAAAAGTCCATTTCCGGTCATGGCCAGTAACATTGAGACGGCTGATAAACCTTTTATGTTGTCGGGGTTCAGCAAATTTGTCCACTAGGAAACAAAAAAAAAAAAAAAAAAAAAAGAATTATCCCAATCATAAGAAATTATGAACGAACCACAATTAGAGTTATATATATATATATATAAACAAAGATGGAGAAAAAACCATTTGTGCAACACCCATCCACATGAATAGAAGAGTGGCAGTCCACCCAGATACCATTCCGAGAAATTTTACAGCTCTGTCAGGGAGCTTGCCCATACGAGCCTGAAATGTTAAACGTGTATCAGAAGAACTCCAATTATAGGATAACACAATCACAAAGAAAAACCACAAAATCCCATTATTTGAAGATGAAAAAGTTCTACCTAATCCCACCAAACAATACTTGGATACATATATCTCACCATAAAAACAGCAAGAACAGCAGTAGCAAAGGAAATTATCCCAGGTAAGATAGTATTTGGAACATAAGGGAGGAAAGTTGACCACATGACCTGAAATACAGCGAATAGAAACCATCAAGGTGATTGAGGTTAAAGGTTTGGAATTAGGAAAACCAATCTATTTTTCTTGAAATCATGAAGAGTTTTACTTGTGGAAGAACAGAGAGGCCAACTACAGTGATAACATCTTCCCAAACGTGCCAGATTTCCTCATTAAGCAAATGAAAATATCTCAGGAAATTCAGGATGAGCCCTGAAGCAACCACTATTGAAACAGCAATAAACTGAGGCATAGGCATAGCTCCACCCAGAGCTAGCTGCAGCAAAACAACATACGTAGAAATGACTCCAACAGTTTGCACCGCCATTGCCTCAATCTCCCTCTTATTGAGGAAGTACAATGACAAAGAAAGATTCCCGAGCAATCCAGTAAGCATGCCCTATGTTAAAATACACCACCACTTAGAATCTGTTTAAATAATGCAAACCTTCAAACAATAATAAAGCCCCACAAATCAGTACCAGCCAAGGAACAGCCAGAAGCGCAGTGTTGTTCCCTGCCAGAAGATTCCGAGTATTCAGAATGATCTGGGGCAGTTGCAATAACAGAAACGGCATATTAGCCGCTGCAGCAAATCTCGCTGTCATTGAATCCCACTGCTCAAAACTTTCGCCTCTTCGCAGATGCGCTGATTCCTTCATGGTATTTTATTTATCCATTGGTGAGCAATGGTAGTAGGCTAGCAAATACCATCACTCTCAGAAGAACAAAGGCAGATATCGTCACTCAGCTCAGTTCAATATTTTTGTGAACCTAATCATCGAATTGAAATTTTGAACTAAATACCTGACTGACAGGGTTTGCATCTTCGGAGCCTAGGCAAGAAACTGTTTTGAACCTATTAAAGCACACTGACTTTACAATGAAGAGTGCATCCTTCAAGTGAGATTTGCTGGTGACTCCTCGTTGCAGTTGTGTCTGAGAACAGGATACCAACTCAAACCTCTGTGGATTAGGGCCAAAAGATAACCTGTTTGACGGTTGAAAAGTACATAGTGGCACCCCACCCAAGACTAACAACGAATTCACCATTGGATAAACTTAAAATCCAAGATTGTACAACTCTCCGCCAGCAGTCATTCAAACCAGAGGATCTGACAAATGTAGTCACCTGCAGAAATTATGATATTTAGCAGCTTCACAGTCCAACGACCAGTTCATTTTGAGAATGCCAAGAACAAGTAGCAAATCAGTCAATTACAAAATCACAAAATACAAACAAATTGAGAAGCACTTCCACAGTTCCAAAAAATAATATTTTCCATGAAATGCGTTCATGTGTTTCAGTTAATCTCAAAAGCACATGAAAAGCCCACATCTTAACAACAGCTAGTCAAATTCCATTAACAAGTATTGCTACATCTGTCATCAGCCTAAGCACAGAAAGCATGTAAAATAAATAGTAATATTAAGTTCATTCGATAATCAGGCGCAGCAAATGCATACAACATCAACGATAGGAAATAGAATTCCATCTCTATAACTAACATCATAGTGTTTATCTACTTCTATCAATTAATCTTCCAACCAATCAAGAGCAAACCTTAACAGAAACCGGGAAAGAAAATCCAGATTCAAGAACAATGCAGAGAGTTTCTTGAGGGCATTTGATCAAACAGGATACCTACAGAAGCAAAAGGGTAGAAAATACTTGGAAATCAGAAGCAGCTGAAGTCACGGCCACCGCCAATACATGGAGGCCACTAGATAAGGAGTCGGGAGATGCAAAATCTTGAAACCCCCCTCGAAATTCTCAATGAAATTGGGGAATTGGGATTATTCCTAGAAATTGTGAATAGGATCCGAAGGAGATGGAAAATGGCATATGGGGGGGGGGCATGTGCGGTATTGGGGAGGGAATGAACGGCTGAATGCTAATACAAGGCAAAGGCAGAAGCAGTTGAGCAATTTCTTCCCAAAGGCCAAAACAATATCTTGAGGGGAGTGACGATATTTTACGTGAAATGAAATCCTTTGTTTTCTGGAAGTAGCAAAATGGAAACAAAAGGGATTCACGTTCCGATATGGCCCAGTTGGCCGTCTTGTACTCTCCTGTCCATACTCTCCATGACCATTACTCCACCGCCGTTGATTTTCGATTTCTATAAATTGTCTAATCAGAAATGTTTTAACGGTCTCCAAAATTCTTCTTTAAAGGGAAGAATCTGGAGACAGGCAAGTCGGAGCCCCATTGCCCCCCTTGTATTTTGTGTACTTTGTTAAATTCTGTGTGTAATAAGTCATTCTAAGCCTAAGGTGGTGTCCACTTTTTAATACTGCTGCCTCTCACTAAAATGGTACTACTATAATTAAATATTCAGACCAAGAATTCCTTACAACGTTGTGTCCATATGTCTCGGTAAGCTTCATATACTTTTATGGTATTTTTTGTCATAAACATAATCTGCATTTGTAGAATAACTGAGAGAGCATGCATGGAATAAGCTAAATGCTGAAGGGTTGTATAGTTGCTTGTATATCCCATTAACTATTTTAATTGGGTGATGATGGTTTAATAATATAATGATGATAGGGCTGTTTAAACTTCTTGGGTACTATATGATTTGTTGGTAATGCTTGTCCAGTTGTTTAAATAGCACATACTAGTGTGACTAGAAACTTGAAAGCATTAAATACTTGCCTTGTCCCACCGATCGGTGTTCGTCCACTAAATGTAGATGAGGTTGGTGTTCAACTGGTTTGTACACATTATCCTTTAATATAGTACTTCTACATCATTTTTTTTTTTTTTTGGCAGTACTTTTTTTTTTTGTTAAGCCGAGGCCTGAAAAAAAATATAGTACATCATTTTTTTTATTTATTCAATCATTGTAAAAAAAATAAATAAATAACGGGCCCTTAATTTACTTGAAGCAGACAAAAGATTAATTCGGATAAATTAATATGGCAAAACATATAGATCAAAATAGCCATTTGTTGTAAGGACGGCATACAAGTTTGAAAACCATTCACAACATTCACCATCCATTCCAAAACAAGCAGCAGGAAAATAGAATAAGCATTCAAGCAAGTAAATGGGATATCAACCATCATTTATGCAATTCATACATAATTCAATTCAGACATAAACTACTACACACCGGCAGATAGAAAATAGATAGTTAAAACACAGAAACCCCAATATGAGCAGTAATTCCATCATGCACCTGATTCCTGTGAGTGCTCAATCGATGTCTATGAACTTTGGAAGCGCAAATATATCAATATCGCGTTCTATAGCACAAGAGGTAGATGGAGCATTGGATGAGCCAGGTGGAGGCACTACATAATTTTGCATTGATGAAACAGGAAGGGCGGAAGTTGGCATTTTCACAGGATGGCTGAGGTCTTGAATCGGCCTGGTTGGTAAATCAGGGGCAAACATGCTGCACGAAGGGATTCCCCCTGTGAAACTGAATGAACCAAGAGGCACTATTGCATCATCTTGCCAGAATGGATCAAGGTATGTTGGCTTTCCTTTTACTGAAATGTCCGGTTTGGAGATTAACTGAGTAGAAAATGGGGAATCAGGGGTAATACCAAGAGGTTTAGGAGATGGTGGTTGTTTGCCCGCACTAATGTTCTCAGGCATGATAGTGGTCGGGAAAGATGGCATGCTACCAAGATTCACAGTTGGTGTATCTTTGATGCCGGACTGTTTTTGGTTTCTCTTGGCGGTATTCAATCCAGTGAAGTATTTCTGGGCATGGCTAGCCACTTGGGTATTTGTTTTAGTCGGCACACAATAGCTTGAAATGCTCTTCCAGTCGCCTTTTCCAAACTTCTCCAGGCCACTTAAAAATGACCTACAGCACGTAAAGAAATCTAATGTAATCAGTTTCTCAATTTCAGGCCCCTAAAAAGAAACAAATCTGGATTATAAATTTCATCCAGATGTTCGAACATCCTAGCACTGAGTACAGAATACAAATCGAGATCTAGATAAACACACCATGATACTGATACAACATAGTCCATGCAAATGAACCACCAAAGTTCAATAGTAAAACTAAGCATGCAATCTATGGAGACATTGAGACAATAATCATTCACTCTAAGCATACTATCAGCTATCCAATATTGTAAATAATTGAACGGCTAGCTGCTGAAATTTTCATGTCCAATCAACTGGCAATATGCTAAAAGAATAGAAGTGGTCACTAGGGATGCAAGACAACTGCTGCACCCTTTCCAAAAGAATAGACTCCCCACCACACTTCAGTGAGTGATGAAGTTTTAAATAAGGTGACAAAAGCTTGATGAAGAAGAAATGTCCTTTCATTTTCACAACCTTGCAGAGTTCTTTATCAATTTAGACTAGACTGCACAGTAAATTTGAAACGTCACCTCTCAATTCTCAAATGAAGAATCTTACAGTTCAACACAAATACTGTGAAAAGATCTGGGGACTATCATTCAGATGCTACCATAGACCAATACAAGGCTTTTTCTGCAACGCAGGCAATTCAAAATTGTCCAACCAAACTAGTAACAAAAATCACTACAAGGGCAACCAAAGAACCACGAGCAAGCAGCAACTGCATAAAAGCAGGATCTTAATCATCCCAAATGTTTTTCTGTTAATTAATTGTCAAATGTAAACTATATAGGATGTGTTTTAACATCAAAGTAAATACCTATGCTCCTCTTCTGTCCAACGCAATCTCTTCTGCTCATGAAATCCCAGTGGTTTCTCTTTCTTTCTGCAAGCTTTATTCTTATTAAAATTATTAGTCAATGGTACCTTTGGAGACTCAAGTATTAAGGCTTCATAGTGAAGCTTTAACTCTTCAATAGATTTTCCAGGAACTGCCAACAAAACCTTATCCCATAGATCAGGATTAGCATTGAAGAACGCCAGAGCATTTTCAGATGTCAAATCCTCTTCCTTGGTCCAGTTCCAACAACTGCATGCAAGAGCAGAATCATGATTCATGATCATCGAGAACAACATTCTTTCTTTTACAGTTAAAACTTAATACTATGAAAAGGATTTTTTAAAAGTCATTTACCCATGTTCTTCATCTCTCCAATGTATCCCCTGTTTCCCACCAGTTCTCAATGGTATCTCTTTCTTTTCACAACCCATTATGTTGCTTGGATAATAAGGCAAAGGTACCTTACCAGACCCAATTGCCTCCACATCATCTCTTAAGGCTTCATAGTGAGGTTTGACATCTTCATTTGCCATTCCAGGAACTGCAACTGTGAACTTCTTTCCTTGATCAGCATCATCATGGTATAGTACCACAGCATTTTCAAATGCCTTATAATTCCCCCAAGTCCAAGATGAACCACTACATGTGTTCTTAAATGATGGTTCCACTTCCAATGCCCGAAAGCAGCTGCTGGATGACATACTGGTGTCCATTCTTCAGGTAACTGATCACAGAAAAGAGATTGATGTTATTTAAACAAGGAATATTGTTTTATAGAATGACACTTTTGAGGATAGCTGATCACATTGGAAAAGTAGCAGAAAAATCTATTCTTCGGGAATTCAAGAATCTGAAATCATCAACCATGAAAAGAGAGTAAACAAATGTTTCCAAGAAATGTGTAAGAGAAAACATTGAGTAATAAAATAAAATATTCAAAACGTCTAGGTGTAAATGGAAAATTCAAGGATGTGACAGAAGTTCTATTGGAGTAAAAGGCCTGATGCCACACCTGGAAAAGAGCTTTCATAGTGATAGTCATAATATAGAGAACCAAAAATCTCCACCATCCCAAGTACATTGCCTTTCTAAAGTTTTTTTATGGTTGACTACGTATTGGGAATTTCAAGCCCAAACAAAATTAAATATAAATGAAAAAAATACAGAGAAAGATCAGTTGCACTGGTGCCCCATACACTAATATCTTGAAGGCCATAAAATCCCATGTCAGTAGTGTAGAAATTACAGAGTTCTTATCTAAGCAGAGGAAATCAGAGCTTCATGAAAAAATATGCACCCATCTTTCATGTAATTTGAAAGTAATTACATGAAATGCCACCTCGATAATGCAATTAATGGGCATGATACAGTCATTAAAATTTAAGATAACAAATTCCTGAGCATACAAGAAACTGCCTCTAAGTCGCAAAGGATATATGTTGTCGCAGTTCATTAAATTCTGTTTAAGCATCTTAAATTCTCTCTTCTTTCTACTCTTTCCAAAGGGTAAAAATACCAAATATTTAAATACAACAATTTAGCCCTTTCCTAAAGTTTCCCAGAGAAAATAGAAACATGGAGTAATTAATATCAATAAAAAGAAAATACTCTGAGCTGAAAACCTGGCATTCCAATCTCAGGAAAAGGCTCTGGTCCACAGTCCAAACTCAAATATTTTCACTACTCTTTTTTAATTTTACCTTCTTTTTTAGTGTATCAATTTCTCCATCATAAATCCACAGAAACCATCATCATAAGAAACATCGACTTACAGATCTGCCAAAATATAATATATGGTTTTATTGCAAAGATTACGTCTCCCTGTAAGTTGATTTGCAGAACAGACCTTCTCAATTACATATGCACACAGCAACTACAACAACGTAAATCTAAATATTTGTCTGCGGCTACATTAACAATAGATTTTACCTTGTTGCTCAGATTGATGGCAATAAAAACTAGTCTGATTGGCAAATCCTTTCAAGAAAAAGGTGTCTGCCTTCAAAACCTCACAGAAAATGCTTCTCTGTGCTGCTTTTCTTCTCAGTCGGTAATTGATTTAAAGAACCAAACTGTGGGTGAGCGTTATGTTTCACTTTGTCCTTGTCAGCAACAGATTTGACTTGCATAGGAGTTTGGTGAATCTGGTGCACATAAATGATTCCAACAGTTCTTATAATGGACAAAGCAACACCCGGAACAAGCTGAGTTGTAATATTGGCAGCAGCCACCTCGAAGTCTTACCACATTCACTCTTGTAACTCCGTAAATGAAAGGTAGATGTGATATACTATACACAGATATATACCTATAATATGTCTATGCTTGGGTATGTGTGTGTGTAATTATCACACATTGAGTAAGAATGAGCACTATGATGTTTTGTAAGTATGTTAGTGAAGAAGGTGAGTGTACAGTTGATTTGGTTACCAACTAGTTTCAACGTATGCATTTATTAAAATGAGAATCCCAAATAAATTTCATTCAATGTTGTTGGCAATATGATGATGATGTTTTCAATGCATTTAGTAGTTTTGCTTTACATTTTCTAGAGTAAGAAATTAAAGCATGCATTCTTTACTGTATATTTATTCAGTGGTTCTCATCTATCTCTATACTTCTTTGAAATATCATCTGCATATTGCTAAAACAAAAGTGTATAATGAACAGATAACGGGACTAGCTGTAAACAAAACAAACTGAACCAAGCACCCTATGGTCTTTTCCATATTCGTCTCTTCGTCAGTAAATCACGCTAGCAATAAGTTTGTTAAGGAAAAAAAAAAAGTTTTTGAATGTTTCTAAAAGTTAGTAAAACAAAAAATTATAACGTATATAAAAATGAAAAATAATTTATCATTAAACATATAATAACAAAAGGACATTAATTAAATACCATAATCCAAACTTTCAAAAAAATTATTAACTATCATTCACTACTTAATTACTATAAAACTATATTTGTTAAACCAACCAATCTTTTTGATTGCTCGGTTTGGTTTGGCTTGATTGAAGAGTTTGCTCGACATTTAAACAAAGTAAACATTGAACAACTAATTAGCTAGTTAAGTAAATTAACGAAAATAATGTCCATGAACCTTCATGAACATGGTCGCATTTGTCCCAAAATATAAAATGCAACAATCTATTTATACATGACCGATAAAGAGTCTATGCGTATTAAGCTACACAATGAATTTGAATTTAACAAAAAAAAGTAACAAATTAAGAAATGGTTGATGTTAAGATATCTGTGCTATAGGGCGACAAAAACTATTATTGAGGATTGCATATTAGTATGGAAGGGATGAAAAACAACCCTAAAATACGAGAAAACACAACAACTGGTTTTAAATGTACGAACTTATATAAATTTGAGAGTCTGCATATATATAACTAATGATATGAATATGATACTAAACAAATGCAACTATTGAATTTTAAATAACTACATGCATATAAGAGAAAATTATATATATGATAAATACGGCTTTGCTTTGAAGGTAATTAAGCTTTGAATGTATGCTAAATAATAAGAGAATTTACTGTTTCTCCTTCAGCTTTATTAAGGTGCATAAAAAACATGATTTGGCAGCTTCCCTTTAAGCCCCCTGATCTGTTTGGTTATTCAATTATTCAGAAACTATGCAGTGTCCCTTTGATCACTCTACTATTTTAATACTTCCAATAATGACATGTGACCTGTTTGATTACGTACATGATCTATTTGAATCTTGAACCCAAACTTATGCAATGAAAAATCACTCAAGTTATGTATGGATGGAGGGATTTGGCAGGGGATCTAAAATCCATAATAACAAATCCTTCCACTTGTTTGGATTAATGAAAGGATTTAAGTATGGATTTCAAATCTCCACCCTTAATTTTCTACGAAACTTAGATGGATTTCAAATCCTTCCTAAAGCAAGGGATTCCAAATCCTTTCCTCAAATCCTCCTCCAAATCCAAATTCATCAATCCAAATGTATCCTCACATTATTTGCATGTCAATATCGTAATGTCATTTGTGAACCTCACACAAAATTCTGAATTATACCAAAATTCATTTAAAAGAAAAAACACTTAGTCAGGATTAGCTTATTGGAAATCTTAAAATCCAAAATAACACTACATCACAGCTCTATACCTTGTTGCTAGCAAGGCTATTACTATTAGTACTGTCAAGTGAAAGTAATATCCAAGATAATTATGCTGAAATCATAATTGCGATCAAGGAGCAGATTACATTTACATTTAATCAAGAATCTTAAAATATTGGTATCTTAATGAGACCGTTAACAAGCAGTCTCCTTTTAACAACACAATAAGATCCAGCAGAAGTAAACGCAAATAAGAGAATCCAGAACACATAATACTTATGATCATATAAAGCGCAAGCCGAGATTTAGTTAAGCAGATATACAATGTAAACTGAGTCAGAGATAAAATATGCACCAAAAAAAAAAAGAGGGTTATTTCACCTGCGGACAAGTGATGTAGCCATCCAAATGCAAAGGGAGCACAAGACACCTAGTGTCAAGCCTCTGCAGCTTCCGGAATTCAGACATGTTGCCTTGACAGAAACACATTCGCAATAGTCAACATGTGAATTCCCCCAACCTTCAATCTGGGAGGTGATAGAATGATGAATGATGGATCCTCCACCATGCAAAACCACAGAACTTTTTTTTGTTGGGGGTGGGGGAAACTTTGGCGGCAGGACCATGTTGCATCTTTTTACCAAGTACAACAAACAACTCTCGTACGAAGACATCAACAGTTGACTATTGGATCTCCAAGGATATATGTATTAGAGTTAATAGGAGAAGAAATATTTGAACATGGCCCAACAACTAGCTGAATGCTTGTGCTTTCTTTGACTAAATACTCGGAAACAAATTGTGATCCCTCCAAAATTAATTGGGGGAAGATGCTAGATAGTATATATAACAGCATTGAATCCACCATGGAACCTGTTCAAGGAGGAAATCCAACACAAATTCAATTAAAAAATCGCCCAAATTTCTGACGAACATGCATACCATCAAAACCCAAATTCCAGAGTCTCTCATTTTAGGATACACTTTTCTTCCTTTGGATTCCCATTACCCATCATACTTGCCTCAATTGGAAAATTTGCCAAAGGATTGCACATTATCGGATTGAACAAAACAAGCAGAAGCATAATCGGGCTTCAAAAAATTAAAAGCATTACCAAAAAGATGTAACAACACGTACCTCAGTCGTCGATTGTTGCAATAAATTGATCTGGAAAGGAGCAATTCAAAAAGGAAGGTAGCCAGTACGTGCTTAGGAGTTGAGATACAAACTGAATATAAAACGTCACTTGTAAAAAAAGATACTACTACTAGTCTACCACTGGGGAAAGCAAAAGGAAAACTGCATCGAGGATTTGAGGTGGGCCCAAATGGCTCAAATTGTTGTTGTATTCTACTTGGGCCTTCATTTTATGGCCCAAACGGTCTTAACTGCGTATTACACTAGGGCGCCTCTCCCAAAGCAGTTTTTTGCATACACAAGGCTCGAACCCGAGACCTTGCTTAAGCGACTAGAGCCCCATCCACTCAAGCCAACTGCTGTTGGTACGCAATCTTTATTTAATGGTTAATATCTCAAAATATGTATAAGTAAAAATTATACAGAATATATATATTCTAATACTATAAAATTAGACGAATCTAACAAGATTAGATTGCTCACATAATGAACAGCGTCAAAATATCATAAAGAACAACTATAATGAGACAGAGGGAGTACTACTTACTACTAATACTTGTAAATGGTTATTATTTTGATGCAGAGTAAATTTAGGAAAACCTGGAAAGTGAAAACCAACTGCATTCGCCTTTAGGCCGAAGGTTGCTATAAGAGCACATTAACAATAAACATTCACCATTACACATGAAAGAATGTAATAGTTATGGTGCAAACTACCTCAACACAGTGCAATAGTTAAGTAGACTCCCTCATCACCTGCAAGTGCAATAGTGATCACAATGCAGAACTTGGCATCATAAACGATGCCGGGTTCATCATATTTTATGCATCTGTCATTATACTCATGGTTTGTGTATGATATGCATTCACCACCGACCATCATAAAAATGAATACGACATTACATGCTCGCGTGAACATCTCACAAAACAAAAAACTCTTTTCCTCCTACAACTGCATCTGCAGGCAACAATACGGTACCCATCCACAGGCCAAAGACACCATCATATGCTAAGCTTTTGTAAATACAAACAAATCCAGAGAAATTTCCAAGGAAACCTCCTTAAAAATCAACCAAATAATCCCAAGGATGTACGTATATAGTATAGGTTATGACGAGAAATTAGGTTTAAGGCTTTTAGAATAGAATGCAATTATACTTCATATCCTTATCAATACAACCAAATGTTTGTCCTTACATTGGTCATTGGTGTCTATTATTGGGAAAAAAATGCTTTGCTTGGTTAGTGCTTACACAGAAAGTTGATCCTGATTGTTAGCAACAAAACAAGCCACCACGCCAACAACCCAATCTGTCATCTTCCCCAATAAGCCGTAAACCCCCAACCCCCCCTCCCCCGCCGTTGAAACCCATATTAAAATGTCTCTATAAACCCTAGACTAGATGCCCAATTCATTAATTCCCAATTCTCGCCATGGATATGGAGCAAGAAGAAATGCAATTTCTGGGGCTTATTGGGATCTGCAGGGAATCCTTCAAGCTCATCTTCAAATGCAGGAAGATCTTCAGTCAAATCACCTTCGCCCTAATCCTCCCCCTCTGCATCATCTTCTTGGCTTACCAGGAAGTATCGGAGATCCTCTACTATAAGATCCGATTCAACGAATTCAGGCTCAAAGAAACCCAATCCGACACGCCCAAACACCACGGACTCGCCGACCTCGTATCCTCCGAATGGGCGGCCTATATCCTTCTCAAAGCCGTCTACTTGGCCTTCGTCCTCGCCTTCTCCCTCCTCTCCACCGCCGCCGTCGTCTACACCATCGCCGCCGTGTATACTTGCAAAGAATTTAATTTCAGAAAAGTCATCAGCGTCGTACCTAGAGTTTGGAAGCGGCTGATCGTCACACTCCTAAGCGTTTTCCTGGCCGTCTTCACGTACAACGTGGCGTTCGGCGTGGTTCTGTACGTGTGGCGCGTCACGCTCGGTGAATGGGAGGATCACGAAACGCTGGCGACGGTGATCGTCGTGATAATTGTGGTGTTTTACGCCGCCGGTTTCGTGTACATGACCATCATCTGGCAGCTGGCGAGCGTCGTCTCCGTGATGGAGGAGGTTTATGGGTTCAGGGCGATGATGAGAAGCCGGGCGCTGATCAAAGGGAAGATGGCGGTGGCGGCGTTGATTTTTTTCAAATTGAACGCCGCCCTGGTGATCGCCAATTTCTTGTTTAGCAACTTTGTAATCGGTGCGTATTGGCGGCGGAATTGGGACACGGTGGCGATAGGAATATCTGGGTTTTGCCTGTTGCTGCTGCTCGTTGTGTTCTTGTTCGGATTGGTGGTGCAGACGGTGATCTACTTCGTCTGCAAATCGTATCACCACGAGAACATCGATAAATCTGTGCTGTCGGATCACCTGGACGTTTATTTGGGAGATTATGAGCCCCTCAAGGGCAGGGATGTTCAAATGGGGGATTATCGAGTTTGAATTTCATGTTTTGACGAATTCCAGATTAGCAGTTATTGTGATTTATGAAAAGAATTTTTAGTTAGACTTTTGAATAATTGTGAATATCCGTATGTTGAAGAACAGAGGAAATGCAAGTTAATAATGCATCAACGGTAGAGTACAAGCTTCAAGGCACAATGTGTACAACATTTGTTTCTCATGAGTATTTGCAAGTAATTGACATTCATAGGGTGCACAATACCAAGTGCTCGTTTTCTTGCTTGCAAAAAAATGTGAAGTTATTGGATGGGAATGGAATTATAGTTCCGTAAAAATGCTAATGATGCATTTGTATCATGAAAATAATACTACTTGTTTCTTAACTATCATTGAAGTTGATGCTTGTGAATTCATCTAGTATATACTACTAATAATGATTTTATGCAGAATGCATAGCCAGTTATCATCTCGGTATAAGATGATTATGATGCACAATCCAAGCATTTTTCTCCATTTCGTTTTCATTCATTACATGGTTTTGAGAGTATTGCAGGTGTATTTCAAATAGTTTCAGGATCTAACTTCTTGTTTTCAATTGCAGAGGTGAGATTTACTTTGACCAATTCATATTAAGGGAGAAGCTCGATGAACCATCATGGGCATGGTCAAAGAATTTGGTTTATTCAAGTACCAAGTATTTTTTTTCCCCACTTGTTCTCAAGTTCTTAAGCAATGTAAGCTTGAGATTTACTATAATTTTGTCAACTATTTTTCTGTACTTGTTCTTAAGTTCTCGCTCCAATACCAAGTGTTATGGAGTTCTTCATTTACAAGTAAAGGCAGTGCCCCAACTTATGCTCTTTTAGTAGTTTTTCATACGATAGTGTAATTAAGCAAGGGATCAAGGGTCGCAATAACCTTTGTTCCCGACAATACAATAATCCTAAAATTTTATTGTCCAAGTTTGAAGTACATATACTATTCTAATCAACACATAGAATCAGCAGTTAATGCAGCAGGGGAAAAATAATAATAATAATAAAGTGCCATTCCAAACACCTTTTCCATTTACCTTGGGGAAAAAAACAGAGAATTTATCTCATAAAAAGCAGAATTAATTTTGAAATGGATTCATGTATATACTTTATACTAGGCAATTGTTTAGGACCCTTTTAAGGATTATGGTCCATATAACTATAGTCTATACTCTATAGAATCATCATAAATAGTTCATACCTTACACTGCCCTTGTCAAATAAAGGCTAAAAGTCTGCAAAAATTAAGACCAAAATATCTACAACAGAAAACCAGATGATATCAGTGTGCTTGCCTGCTGGTCAGTTCTCAAATCGAACAACTATGCAGGTGATGTTGTCGGAGCTCCCCTGCGCATATGCTTCCTCTATGAGTTTTCTTGCCGCTGCTTCAGCATCTGTTATGTCTTGCACAACTTTTACAGCATCCTGTAAAAGAAGCGATGATGAAATGGGTTGGAATTGTTGCCTGAGAATGGGTAAACTTTAATTTTTAGAATAGACCAACCTTATTTGAGAGGACATTCCAGAGGCCATCACTTGCAACAATAATGAAGTCTACACCGTCAATATTTTGTTCCTAGTCAACACCCAAATTATAAGATATAATACAGAGGGATATAAATCAGCAACTATGAAAATGGCTAAACAGTAGAAATCCTATACATAGAGTAATGACATCCTTCAAAAGATATGCAGAATGCGTTTCTACAGTTTTCGATTAAGGGGCCCATATTGTCATCATTTCTTCTTTTGGGAGGCAATCAGTCTCACAAATGCATCTACTTCGCCCAGATTATAAAATGAAATTTTTACTGTTGGATCGAATGAGAATTATTTTTTGTCAATGTTTGAAAGAACAAGAACCGACACTAGTGAAAAATCAAATAGTACCTGAATTTCAGGCTCAGCAGAAACATATGGCCTGAGTAGCTTATCTCCAAATGCACGGGAAACAGCAAGAACGCCACCGACCCGCCATGTTCCTGATGAATAGAGATTATTAGGGTATCAAATAATTGCTAAGCAAACAGTCATTAATTACAACCCAGACCTAAAAAGATCAAAAGATGGATTTGTCTAGTGGTATCAATGTCCTGTAATGACTATTGTGTACTGTTCTTAAACACCTCATAATTCCATATTACGATATAATGGTGGCATCAGTGCTGCTTTTCAGGTGTTAAATAATTGTTTTCAGTAATAAGCTCAGAATTCTGCCTTTAACATCGATCATGTTTAAATCCTATATCAGTGCATTGGTCAAAACGAAATAGTCTGGAAACAATGCCACTGAACATAAACACACACTATATAGCCCACAAAATACAAATTTCAGAAGTCAGCAAGACTTGAGAAGTAAAAAATTTACCTGCCCAGACAATAAATCCTCCAGCCTGTTCTATCCTTTCACGCTCATCAGACCTATCAGGTTTGTGGTCAATGGACAAAGGAATGGCTGCATAAAGCAACAAGAGATGCTGTCAACAACTTGAAAGCCATAACTTAATTAAGTTTTTCAATGCACATAATATAGATTTGTAGAGCATTGTTTTCAAAGATGATGCCAAGCAATGGAAAATTTTTTTTACATTTATTACTTGGCAAATGAAAATAAGTACTACTAAGCAAAAATTTGAAAGTATTTATCCGATAGGCATATTCTTCCACTATTTCCTTCTTTGTGCTTTGCCACTAAGCACTAATAAATTGCTAAGTGAGGCACATTAGGATTGATATCATCCTCATTTTGCTATTTCAATAAAGAAAATCCTTTGCACGCTGAAAAATTAGGGAATTTGGACCTGTTCTTTATTAGAAAAATAATACTACAAGTGAACACACAATTAATTTATCAGGAGCCACTTTATTGCTAAGCTAATTGACGACTGACACCAGGCACGAAAACTATTAATTCTACAGCGAAGGACGCATACTCAATATTTCATACCGGATGAGAATATATACAAAAAAGTGATAAAAGGATGAGAGTTTAAGAAGACATCAAACCTGAACCAGCTCTACAAGCAACAACTCTAGAATCTCCCACATTTGCCACAAATAGTTTGTCATGTACGAGGACCGCAGTTGATGCAGTTGAACCTGCATCTTTTTGCTGGCCTTTTTCCTCATTAAGGTATTCATCATCAGTCTGTCTGAATGATTCAACTGCAACCAGAAACTTCTTGTATTATTCACAATGAACCGAATAGTAATCTGTTTAATATGCATGTAGTAGCTGTAGAATGTGGGAACTCATACCAATAGCTGACTTCGTATCTTGCATAAATTTGGGGTGGCTACTTAGATTTTTGAAGAGATTTTTCTTAAGATACTCAGCAGTTCTATATCCACCGTGCCCTGATATGAAGCAAAATAAAAGCATATGAACGAGAAGCATTGAAAACCATAAATAACATTAATTGAGGTACACTTCCAATATATTAAGATCTAATCTCCTAAAAGATGTCAAATAATCCTAAACTCAGGAACAATAAGATACCATCAAAAACACCGAAAAGGGCAACGGTTTGACCATCAACTTCTGAGATCCGTATTTCATAATAATCTTCCATGGATGCGCGTTTACCCTTGAAACTCGAATATCCATATTTAATCTTGCCATTGTTATCCCCTTTGAGAGAGCTGAAACCCAACAAACATTAGATACATTGTAAAAGGAATCAACTCACAAAATAACCATGATTCACAACCACGTCCATTCAATTTAATAGCTGAATAAGCGTTCCTTTTAGTCCTGACAAATGTTTCATCATACTCACTATCAGAACCCTATGTTTTTTACCCAAACAGCAATTAATATGAAGAGCATAACCAGCTAAAAAAACCGCCTTTTTCTACAGGAATGAATTATGAATACAAACTCAAATTGCAAACAAGAATCATACAAGTTAATTAATTATCGAAAACTGGGGCAACCAAATCAACAAATGCACCTCGTTCCACCACCGCTGACGATGGCTTCGGGATCTGGGGACGGAGGAGCCATCACACTCAGCAATTTTGAGTCTTGAGGGGCTGATGGTTGCTGCACCGCCGGAGCAATCGAGGTACCCGACAGGGGACCGGAAGATCGGTCCACCGTCGGTCCTGATAGGTGGTTGTTGGGATCAGTACTCATCGCAAATTCATTCAAAAACAAGCTAATTGGTGTGAATCGCAGCGAGTTGAGAGGATGTCGAATGTGTCGTAAATTGTTGTAGCGATGAATGGGTGATTTGCAGTATTGGTGGGGGAAATTACAGCGGTGGAACGCTAGTCGTTAAACGGTTTAACCGCAGCTAAGAGTACGGGATAATGCTCATTTTTTGGTTTCCTAAAAAAGAACTCCTCCTAGTATTCAGACAGAGAAACAGATATATATATATGGAAATACTATGATAGATGTTTCTAGTATATTTTTTTTCTTCTTATATAGTACTTCTATAAAAGAATAAAAATGAAATTATTGCCCCATTTAGTATATTTTTAGTGACTCTTGGGAACTTCAATATTTTGGTGAAATCGGGTATCCGGTCTCGAACCCGAAACCTTGCTTAAACGACTAGAGCCTCATCCACTCAAGTCAACTGCTATTGGTTGGGGAACTTCAACATTGAGTACCCTTTCTATGTAACAAATAGTAATAAAATAAAAAACAGGTTTAAACCTGTCATTTAAAAAACTTATCATAACAGGAAAATATTAATAGAATTTTGATTCAATTTCTTGAGACTATTAAGATTTTTTTTTTTTTTTTTTTTTGGCGTAGCGAAACTATTAAGATTTTGCATCTACATCTCATTGTGGGACACTTTAACATAAAGTCGGAAGTATTGCTATGAAATCTTTTATTTTGAACTTAACTACAGTATTTCCTTTTTAAAATATCTGCAACAATTCTTCACTTTTAGGTCAGGATATTTCTTTGAAAAAATGACAGACTTCACTCTAGCTTAGGGTGTTAATGAGCCAGGGTAGTTCGCGAACAGTTCGAACTCGGTTCGGTCAAAGTTCGGTCAAAATTCGATTCGAATAGGCTCGACTCGATTTCGAGTTCGACTCGAATAATTTACAAACCAAGCCGAACACCTTTGAGTTCGGCTCGAAAAGCTCGCGAACAGTCTCGTGTTCTATTAACTTATAATACAATCTCATACAATACATGTCTTTTGAAATGTATTGTACTAATACTATATTTGTTTAGACTTTAAAATAAATAAAATAAATTTAGAGTCTATGACTATTTTCCCGACATGTCTACCCTATGCAATTAATGCATCTCCTTTTAAAGGAGTGTGAAATGAAAGAAGTATTTATTTATTAGTAAATATATTTATTTTTATACATATATATTTATTAGCAAACATAGAGGTTATATAAAACATTAAAAGTTAAAGTGTGTCTGGATCAAATATGACATAATTTATTGGGATAGATGGAATAATTTTTAAATTATAAATATATTTTTAAAATTATTTAAATATATAGATTAAATAAAATATACATAATTTATATGCAATATATATATTAAATATATTTTTTTTATAAATTATGTGAAAATGAAAAATGAGACTGTTCGAGCTCGGCTCGATTTCGTCAAAGCTCGGTCAACGCTCGGCTCGAAGTAGCTCGATCAATGCTCGGCTCGGTCAAAGCTCGGCTCGAATTCTTACGAGCTCAAGCCGAGCTCACCAGTGTTCGGTCTCAGTTCGGCTCGTTAACACCCCTACTCTAGCTATGTTACTTGTTATTGAAACAATGGAGCTATATATACTAATTAGGTGAATGTGAATCAGCCACTTGTTTGAGGATTAGATTTCCTAGATTTGAGATTAAAGAAATCAATTAATTAAATTGCATTTCATGGAATAAGAAACTTAACTCACAAGTTCATCTTGAGCAACTTAGTAGCCCAATCTTTCATATATTCAGGATAAGAAGTTCAGCCTTTCAATGAATTCTTAGCTTTATTTGTTTTTTTAAAATTATACTGCTGTATATGCAAACCATATGCCACATAAAACCCTTTATTTATTTAGCACCATTTTTACTTGTTCTTGTCCACTCTGCATAAAGAGCTAAAAACGTACCTGAATTTTTGAACTTTTCCTTATGAATGAATTCAACTTGAACCCATCAAATATTCAAATGTTATAATTTGAGCACTTTAACTCGAAGCGAATTCATTTAAATCTAAACAGTTTAGTACAATCATTTAGCAGGAGAGTAGAGACAAGAGCCTTATATAACATGGAATAATAATTCTAAATTTTATTTAGAAAAATGTTCCCACCACTGAGCCCACTAATAACTATGATCCAGGCCCATCTTAGGCCCAATTTATAAATAAACAAACCTCCGCAGCACCGCTGTCGATTCCACAGCACCCGTCGAATTTATTGCTTCTTAGTTTCTTAAACCCTAACCCCTATCCCCGTCTCGGGCATTTGCGATTGTGCTCGGTGAATGTGGCGACGGATCGTTCCAACTAATGGGGAAAATAGTGTCAACGTCAAAATCTGATCTCAAGAAGAAGCAGAAACAGGCGAAAAAATCGAAATCCGGCGGCTTCGAGTCGCTCGGTTTGAGCCCTAATGTCTACAATGGCGTCAAGAAGATGGGGTACAGAGTGCCGACGCCGATTCAGCGCAAGACCATGCCTTTAATCCTAGGCGGATGTGACGTTGTTGCCATGGCCCGCACCGGCTCCGGTAAAACCGCGGCATTCCTTGTCCCTATGCTCCAGAAGTTGCAACATCATGTGCCCCAGTCGGGAGTTAGGGCACTGATTCTGTCTCCTTCACGAGAGTTGGCTCTTCAGACTTTTAAGTTTATGAAAGACCTGGGTCGCTTCACAGGTACAAATGCTTTTAATCGGTGTCTGAATCGGTAAAATTCTTACTACGTAGGACGGCAGTTATTCTCAATCGATGTTCTTTTCTTATATGTAGATCTTCGCGCTAGTTTATTGGTTGGTGGTGATAGTATGGAAAGCCAGTTTGAGGAACTAGCACAGAATCCTGATTGCATAATTGCTACGCCTGGCAGGCTCATGCATCACTTGGAAGAGGTAGATGACATGTCCTTGCGCACTATTGAATATGTTGTTTTTGATGAGGGTGATCGCCTTTTCGAGAGTGGGTTTGCCGAGCAGTTGCATAAAATCCTCGGGCATCTGGGGGAAAATCGGCAGACAATGCTTTTCAGTGCGACTCTGCCGAGTGCCCTTGCAGATTTTGCCAAGGCCGGGCTAAGGGATCCTCAGCTAGTAAGGCTTGATTTGGAGACCAAAATTAGCCCCGACTTGAAGCTTACATTTTTCACGTTAAGGAAGGAGGAAAAATATGCTGCTTTGCTTTATTTGATAAGGGAACATATAAGTGTTGATCAACAAAGTTTAATTTTTGTTTCAACTAAATATCATGTTGAATTTTTAAACACCCTGTTCAGAGAAGATGGCATTGTGGCTTCAGTTTGCTACGGGGATATGGATCAAGATGCACGTAATATTAATGTATCAAAATTTAGGTCTAGAAAGACTATGCTGCTCGTTGTGACGGATGTGGCTGCCAGGGGAATTGATATACCTTTGCTTGATAATGTGATAAATTTTGATTTCCCTCCTAAACCTAAACTTTTTGTCCATCGCGTAGGGCGAGCCGCTAGGGCTGGTCGAACTGGTACTGCATTTTCTTTTGTAACATCCGAAGACCTGGCTTTCCTTTTAGATCTTCATCTCTTTCTCTCAAAACCAATTCGGCCGGCTCCAACAGAGGAAGAAGTCCTTAGAGATATGGATGGTGTTCTGTCTAATATTGATCAAGCTATGGCAAATGGTGAAACTGTTTATGGGCGATTCCCTCAGAGGGCTATTGATCTACTTTCAGACAGAGTTCGAGAAATTATTAATTCATCAACTGAACTAACTGCTATGCTGAAACCTACTTCCAGAGCATTTACGCTGTACACAAATACAAAACCAAAACCATCAAGGGAATCTGTGAGAAGGGTAAAGGACCTGCCACGTGAAGGTTTACATCCCATGTTCAAAAGTGCCCTAGGTGGTGATGAGTTAACAGCTTTAGCTTTTTCAGAGCGACTGAAAGCATTTAGGTGAGTCCCTAGTTGAACTTCTAGTATAAGTTTTGAAGCTGGACAAATCTGTTTATACTTTCACTTGAATTACCATGAATAGACCCAAGCAAACCATCCTGGAAGCTGAGGGCGAGGCTTCAAAATCAAAAAACAAGCAGGTGTAATAAGCATTCTTATATTTATGATGCGGCTGATATTTTGTCAGTACTAATTTTTTTGATTTGAATATTGTTTTATCACATTTGATGAGAAGAAAATTTCAGGGAGCTCCAAGTCAATGGCTTGATGTCATGAAGATGAAAAGAGCTATTCACGAGGGCGTGATCAATAAAAATCTTCAGAAGCATTCCAAAGATCACAATGAAAAGGTAATTGTTTAATCAACAACTTATTGGTTGAAAGCCAATGGAATATTGATAACCTTCTCTAAATTGAAACAATAATGATGTCTGTTGTGGTCCTTTTTATCATGAAATCTATTTGCTACCTATATGCCTGATGATGAACACGTTTGATGCTCATTAACTCTTCACACAATCATTCTTACCATTCAGTTGACCTCTGGGAGTCTGGGTGCATTTGGGTAGCTAAGTTTTTCCTTTCTGATCAGTGGATGGTTGTGTTTCATTGTTATTAACTCAATGAATCACTTACTTCTTGTAGGAAGCTGAATCAGAGCAAATTCCTTTGAACAACAAGCGGAAGCAAGGTATATGTAATCATCTTTCTGTGCTGCTTTTCTACCACAATGCTTGGGATGTGACATATGTAGGAATTAGGATTATGATAATTTGCGGTTTTATTTTCATCAAGTGGGATTCATGCACCAGGAGTCATCCTTTTTAAGGATAATCGAGATAGAGATTAAACAAGTTATTTTTACTGATTACCTAGGAGTCTAGGCCTGTCGGTCCTTATAATCTTGAAGGAGATAGTTCTTTTTCTGCAACTTTACACAATCATTTTGGGACATAAATATACATATGTTTGATATGTTGACTGACATGGGGAAAATGGCCAAATAAGTCTTTTAAGTTCGTTTTTTAATTTCCGAAATGGTTCTTCTCGAATTTTTTTGGCCTCTTTTGAACTGCTTTGTTTCTTATTTTTTGCCCAATCCATCCTTTCCGTGTTTAATTAGTGGATTATGCAACATGGACACGATTAAATAGTGTGGGACCCACACTTTTGGTATGTTGGCTCGGACCTACCCTCCATTTCTCTGCTGCCCATTTGCTCGGAAAACCATGCTTTCCTTCCTCCATTCATCTTCCTCCCTTTCGTCCTTCTCCCTTTTAGGTCTCCCTTCCTCTTCCTCCACCACCACCGCTGCTTCTCCTCCAATCCATCAACTGCTTCAATTCCCAATTTCCACCCCAATCTCCACTTCTAGCCTCCATCCAAACCCTAAATACGCAATCCTCTCCACCTCCCCTATATCGAACCAAAATCATTCCAAATCTTCATACCATCAAATGATGAACAATCCACCCAAGCACACCAGTGAAGAATGTTTTGCCAAAACATGTAACACAAGACAAAGGAAAACTGTGTTGTTTTTATTTTTAAGCATTGGTCACTGGTGAATTTGCAGAAGCTTAGGACTATTGCTCACTCGTCTCTGGCATTTTCCGTCACGATATGATTCTGGAAGAATCAAAGTACAATAATGAGATTGCTTTGAGGACGAAAGGGAAACATTTTCGCTGCCAGGGAGTTCAGCAGAATCCAAACCCCCTGCAGCCAGTCGACCACAGCACCACCTGATTCTCCCGGTTTTCCTGCCCCTTCTCTTCTTCTCCTCACCTTCTTCATCTTTTCTGTGGCAGAAATGTCTTCCCCATCATTGTCGCTGTAATTTCAATTTCACATCCATTGGGGTGGCAGGTGGAGACCCAGGAGAGGGAGAATAAACTTTTCAATTTTATTCCCCACATCTGATGTGGCCTATCAGGTGGATATGGGTATATGTCTACTATTGAGCCAATGTGTCTATATGGTGGCCCCACTCCACTTAATGGCAGTCCCATTGAATAATCCCTTGTTTAAATGCGGAAAGGATGGATTGGGCAAAAATTAAGAAATCAAGCGGATCAAAAGAGGCCAAAATTTCAAAAAGAGCCATTTTTTTTTTTTTGAAAAAAAAGAAACGAACTTAACGGACCTATTTGGCCATTTTCCTAATATATATGTATATAGTATTTTGATGATCACTTTTAGCTTGTTATCCTAACTTGCCAAATTGACCCTGAATATCAGGAACCAAAAGGAAAACGCGGAGCTTTAAGGACGATGAGTACTTCATAAGTTCAGTGCCTACTAATCAGGTGGATTTGCTCAAATCTCTTGTTTTTTTTGTTCCTTTTAAGGCTGCTAGTAGTTTTTGTGGACTTGAGTATTGTTACTTTTTATATCCTTATGGTATTATGCCTATGTCTTACTTGCAGCTACCCCAAATGGGCCATTTTTCATGTTGCCTCTGTTTAATCGATATTGTTTACAAGTTGAAGTAACAATTTTTAAAAAATTATGTTTCAGCACTTTGAAGCAGGGCTTTCTGTGAGTTCTGGCCTGGGACTCGAATCAAATAGGTACGGATGCTGAATAGCATGTACAGGTGTTCAGTCTTGCATTTGGAATCGTCATTATATTTGTCATGGATTGTTAGTGTAGGAATACTGAATACCCCCAGCTCAGACTAGCCCTTTTGGTGCATGAGCTGTGCCATTTTCCTTCCATTTTTGATTTAGAACTTTAGCACCAAAGAAAGTAATTTATGATTGTTACGGTGGTTATTTTGAAGTTTAGTAGTAGTTGAATTTGCCATGCTTGCTGTAAAATGTAAATTATGCACTCTCAAGTTATCGATCAGACTTTATATGTGGCTGGCGTTCACATGGATTCACTATTGAACAGATTAGAAAGTGCTGTTCTTGATTTAAATGCGGATGATACTGAAGGATTGCACAAGCAGAAATCCTCATATCACTGGGACAAGGTACTTTTTATAAATAGAGGCATATGCACACATGACTCAAACACACACGTGAATTTTGAGTTTTAACATGATTCAGTCGTGTTTGTTTTGAAACAGAGAAGCAAGAAGTATGTCAAGCTGAACAATGGAGACCGTGTGACTGCTAGCGGGAAGGTATTTTATTTAGATCATGCATTGTTTGTTCCCAGGAAATCTGTCCCCTATTTTCTGGATGATTTAGTTCCAAATTTCCCCTTTTCTGCCTCTTAAGCAAGATTTATAGCCATTCGTTTAATGCAGTATTGGTATGCCCTTATATAATGAAAGGTGCTTTGTTCATGCAAAGTAATTTTGAATTTGTCTCTATTCCTAATCCTAACCTCTTGTAATGGTGAAAGGCAAAGATCCATGCCAGTTGGCTCAGCATAATGGAATAGTGGGTTCAATTTTCTCTATGATTCCCTTACAGATAAAAACAGAAAGTGGTGCTAAAGTGACAGCTAAGAAGACTGGCATTTACAAGAGGTGGAAGGAACAGGCACACAAGAAGGTATCCCTTAAAGGTGGTGGTGACGATGTTGGAGAAGGAGCTGGTAGTTCTGCAGGTATTTTTTTTAATTTTATTTTTTTGAAATATTCATTTGGCTACTATATTTTCGAAGTCCGGCTTAATAAACAATAAGCTCCATGACCGTTAATGGAAGGATTGGGCATTTGGCATTCTATGATGTTAAATACAACTATCATTACGAAAAGTCATCAATATTCAAATACTATTCCTTCATTCCTTGCCTTGTCATTTGGATAAAAGCTCTAGGCTTTAGCTATGTAGGCGAACCTTACTCGTTAGTTGGCTTCTGTAATTATTAATTGTGAGTATATTTTGATCTTTTAATCTTTTCTTCAAAAGGTGCTCCTCGTTTTGGTGGGGATAACAGAAAATTCAAGGGAGGAAGGTCCCAAAGATCTTTACCGAACGCCCATGTGCGTTCAGAAATAAAAAATGTTGAACAAGTGAGGAAGGAAAGGCAAAAGAAAGCAGACCGAACTTCTTACCTCAAGAGCAAATCGAAGGGGAAAAAGAACTTTGGTAAGAATGGTGGCAAGCGGGGAAAGGGAAAGGGAAAGGGAAAAGGAAAGTAGGGATAACCTAAACACTTGTTCTATCTTCTTCTGGAACTTTCATGTGGTTGGAGTCGAGCCCAGGGAAGATAACCATTTTTGTAGTTTTACAAGAAGCTGTGTTTACCAAGTCCGCAATCAGTGGATAGATACATCATTCTTTGAAGGCAATGTATGAAGATATCAGATTTTCAGCTGGCCTGGCGTCAATCCCTTCAGATAAAATGAATACACTTGTTGAAATTAGCACACGTTCATTTGGATGATAGTATGATAACCATTTTATTTTTATTTTATAGTATATTTCTTTTTTATAATGAGTGTAAATGGTTGTCCATCTGGCTGGGTCATTTATATTAATGCAGGTAAGATTAATTAGCGCAATTTGTCCAATACACATTTTCTTGCGGTAACAAATTGGTTTGTGCCATTTCTTTTTTTATTTATTTATAAAACCTGTAAACCATGATGGTCGGGTGAAGACCTCTGTAGTATATTACTCCCTGAATTTTTGTGACACAAAGCGTACTACTCGCTTGTCGAGATCGAAAGGCGTCGTTTAGCCATTAAGTAGCTATAACTCTCAGGACAGCCCACGAATGAGTGGGTTCAGTTCAAAGTGTAAAGTCTACAATCTACTAGTATTATAGTATTAGAATTAGTTTTACTTTTGCAAATATGAATGTGAATATGAGCGGTCACCTTTTTGCAGCCATAAATAAAAATAAATAAATAAATGGTACTGTAGTTGACAAAAGTTGGAGAATGGACAACGCATAGAATACAGAAAAGGAAATGATAAGCGCCACAAAGTGACAGTTAAATACTGTTTTCTCTCCCGCGAAAAAGGCTTTACTTTATTCAATATTTTCTGCTTAGGAACTGTAAAGCCATCCCAATGCCTGCATCTGCATCAATAACAATATCCCCACTTCCTTCTTCCTTCTTCTTCTTCTTCCAATTTCCCACTTCTATTCCTCTCTCTCTCTCTCTCTCTCTCTCTCTCTCTCGCTACACCTTTTCTTCCTCCTACTACTTCTCGTGATCTATAATATCTATCAAGGGGGAAAATAATAATAATAATAATAATAATAATAATAATAATAATGATGGTTCAAGAAACCGAGTACTACGATGTTCTCGGGGTCAGCCCTTTTGCATCCGAGGAGGAAATTCGCAAGGCCTACTATCTTAAGGTTTGGAATTCACTATTGCTGCTCTTCTTTTGGCCCTGGATTGCTTCTTTTTTTACCTGCCACCTTATATGCCAATACGATCTTGATTCTTTCCCCTGTTTGATAATTTGGTGCTCAGCTTAATCTATCGTGATTCATGGATCAGATTCCCTTTCAATTTTATCTAATTAGCAATAAGCAACTTCATTGCTGCTATTTTACCAAATTTATTAACAGATGCTGAAATATACGCTCCCCGTTGAACGGTAAATGGATGTCACATTCAACAGTCACAAATTCTTGATCAGCATTCAAATCAAGCTATTAGTATTTCTCAAGCAATAAAGTGTAACGTTGAACCTTGAAATAACCAGGAATGTTGCATCTCTTCTTAGTTCTTAACTTGTTTGTGGTGACAAATGGACATAATCTTGGATCGGCATCTTCATATCCTTTTGTTTTTCTGATTTTGTAATAAAACAAGGACAAGTTTACCCATGCCATTCCTTGAATGATGCAGGCCAGGCAAGTTCACCCTGATAAAAACCCCAACGATCCCCAGGCAGCCGAAAAATTCCAGGCAACTCCTTTTGCGCTTTCTCAATTTCCTTTTATCTGATAATCTTCATTCATATTTTTAAGCAAAACAAAAACATGTTTTACAAGGTGTCTAGAATCTAGACATAGTTCAGGCAAATGAAAACAGCCTGCTTGTTCTTAGTTATGTTAATTCATGGACATTATCAGGTACTAGGCGAAGCCTACCAGGTTTTGAGCGATCCTGCACAGAGAGATGCATACGATCGCAATGGAAAGCACAGTGTATCCAAGTAAACATTTTCAAGACAATTGGGCTGTAAATACATTTATGAATACAAAGCAGTACACATTTTATTAATCTTAATGCAAATGTTTCACACTTTTCAGGGAAGCAATGCTCGATCCCACGGCTGTTTTTGCCCTTCTCTTTGGAAGTGAACTTTTTGAGGATTACATAGGCCACTTAGCCGTGGCATCAATGGCTTCATCAGAATTCAACGCTGAAAATGAGAATCCTGGCAAAGTTCATGACAGACTCAAGGTACGTCTATGCTAAGCCGGAAAGCCACATTTCAACAGTTGTTTACGCTTTGAGTTTCATTCGTATAATGTTCAACAAAGGCTGTTCAAAGAGAGAGAGAGGAAAAGCTTGCTAGGAAGCTGAGGGATTTTCTTCACCAGTATGTTCGAGGCAACAAAGAGGGATTCTTAAAACAGGCTGAATCTGAAGCAGAGAGGCTTTCAAAGACAGGTCAGGATTGAAAGACATTTCTTTCAATGTTGTACCCGGCCCCATATATTCTGAGTTATTCATACCTTGCACAGCTTTTGGTGCTGAGACATTGCACACCATCGGGTACATATACACGAGACAGGCAGCGCAGGAGCTAGGGAAGAAAGCTATATACCTTGGAGTGCCGTTTATGGCTGAGTGGGTTCGGAATAAAGGGCATTTCTGGAAGTCGCAGTTTACTGCAGCAAAAGGCATCTCCTCATCACTTCATTTTCATCCACATTTTCGATCACCTGTTGATAATTCTTATTTGCGTGCTTGCCTACCGCAGGTGCTTTTCAGCTGCTGCAGCTTCAGGAAGATGTACGACGCCAATTCAAGGTTGAGGGAAGCGGTCCTGAAAACGACGTGGAGGCACATCTAAGACTGAACAAGGACACGGTTATAAATTCACTGTGGAAGCTTAATGTGGTGGACATCGAAGTAACTCTACTCCATGTCTGCCAAATGGTGAGTGAGACTCTGAAACCATTGCAAGTTTCTTTCGTTTCTTTCTTGCGCCTAATGAAAAGAGCTTCTTATGTTTTATATGTATCTTGTAGGTGCTGCAAGAAAACTATGTGAGGAAGGAAGAACTGAAAATGAGAGCAGGTGGCTTGAAACTCCTAGGAAAAGTTTTTCAGGTGCAACTGCAACTCTAGACGTTCAAAAATTTGTTTTGGTAGCTGCTAATAAGCCTTTTTACTTAGATAAGTTGTTTATACTACTCCATATTTAGAGTCAGAAGTATACTATTATGCAAAACGCGGGGACATCATCAAAGAAGAAGATTGGTTCAGAAGAAGATGAGAGCAGCAGTTCATGTGATGAGAGCAGCGACGAAGAGTACTCACCAAGATCACTAAATTACAGAACTCCTTTACTCACACAGGTAAGTATTACTACTTACTTAAAAAAAAAAAAAGAACTTGGATTATATCATTCCCAATCCCTCCCCTCCACATTGTGAAATTTGGTTTTATTTTTGTGGGTGACACTACTGACAGGGAATAGGAAGATTGTTCAAGTGCCTATGCAATCCAGCATTCGATGTAGATGAGGACGACGACGACGAAGATGAAATAGTATACAGAGGAAGATGATAATACTACTACTACTACTACTACACAAGGTAGCGGGCGATGCCGCAAATGGCAATCCCAATTAATTCCCATATATCTGTGTTTGTATGATTACACTTTGTAGTGTGTCGTTTGTGAAACTACTTTCTGTTTGGTGATTTTTTATTTTATTTTTTATTTTTTTTGTCATTTGTTTTCCCCAACAACAAGAGGAGGAGTAGTAGTAGTAGTAAGACTCTGTCTAAAAGTGTGGATCGAGTATGAATTAAAGAAGCTTTCTTTGTAAGGATGATTACCAAAATGCATTCATTTTTATGAATATACAGTACTTTAACGGTAATGAGGAGACTTGAGACATCATGCCAATGCAACTTTCTCATTGTCAGTCGGACAACTTTTTGAGTCCGAAGAAAGAAAATGGTGTAGTATTTTCTTTAATTTCTTTCTAGGCGACTAATAAATCTTGTTAAAGTCTAAGCATGCATTGCATTACATTGCACTCTCTATTGAAATTTACTATTAGTACTTTACATACTTATGACACAAATAAAAAGTATATTTCTAGAAGATCGGCACATACAACACGTGTGGTCAGGTCAGGTCAGGTCAGAGTGGCTGTGAGCAAATAAATCAATGAGCTAGGTTTGCTTGGCATTTATCTCAAGTTTCGGAATTATTAATCTAAAACACAATGTTCAATGTTATTGTTCTACAAATTTCTAAAGTCAAATCAAAGCATGCATCAATTTATAGCATCATTGAAAGCTGTTAGAGATTCTGCAATTTATGAAGTCGGTTTTATAATTGACCAAGAAAAATCATTGAAGACCAACAAGTGGCAGCAGTTCAATGTATAATAATATGGTTCGATTTTTCAAATTTCAATCTTTCAATTATATTTGCCTCACACTTAGATTCTTAAAAATATTGGGAATTCAACTTTCAATAAAAAAAGAGTGGTGTATAAATAGCGCCGTCTTTAGAAATGAAAAAAAAAGGATAAATAACCTGTTCTCTTCGCATGAAATAAAGTGTTCTGATCTAAATTTTATAAGATTTGGTCTGGTCTGGTCTGAATGTTTCTGGTCTGATCTGGTATGGTATGATTTTAACAAGAATAAGTAATAAGTCCTCCAAATAAGTCAGAATGAAAGTATGAAACTAATTCATTTTTTTTATGACTCTCGTTCTCGTATATAATAGATAGATAGATATACTGTAGGATAGAAAATGGTTACACATTTATTTATTCCAAACGAGAATGTCGTTTTCCATATTAGATAAAATATAATACAATTTGATGTTGCCAAGTTTTTCCTACACGTATAGTATTTTTAAAAAATAAAAATTTGTTGCTTTATTAGGATGTAGATTTGTGGCTACTTTTAAATCTGTAATTAATATTATGTATATCATTTTCAACTAACAGCTAGAAATTAAGAATAATTGAACTAAAGTTTGATTATCCTTGTTGTAAGTATCCCAAATTATACTGTATTATTGGCTTCCCATTTTTCAATATTTGTTACTCATTTCTTTCGGTAAAACATTGATTTTCAAATTATACATTGCTTCCCAATTTTATACAGCACCTTATAGTCTTCTACTTCCTTTTATATTATTTTTTTTTAAAAAAAAAAAACCTGAGTTAATGTTATATTTTGTTTTTATATACTCCATCCGTTTTAAAATAAGTGTAACGTTTTGATTTTTTTTTACTGTTCATTGTAGTACTCTAATTTTTTTTTGTTATAGTTATACAAGAAAAAATATAACCAAATGAAATCATGTTGGATTCGTCTCATCTTGTAGTCTTTAAATATCAAATTTTTACAATTTTTACTTGGTTCGAATTTCAGTTATTAATAGTTTAAAATGTGCATTGACATGCGTGCAGAGGAGAAACGTTACACTTAAAAAGAAACGGAGGAAGCATTAACTATTGACTAGCTGAATTATGTAAATATACTGTATGTAATAATTGTGAAACTGGACTGATGGGGAATGTGGACTTAGGTTGGGGGTTCGATCCCCACCCGACCCCCTATTCTTCCCCTTTGTTTCCTTTATAATTTGTATGGCATGGGCTTCCCTCACCCATTTTCTAGCCTGTATAGGCTGTTAAGAAAATAAAAAATAAAAATACTGGACTGGTAATGCAACCATTTAATTAAATGCCTAATATTCGTTGCGTTGGGTTGTGTAGAATTAGAAGCATGAACGGATGGATGATCCTATCCTAGTTAAACAAAATTTAATACTTCACGCCCTATTACATCACTAATAAATACCTACATCTACATGGAGTAATTAATAGCAAACCCTAAATTTGAAAATTTGGGCACATCAGAGCAGATGCCACCATTCTTCTCTTCCTCCACAAAACAGCACTAAGGCAGGCAACAATAATATTCAAGTCTGTGGAAAGAAAAAAGCAAAAGTAGAGAGCCCTGAGGAAAATATAAAATGTCCGTCCCCCCCCCCCCCCCCCCCTTGTGATTAATCTTTCATCCTCACCCCCCAGTCTCCATCCATCTAGAAGTCCTTGACTTTCTCTCCCCCAGCCCAAAAATTCCAAATTATAAATTAAATAACATAACCGTAAATAATAATACTACTAAACAATAAACATAATAAAAGTATGCCAAACTCTTTGTTTTCAATACAAGGAAAGTGACACAGGACCTACACATACTAATAATGACTGCAATCCCACCACAACCACCTCTTGGCTTCATCCTCTCCCACCATTCCATTTCATTTCATGTTTGTCCCTTGTCAAAATTTCTCGCTAAGGAAAAAAAAAAAAATTAAAACCCTTCTTCCACACACCATGTTTGATACAAGAATCCAAGATCATGGTGAATATGATCACATCCACGGCAGAAATCTGTTTAAGGACAAGGACAAGATGAAATTAGGGCAAACTGATGGGATCAGGAGCAGGAACTACTGGTGCAGTGACCAAGAAGAATTGCAGTTAAGGGCAATTCAGAATGAGGACACCATGGGCAGTGATGATTCAGGGTTCTGTTCACCTCCTCTCTGGAAGAACAGCCCAAGCCCCCAAAGAAGTTCATCATCCTCACAGCCCCTACTCACCCACCATGCCTACTACACCACTACCTTATCACCAAACTCTAGACTGCAGGCCATCACTAGAGGGCAGAGGGAGCTCATGGAAATGGTCAGGAACTTGCCTGAATCGTCATATGAGCTCTCCTTAAAGGACCTTGTTGAGCATCACCGCATGGAAACACAAACCAGCCCTTTAGGGGAAAACAGACATGGTGTTGGTCTGCAGCACCAGAGGGGGGAGGGGGTGGTCAGGGTTAAGAGGCAGGGGAGCAAGGGTGTTAGGAGAAGTGCGAGCTTTGAGATTGAAAAAAAGGGGATGTTTCTGAAGATGGGGTTTCCATTTTCTTTGCAGAGAAAGAAAAGGAATAAACTTGCAGGTAATGGGAGTGGAAAGGTTTCGCCTAAGCCCGACGGGATAAAGGCTAATAGTGGTGGGGAAAAGGACTGGTGGAAGAAGTTTACTGGTTCTACTGATAGTGATAGTAGCAGAACAAGTAACAACAGTGGCAGCAGTGGTAGCAGTGGCAGCACTGGAAGCATCAGCAGTGGCAACAGCAATGACAGCACCAGGTATGCTATAATCTCTACCAAGTCTTTTAAATTTTTGAAGGAATAAAGCTTATGGTAAATCCAAGGGTTCTTGTGAACCTTAGAGGATGGTGGCTCCGAGGTTTAGTCTAGCTAATGATTTTCTATGTGAAGATATAATCAAGTAATGTAATCAATGTTCATGCAGGAAAAACAATAGGAGGATTCTAAGCAGTTGCTGGACAATTTTCCAATGCAGAAGCAGCAAATATGACGATTAGATTAGGAAGTAGAATCCATGTTGCATCTGAATGTAAGATATGCAGAGGAACTTGTTGTAAGAACCAACTAAATACTGGATAATGGCTATGTATCATCACTCAACAAGAAATGCCTGAAGAAAGCATTTGTACGTTTTTAGTTCTATTAAGTATTTTCTTTAGGTTTTTTCCGCAGTTTTTACCACAAGGGAATCTCAAACTATATAAATTCCTAGTAGCTACTAGCTTGATAACCCTATATCTTTGCTGAAAACATTTGCACAGGCCAAAAAAGCAATCCACTCTGTGGATTCTAATCGAACAACCAATTCGTATTTAATCTTACAAACAGAAAGGCCTATCTGAATTCATGGGTTCCAATGCCAAAGAAAATTTATGTAAAGCCAGAAAAAACATGGAATTTCTTTCTATGTTACTTACAGGCGTGAGGCAATTATGCTGCTCAACGGTACTTTTTGGCTTTAGCCAGCTTCTTCTTCTTCTTGACAGCTTTGGGAACTTTATTCTTTCGGGCATCTCTCTATTCTTTGTTAACTTTCTTCTTGTTCTCTTCCCTGGATGCGTTTCTGTCTGCTGGTGTCTGCTTATCATTTTCAGATGATGAATAATCCTCAGAATCACTGGCATACTCGTCACTTTCATCACTCCCAGGTTCTTATTTTTCATCTGGCAAGCTAGGAGAATTAGTGATCTACTGGTCTCAAGAAGCACCACTTTCACAGAATTGTCAATGCTTTGTTTCTGCTCATCTTGTGCCTGTGCGGAGTTGCTCAAAGAAAGAGCCTTCTTAAGGCCTGTGACAGTTCGATAGTACATGTCTCGAGTGTCATCCCCAGTGACAATCCGGTGCACATCGTCCTCAGCATTCCTCATATCATCCAATGTTTTTGGAATATAGTACTGGAGAAAAGCAGGAATGCTTTTAAAATTTTATGAACTTGCTAATTAAGATATGCAACCTAAAATATCAGATCGGGTGAAAAATTATAGAGAACATATTACATCAAGCATTTGCTAATTTCACTGCTCAAGTACCTGCACAAATACCGAATCTTCAATTTCTTCCACAACAGAGATCTTATCACCTCTAGCCATAATCTTTTCTTGAGTCTGTAATAAAGAGAAGTAACACAAGATCTTATGAGTAACCAAAGGATACAATTTTTTGAGGTTATATCGGAAAGGATGGGTGGATGCTCTGTGTAAATAATTAGATACCTTTTTCTAAGCTGTACTCTGACTCATCATCAATATAGGACTCACTATAAACTCAAATAATTCCCATATTGTCATAACAACAACTCCATGCTTCTTAAACAAATCCTAGGTGAACATAAAGAGAAGAAATAAATAGCCATCCCTTTAAACAAGGCAAGCAACAGATAATTAATTATTAGGAAGAGGAACCAACAGATAAAACAGAAGTTGATACAACATGTACTTACAGAAACATGAAGACAATCCTCTCGGAGAAAAACAAGGGGGTGAGGATGGTCAAAGATCAACTGCTTGTGAAACATCTATTATGTAAACGTGGCCCTGCATAACACAAGAAAGTCACTAATCTATCCTCAGAACGCCATTGTAAAGGTTAGGGAAAAAAAAAAAGCTTACCTCATACTCCTTCCGTCCCATTTAGCATGTCTTGTTTCATTTCTGCACACCATCCAATGCACATTTTCAACCGTCAATATCTCAAAATATGTACAACAAAAAATTATGTAAAATATATATTCTAAAACTACATGATTTTACGATTTTAACAAGACCCAAGTCGACTATTTTTTTTTAAAATATATATTTGAGATAACATTGAGTCAAAGTTAAAAAAATGAACATTGCCAAAAAGTCAAACCAGACAACTAAAGTGGGACAAACGCATAATAAAGTATGTTGTACTCGCTGAGGTCTCCATGCACAAGCTTGCACTTTTGATATAATGTCCGGATTGCCATAATTATCTGCCACAGACATTGGCAGTTTTCAGAAATCCCCACTCTTACATGTATATTTGTTTGGTGAAAAAACACTTCCGAATAAGCACATTTAATGATGGCAATGCATTGCAGACAGTGTACCATCTCAAGTTACTAGTTTGTTAGAATGTAAGGCTTGTTGGTGTTTTTCTAGAGGTACAATCAATAATTGATCTTGTGCCATAATCACCCAACATATCATCTATTGATCAATTAGACATCTAGTTTGTGGCATGTAAAAGTAGACACATTATATCAGAATTGAAGTTACATCTAGTTTTCAAATTGCCCAAGAATACAACTTAAGATATCCAAACTAACCTCGACATAGCCTTCACACAACTTATCAAGAGATAAGCCAGCATCTTTGAGCTGAGGAGCTACCCAAACTGTCTTCTTTCCTGCCGTGCGATAAAATAACCTTATTCTATCAGGTGCATAATGGCTTTCGCAGATCACTGTATTCAGAATCCTTAAAAATTAAGATTATCAACTGTCAAATTCAAGTTCAGGCACAGGTAATTTTAGATGCCTACAATCAGTTACACAACCAATATAATTCCTCGCATTGTTGACTTTTCCCTGATTACTTCATCAGCCTAACATTGTCCTGATAAAAATACTAATTTAAGTAATTTAGTGATTAATTATATTGTAAAAATACTCTCACGAATTGCAGTTGTAACAGAATTTGACATCCCAACATTAAACCTTTCCTCCGACTCCTGCACAAACAGAGTAGCCTGTTATAACGACAATGCATGCAAATATGAGTACATAGACAAGTTACACAACCAGCACCCATATAGTGAAGTGGAGTCCCATATAGTGAAGTAGGTTCCTTTATAGCAGAAAATGTGCATAGCCTTGGTTTGAAAAAATAAAAACATAATAAATAAATAAATAAATAAATACAGTCCACAATAGAGATATCAATTGGAATATGATAACCTTGAAAGTTTCAATGTTTCATGGAACCCAAACATATATCACTTATCACTCGAATGCCGCCAGAATAAGTGCAACCAGCAAGGGAGCAACCCAAGAAAAACTATTGCAGAAAATCAGCCAAAATGTCATCAAACAAACAGAAACTGTCCCTTTTTGCCCCAAATTTCAAATTCCAAAATAAGCATCCATTCATGCATGGTGGCCTACCTCCGGGCTCCAAGGTGAAGCCCTGATGTGATTGGCAAACTTCTGGGACCTAGTGGATATAAGCTGAAGGGAAGAATTGTTCGGCCGCGTATGGAGCCCGCCGTGATTGGCCGCCTTGCATCCAGCAGAGTGAATGAACCGTCTACTGCCCCGCCGTCTGCATCGTCTATTGAGTCCAAGTAATTCAAGGCCTCCCCAATTTCTGAGTCAAAGTCGTCGTTTTTTTCCTCCTCCAATTCCTTGCAGTCATCTTCTCCCTCTCCTATTCTTTCAGCTAAGTTTTCCAACGTAATAATTTTCAGATGACAACAACGCGGTCGCCATCTTCACCTCAGGGTCCGACTACTCGATTTCCGCGGTCGCTAAACCTGACTGAATGAATTTGATGGTTGCCCCGGTTCTGAAAGAAGAATCTTGAAAGAACGTTGGGAGGACTGTAGGGTTGAAAATGGGACTCATCCCGTATCCTATTCCATATTTTTTTTTTTTGTCGAATATGGAATCGGATACGAATAGACCGGATACAAATACGAATTCGAATATTTTGGGAAATGGATACGAGACGGATTCGGATTTTAATTCGGATAATCTTATAATTACTAAAATTATTTTTTTTTATAATTTTTTAAGTGAAATCGGAATATACTACTATGTAAGCTAAACTATATTTTTAAATTTTACAGGATCATTAGTTATTTCCTTCAAAACATCTAAATAACATCATTACAAGATGTTATATATTACAATTTTGATGCAAAGAACCTAATGATGTAGTCGAGTTGATTGATATGATTTGATTTAATAAATTACATATGGCTTTCAAGCTTTTTTTTTTTTGCGGAACTCAAGCTTTTGATTATATTTATACATATATTATTACTTATTTATTTTATAGTTAATATAATATGTTATATTATACATATATAAATACATATAAATTTTCGGATATTCGGATAGAAAATACGGATAATATTCGCATTATATTCGGATTTTTCGGATACGGGCGGATATTTACAATCCCATATCCTGTCCCGTATCTGCCGGATATAAAAATTCGGATTCGGATTCGAATATAATTAAATACGGCGTCGGATCGGGCGGATATTATCCGCCCCACTTTCACCCCTAGGGAGGAGGGTTTAACAATTGAGCCTGCTGGGACATAATTCGGGTTTCCTTCGGATCAGAATACGGGTTTATTCTACCCTGTCCGATTGGGTCTTCTTACGGGTCATCGTTATGGAAACAAATCAAATTTCTACTATGGATGGATTCGAAATTACGATGAGACGATGACCCAATCATTAAATTACATATATATTTATAATAATATTTTTTCGGTAAAATATATTTATAATAATATTAAATATATTAAAATCATTTTCCCAAATAATTTAACTTAATACACAAATGTTAGTCACATAGTCACTCCCATAAAAATTGCAGAATTAGTAGTTAAAACTGTAGTAGCTAACGAATTTTATTCGCTAAAATTGTGGTAGCTAATGAATTTCAATCACAAATTCGGTCACAAACCTCTTTAGTGATCAAATTTTACTAAAATTTTCAATTGCTAGAACAGAAAATTACACTGTGCAGGATTGTGCAGGATGGATTTAGTAAGTAAGAAGGGCAGCCTAATACTCTATTTAAAAATAGTTTTTAGATTTTACTTGATTTGATTTGGTGTAACTATAGGGATGTAAACGGGTATGGTAGGGTACGGGTAGGCCACCTCCACTCATTACCCGAAATATAATTATCATACCCTATTACCCTAAATTAAATATCGTGTAGGATTCGGATAATACCCGTCGGGTATGCGGATTATCCGCGGGTAAACGGGCACCCGAAATCTTAAATACTACATAGTTAACCGACTCTATCCGACCCAACTTTAATAAAGAAAAAACTTATTTTCACTATAAAAAAATAAATAAAACCTTCATTATTGCACGAGATCAAAATTTAAAAGAATATTTAAAAGAAACAGCTAAAGCAATATAAATAAATACTGTAATATTTAAGAATATTCAGTAAAAAATTCATAAATCTTTTTACTGTCAAATCTCAAACATAAATAAATTTAAAATATAAAAATAAATAAATAAATAAACAAATATATAAATATATCTTAATATATAATATAAATTTAAATATATATAAGTATATATATAGATAAATAAATATATATATATATATATTTAATCGGGTAATCGATCGGGTAATATATGAAATCCGTACCCTACTCGCACCTGATATGATTTATTTCGGTTTCGAATAATACCCTACCCGTTACCCGATTATCTCTATCCTACCCTACCCGATACCCGATTACCCGACGGGTTACCCGATCCTACGGGTAAAGTTGCCATCCCTTTGTAACTATTTATTTTTTATTTTTATTTTTCTGGTGACATCTTAATTCCGACTTAGCTCGAGAAGACTTTAATTATATTTACTGCGCCATAAGCTATCAATACTTTTAGTGACACTATTAAAAGAAATTTGAGTCAACCAATCATTTTTCTTTGTAAGTAATTAATTTAACTTCTTCTTTGTGTGTGTATGTGTGTGTTCTCTGATTTTAGTGTTATCTCTTTCATCCGTAAAAAAAATGTAGTAGTAATTTTTTTTTGGGGGATTGAGTTAGTTAATTACATGTAGTATTTTAATATATTTAATAACTTGTATTATATATATATGCATGCATAATATATTATTCAATTAAAATAGATTAGATTGACAATATAGCGAATCACTCCATCACCCCCTTTGTAAAATTGATGGTTTTAATAAATAAAATCCAATACTTAGCAACTATATTGATTTTAGTGCTAGTAAGTAACAATCAATTCCTTATTATTCAAATAAAATAAGTACAAAAGAGTAAAAATATACCCTAGAAAAGAGACACCAAAAGAAAAGAGAAGAAAAGCAAAGCAAAGCAAAGGAAGCACCATATACGATAAGCTTAAGCAAGCAAAATGAAGATATAGACATATACTAGTAGTACTAGTATATATATTTGTGTATGGGAGGTGAATTAGTAGTGATCACGTATGAACCACGACATAAGCCATCTTGTCCAATCTGCCACAATTCTCTTCAGCACTTGCCCTCTCCTCGGCGGAGGCAAGCCGTGGGCCTGTATGGTGGGCGGGGCAACGGCGACGGCAGCGGCAGAGCTTCCAACTTCGACAGTACTCATTGATCCGTAGGTATAATTACCAAAGCAACCAATTATATTTACTCTTACGTTATTATTACTATATTTCATCAATTCTAAGAAACTCGACTAATATATAATTAATGGGTCATATATATGTGCACGTACGAGAGCACCAGTCATGGCTGTTGACTTTTGACCATTAGTCGCTTTAATTTGTCCCATAAAATGATAATACTCTGTCACTCTTGCCGCGTCAACATATATACTGTAGGAGTATACTAGTATATAATTAATGAATTTCATTTTATATCAAGATTCTTTTTTCTTTTTTTTTTTGATGAATTTATATATATATATATATATACATCCAGTTTTAGTAAGTCCTACTATATGATGGTGATGCATTGCTTCCTGGTTTCGGTGATTAAAAATAAAAAATAAACAAATGCTAGCTTTTGAATTTTTATGCAATCATTATATTATTGTAACAAATCTGAAAACGTACTTTCTCCTTTTCATTGAATGATGAATTGGGTTGATTTTATTTTTCTTTTTTTTTAAAAAAAGAAAATTATGGAGAGTGCGTGCTTCTAATTATTAAGAAATTAATTATCTGGCAATTAGTTTATAGTAATTAATAAAAATAAATAAAGCCAGAAAACTAGAGTCGATGTACAAATTAAAATTGTATGTGTATTTTTGGGTGACAGCTATGATGCAGCTGGTAATTTGTTGATGGGTGGGTGGTATATATGTATGGACGGACTATTATATGGTGGTGTAAATGTAAACTGACTTTTGAATTTTGATGATGTTCATGGTCGTCGTTGTTATGGTTTTGCCATTTGGAGGAACATCCATCAATGCATCATTTATTACGTAGACTGATCACCGACCTATGAATTGAATTTCGATTTTTAATGAGGCAGGGAAAAAAAAAAATAATCTAAATTACTCATTTTATCTAACAAATACTTCGTAATAGTATGAATTTTAGAATCTCTCTTGAAATTGTATTGATCTAACAATTTTATGAAACGCTAAATTTAATTTAGCAAATCGGTAACAAATCTTTATTAATTACAGTATTACTAGTAGTTTCAAACTTTATTAATTAGTGTGGGTTGAAGCGGCCATCGCCCATCCACTATATATATACTTATTTACTAGTATTATACTGTTCTCATGAAAATGTAACACTCACCCTACGCACGCAATCCAATACAAAACTCACATTGTGTGTAAGTAAAAATTATAAAAATTTGATATCATAAAACTACATAACGAGACGAGACGATTCTAACAAGATGTCACTTGACTATATGTTTTCTTCTATAACTACTGTTTAAACGTGAATCAAAGTTGAACAATGAATAATGTCCAAAAGCCAAATGTTTCATATTCACATAAACGGAGGTAGTATTATACTACTACAGTAGTATTTGTCAACTGTCCATTACATCTTACTCATCAAGCTTCAATTTTTCCTTTACGAAAAATCAAATTCATATTCCATACTTCCTCCGTTCTCATTTAAAGGCTCCCATTGCATAGTACTCCCTCCGTCCCACTCCAACTGTCTTGTTACTGTTGGGCACGGGAATTAAGGTAGAGTTGGTTTGTGAGTATATGGTGGGGTCCACATAGTTGTTGGAGGGGAAAATTATTTCTATTTATAGAAAGAAGACATTTGAAATGGGACATCCAAAAATAGTAAGTAGAACATTTGGAATGGGACGGAGGGAGTAGTAACTATTCATTGAGTAAATTTGATTAAATTTTTTAACATAGTTCGATAATATAAAACATAGTCAAGTGAGATCTTGTTAGATTCGTCTAATCACCTAGTTTTGTAATATTGAATTTTTATAATTTTTACTTGTTTACAATTTGAGTTATAAATATTTAAAAATATGTCTTGAACTGCGTAAAAGGCAGAAATTGAGCATTTATATGAGAACAAAGGAAGTAAGTATCATGCTTCAATTTTTGCAACAAACTGAAAACATTATTGCATAAATAAATGTAACAACAATTAAAGATTGATTTTGTTCCGTTTAAGTGCAACATTCCATAAATAGTGGTATCGCAAAGCAATTTTGTGACATGTCTTTACAAATCTAGAAATTACTATAAATATATAAACAAATACTACTAAGTAGTAGTAACTACTACTGGTATACAATAATACTACTACTGGTATACAATATATAAACAAATAAGAAGAAGTAATAAATTGGGCAAAAGTTTTTTGGGGCCCTGTCTGTCGGTCTGTCTGATGGGCGTGTCATGTTTTAATTTGTACACATATATCTAATCTAAAAGTGAGGAGTGAGGATGGATGACGTAAAATGTAGGAATAGAACATTGGTGTGGTGTGGTTAGGGGTGGGAATAGGCCAGGCTACCCGACAGGGGCCTACGGCCTTGCCTACCGAAGGCTAGGCCAGGCCAGACTTTTTTTATAAACAGGTCAGGCTCAGGCTATTTCGAAAGCCTATTTAGCTAAATAGGCCTAGGCCAGGTTTTCTAAAAAGCCTATTAGGCCTACCAGGCCGGCCTATCTATCATTATTATTAGTGTGTTTATGTTTACTACATATGAATGTGCAGTATTATTATTATTATTACTATTATTATTTTATGTAGAAGTAATTATTTATGTAGAAGTATTATTGATTTATTATTATTAGTGTGTTCTTAAAATATTAATAAATTTTTTCTCGCATATAAATAGTTGTAGATAACAACTTCCCGAAGTGCACAAATTCATGTCTTCAAACCTTATGATTACATCCGAACATATATATATATAAAAATTTAACTTAATTTTAAAATAGGCTTAATCAGGCTTAAAAACCGGCCTATTTAAATAAAGAGGCTAGACTTAGGCCTATAACATAGGCCTATCAAAGGTAATAGGCCAGGCTCGGGCCCAGACCGTTCAAGCCAAGGCCTAGCCCGGCCTAGCCTATTTCCACCCCTAGGTGTGGTGGAGAAAAAAAATAAAAAGAAAATGACACCCCATAATTATGTTGAGAAAATAAAACAACAAATGCATTTACCAATTGCAATTGGTTGCTGCATTGATGCCTTGTTTTTACCAGCTTTGTTAAGTTATTGTCAATCTATCCTCCAAATGGAGTTAATTAAAGGCTTGTTGGATGTTGCAGCCTACATTAATACACATACATTAGTATATACGAAGTATAATCATTTTTATTCCACTACTATTGCATAGAAAAATTATTGTAGCCGGGGATCATGAAATTATTAGGTCCTTTTTTCACCATCTTAATTCTTACACAGGCCAGGATCATGCACTTTGGAAAAATATAGTACATACTTTTTCTAAGGGAAAAAAGGTACTTCTACTCCATAAAATAGTAGTAGTAGTTTACATTTATATATTTTTAATAAATAAAATTAATAATATTTATTAGGACGTACTATAATTTCCAATTAGTATCCTGTTCAGCTTTGGTTCAAAGACTTTTAGTGATATTGGAATTGGAGCAGTCAAAAATCAAAAGTGGGATCAAATTTCAGATTCTTCTTCTAAAGCATTAATTAACATTTCTTGATTTGTCGTTGCCCATTATTTAGTGTGTTAGCCTCATTTCTTCTATGTCATATGATTTCACATTGCAAAGTTGATTTCAAGAAATTACTAGTACTATTCAATTCAAATGCATGAAAGCAAATTAAATATTGGCATAGAATGCAATTAATAAATTCAATTTCCATTCAATTCGATTTTCTTTAATTAAAGTGAGATCAACAAAAGCCTTCAATTTTTATTTTTATTTTTTATTTTTTAAAAAAGGTGTTCTCTTGCATTGTTTCATGAAAATATTTAACGTGATTAGGGAGCTAGGGAATTTCATTGTAATTTTATCACCTGATTTAAAGTTTTGTAAAAAAACAATTGATGAGCTTGTTGGACTTATCAAGACTCTTTTAATTAATATTGTAAAATGTTGCGTATTTGGGATTGTTAAAGATTTTTGTTTTTTGAAGTGAGCATATAGTAAAAGTTTGGTATAGGATTTGTGTTTGTTTAGAAAGAAAAACTGTTTTGAAGTGAGCATATACTAGTAGACTTTTACTACTTGTTGGAAACTGGAATGGATGAAAATTATTCATAAAAACTGGAATTGATGATATTGAACAAAATGACAGCACTTTAATACTACACATATATATATTACTAGTACACAATAATCTTTGTGAGTGTATAATAAGTACTACTATACTTTATCAGCAGCAGCATACTGCATGCATATATGATGAATCTGTATACGCAGATAGATAGATGTCATCATAGAAATTAAAAGAATCTAATCTAACTAAATTTTAAGCCCAAAAGAAGAAGGGATGAATAAAAGAAAAGAAAAGAAAAGGGAAACTTAATAAAGTAGTAGTACTTACTACTTCTATTAAGTATGGTGGAGAAAAATGGCATTTCAAGAGTGTGGAAATATTACATGAATGCAATTTTTCTTCTTGTTGTTGTTGTTGTTGTTGAGGTCGTTGTTCTTGGTGTGGGCTTTTTTTAATAAGGGCCTCCTCCTGTTTAAAGTTTTGAAACAAGAAAACAGGGCATCCACCAACGCCTCAAACATCATCGTCTTCACCACCGGCTTCCTCCTCTTGGCCGGAAAAACACTTGCACCACTTGCTTGCTTCCTCCTCACCGGCACTGCTGTGGATCCTCCTCTTCCGCCGCCGCCGTATTCCCCTTTGCCATTGCCACCACCCATTATGGAATCTCCACTAATTTTTAATTAAACAGAGTGAATTTGGTGTGACCGGGGAGAGTGGAAAATGCTTCTTACAGAATACTACAGAGTAGAGTGTCTCGGTCCCCCCACCCCTTTTAATAAACAAGACAGGGGGGGGGGGGGGGGGAGGTGGGGCAAGAAGCAAAAAAAGTAAAACTTGGGATGAAAGGAAAAAAAGAAAGGCAGACAAGAATGACACAGCGATATACTTCCATCTGTTTCCGTAAAATTAAGATTAACTTTATATACTCCACAATTTTAAAAATAAGGTTTGTTTCTTTTTGCATCCTATTCTTCCATTAAACCACCGCTCATGCCCGTAATAATGCTTTTATTACAAATTCATCTTTCTCTTCTACAAGAAGCCAAACCTCAATTTATTACATCGTGAATGAAATGACATCATCATTAATGTCGTGGTGTCATGTGTGAAGAAGCAGTGTGAACACGATTTATGAGTTAGTTAGGGGGACCATTTGATTATATATAAAAAAAAAAAAACAATAGGGAGAGAGGAAAAAAAAAAAAAGAAAAGAAAAGAAAAGAAAAGAAAAGAAAACCCATAATTTTAATTTGTTGTTGAAGTTGGGAATTTATTATAGTAGCCAGTAACAATATGTATTGTGAATGTAAAATAAAGCCAGCCAAGTGAAGAATATTTTGATTAGATGAAAACAAGCTAAGATATAACGACGACGTACAAGTCTAGTTAGTAAAATACTAAAATATTCCCTCTCACCCCTGTATTATTTGCTAGTAGAAACATACTACTACTATTGCTTGTTCGTGTGTTTACAAAAGGGCTTAATTAGAATAAATAATATTATTACATTTGATGATTAAACTTATACTTATTTTATTAGTATAAAAAATATAAGTAGAAAAGGAATGGACTATGGAGTACTACGTTGTGAAAGTGTAGCAGTAGTAGTGTAATGCAATCCTGCAAAAGGCCAGCTGTAAACACGTGTGTTGACTGACTGCAGCATTCTAATTACTCCAATAAGCTCAGCTCAGCAAACTGGAAATCAATAATTAGGAAATTCTCTTGTTTCTTTTTTATTAATTTCTTTTTAGGTACTTATATGGATGGACACGTGTGAACTGGGGTCAAGTGGTTCACTACACACGCACCTGGACTATGGAAGAAGTCTGGAACGTAACTTCATGTCTTTAATTTCTTTCTTGCAATACCCTGACCAGCTGGCCTTTTCAAAATTTCAAAAAGCAAGCATCATTCAATACTAACCAAAAGAATTGAATTCGGAATTACTACTACTACATAAATAAAGAAGAATAATAGTAATGTTTACAACATTGAAATTGTTACATTCAGCCTTCCTCATCAGTAATTGACTCCGTGGCCCAATGGATAAGGCGCTGGTCTACGGAACCAGAGATTCTGGGTTCGATCCCCAGCGGAGTCGATCTTTCTTTCTTTTATTTTTTTTGCCATCAATAAATAATAAAGACTTTAACAAAGTTTGTTGTTATGGGCTCAATAAACTGGGCCCATATAACAACAGTGTGATGCTTATGCTTATATTCCAAAACAAACACAAGCATCTGTTGTACGTATTGTGTAGTAGTAGTAGTAGTATTCATTCATTCCCCTCATTCCTTTGTTCAACCCTTACTAAATAATAAAACTAACAATTAATGTTCTTCCATATTCCCATTCATGGCCACAACACAGACTGGATTTTCACAATTCAAAACCACCATCAACCTACTTATAGAATCAAGGGAACCCAATAATTTCCCATCACAGCACCAAAAGATTCAACAATTCAAACCCAGCGAGTAAAAATTCCCATCTTGTCATTTGCATTCCATGGCTCTAAATCTAATCACCAGAGATGATCTGCAGAGGCTTTTCAGCAGCCTGGACAAACACAACAATGGCCTGGTTACCATTCATGAATTGCAAAATCTTCTCCACGTAATTGGGATCCACACTACCTCGGAGGAGGAGGACCTGGAGAAGCTCGTGGGACAAGACCGCCTTAATTATACCGACTTCTTGGTCTTCTATGAGTCAATGATCAAGGCTGGGGTTGCAGACCATCCCAAAGATTGCGATCTCGTGGAGGCTTTCAAGGTCTTCGATTTGAACAGGGATGGATTCATCACGAGTGAGGAGCTGGAGGTGGCGCTGTCGCGAATGGGGTTATTGAAGAAGCAGAGTGGACAGGATTGTAAAGACATTATCGATGCTTACGATGAGAACTCGGATGGTGTCCTGGATTTTCAAGAGTTCAAGAACATGATGTCTGGTTCACCTGTGCATGATTGATTATCACACACACACTCAATGGTTAAAACTTAGAACATGGTAATAATCATCAACCATTCTTAGGCACAAAGTACTACCGCTTTTTAATTGTTCATTAATGCATACCAGTACCACTATGAATTGAGTTAATTGTGAGCTTATGGACAGAGGAATTCTATTTGTTAAGCAACCTTAATTACTCCCTTGTACGGACAGATTCCAGATGTCTGAATTCTCTCATGCCTGAATTATACAGCATCAAAAACATATTCAAAGATGTTAAGCTGAAAGCAAAGTGCTGTCATTTTTCAGCTAAGCTGAACTCATCCACAGCCATCAGATTAAAACTACAATCGATGTATCATGCACAAGACCAAACATAAGGCTTAAATTGTCTCGGTATTTGATTGTTTAAACTACACAAGACATTTTTTCACATCAATTGCAAACCTTAATTTCAATCCCAGCACCTTGTAGCTGCTGCCGCCTCCACCGTCACCACCGTCCACATGATGTTTCAGATTGCTGATAGGTTTAAGTTCTCAGACAGATTTGTTGAGTCAAGGTTTTGAAAGGAGTTCACAGCCGATGATTGAACACCTTAGGAGAACATCCACAGCACCAGTCTACGCGAGTGAACGGAAGATCTTTCCTTAGAGACTGGATTTGGACCCAACGGATCTTTCCTAATCAGGGGGATATATACTAATGTTTGATTGCAGGAATCCCTCCTGAATTAGGGAAAGATCAATCAGCCAAGATTGGGGCTAATCACAACGGCTCTTTCCCCATTTAGCAACAGGCCGTTTGAATGGTCAGAGCTCACTGCATAAGAAGAGTTTTGGAGGCTTGGATTCAAACACTTCTCTTCACCCTCATTGCGAAACAACTCTGAAACTCTCTAGAGCTCTCGGAAACTATTGTTGAGAAGGATTCTCGATCTCCAGCCTTGTGTGCACAAGAAACCCATCTACTGCTGGAAGATCGACCAAGCCTTGAGCACTCCTATCGATTGCTGGTTGTTCTCTGTTCAGTTCCTGAATCTGAGATATATCAAAGGAGAGTGCTTGAGGCGAAACAGAAGGAAGCGCAACAACACATTCATTCATACGACAAAGGAGGTCTGCTTCACAGGCTACTTCAGGGGAAACTCAAAGTGGTTGCTTTGGGGAGTTGAAATAGGTGGGAAGCCTATACCAGATCCGGGAAGGAGGCTGGTCATCACAACTATCTGCCTGGAGTTTGAAGTGAAGGCATTCAAAGTTATTTCATCTATTGTGTGTGGTTGTAAACCATAGTTGATAACACATAGTGAAATAATCTCCTGGATTGGTATCCCCCAGACGTAGGCCGAAGGCCGAACTGGGTCAACAACTCTTGTGTTGTTTATTTACTTTGTGCTTGTTTTATTCCGCTGTGCATTTTATTACACTCGATACAGTAATCTGTTTGTTCATTGTTGGTGTTCAGACACTCTCAGTGAACCACTGCACAAAGTCACTCACTTGCTTAACCTAGTGGACCTAACAAGTGGTATCAGAGCCACACTCTTGCGAGAGAGATCTGTTGAAGCAAGATGAGTCAAAGGTGGAACTACACTCAGCCTCCTCTTCTCGATGGGACTAACTTCGCCTTCTGGAAGAACAAGATGCGGTCATTCCTGATGTCCATCGATGATTTGGCCTGGAATGCTGTTCTTGTCAAATATGAAGCTCCCACTGTCACTGCTGATGGTACTACCAAGCCTAAAGACTTGAATGAGTGGACAGCAAAGGAGAAGAATTTGTCTAACATGAACTCCAAAGCTCTCCATGCTCTGTTCAGTGCTGTGTCAGACGATCAATACTTCCTCATTTCTAACTGCACCACAGCATTTGAGGCTTGGGAAATTCTGGTAAACTCTTATGAGGGTACCACCTCTGTAAGGAAATCTAAACTCATTTCTCTTGATGCTGAATCTGAGGATCTAGATGAAGAAGACTTGGCACTTCTAACCAAGAAATTGGCTCGTTTCCTCAGAGATAAGAAAACCAAGCAGTTTGGAAGCAAAAGAGGTGACAGCTCTTCTAGCAGAGGGTCAGAGAGAAGGAGGTCTGAGAAACCTGTCAAGAAGCACTCCAAGGAATCCTCTGAACCCAAAGGGCCTCAATGCTTCGAATGCAAAGGTTTTGGTCATGTGAGGGCTGATTGTGCTAACCTCAGAAGCAAGTCTCCTGAAGTCAAGAAGAACTACTGTGCCACATTCAGTGATGAGGATGTTGTGGAATCCAGTGATGATGAAGGAGGAGATGGAGTTGCCTTCGTAGGGTCATGGGATTCAGAGTCCGAGTCTGAATCAGTATCTGCCTCAGGTAATTCTTCATCTCATGTCAATACTATTATTACTGATGAAGCTTCTGTCTCTCCTTTCAGGGATTATGACCTTGAAATTGAAACTCTTGGAAACATGTATGATGAGGCCAGTTTCAGACTAGAACAAACCTGTGATGAACTGGATGGGGCTCTTCTCGACCTTGTGGTAAGCAGACATGAGATCACCTTTCTCAACAATGAACTGGATGAGCTGGTGGCCAAATATTATGTACAAGGAGAAGAAGCAAGGAAATACCTTCAGGAGCTCAACACCTACAAGGATGAACACTTTACTCAATGGAGCCAACTCAAGGATGCTGAAAAGAGACGAGATGAACTGGAATACCTAGTTGCTTATCTGGAACCTTCTCACAGGGACCTATCTGTTACTGTGGATGAGTTAGCAGTCCAAGCTGGTGAACTCATGACCTCTAAGAGGGAGCTCACAGAGCAAGTGGAGCAGCTCAGTGCTGAGAGAGATAACTTCCAACAAGAAGTGATCGAACTATCTGAGAAGGTTCACAATCTCACTACTGTCAATGGAGCACTTGTTGATCAAGTCACTGATCTCAGCTACCAGAAGGATAATCTTCAACTTCAAGTGACTGAGCTATCCAATCAAGTTCAGGAACTTTCTGCCAAGGTCACAAAGTCAGAGGAATTGACAAGCAGATTAAACAAAGGGAAAGATGTTCTTCAGGAGATCATTGCCGCTTCTAAAGCCCATGGAGACAGAAGAGGAATCGGCTATGTGAGAGGACGCACCACTTCTACTCAAAGGGTCTTTGTTAAAGAAGGTTGCAGCTCATCTGATGATAGGAGCTCCACAGACAACTCTCCTAAGGGAGCCAGCACTAGCAAGACACCTAGGAGAAAGAAGAGCAGAAATCACAACTCTGGAGGGGAGTCCTTGGAATGTGATTACTGCAGGTCCTATGGTCACATGACCAAATCATGCAGACTTCTTGCCCGAGATGCCATGTCTGGAAAACCTATGTTCTGGCCAGATGAAAGGTTGAAGAAGTTCTTTGCCAGAAGAGAATGGAAAGCCAAATTGAAAATGATATGCAATGTGGCATTCCACACCGCCTCCAAGTCAGGAAAGAAGTCAAGTTGGTATTTTGACAGTGGATGTTCTAGACACATGACTGGGTCGAAAGAACTTCTCACCAATTACCAAGAGATTGATGGAGGTCATGTTGTTTTTGGTGATGGCAAGAAAGGAAAGGTCGTTGGCGTAGGATCCATAGCTGAGGAAGGCTTCCCTGCCCTTAAGACTGTTTATCATGTGGAAGGACTATGTGCCAATCTAATTAGCATCAGTCACCTCTGTGACAACAAGCTCAAAGTGCTCTTTGATGATGAATGCTGTGAAGTTCTCAATGCCAAACGAGAATGCATCTTCAAAGGTTACAGGTCAAAGAATGATTGTTATATGTTGTCACAATCTTGCTTATTGACTAACAGTGCAGGTACATCAGAAACCCACCTGTGGCATGAAAGGTTGGGTCACTTGAACTTCAAGGATCTGATTAAGTTAAGCAGGAGAGGAGGTGTTAAAGGCTTGCCTATCTTGAGGAAAGATGAAGCTGGCACATGCAGTGACTGCATAAAGAACAAGCAACACAGGACTTCTCACCAGTCCATTGACCAGTCTGGTTCAGTCCGATGCCTTGAACTCATCCACATGGATCTGTTTGGTCCTACAGAAGTCAAAAGTCTTGGTGGTAAGCAATATGTTCTAGTTTGTGTCGATGACTATTCTAGATATACTTGGGTTTCTTTTCTTAGGGAAAAGAGTGAGGCCCTCAAAGCCTTCATCAAGCTTAGCAAGCAGTTGATCACTGAAAAGGAATGCAAAATCAAGAGGATCAGAAGTGACCATGGAGGAGAATTTGAGAGTCATGCCTTTGAGGAGTTCTGCAGTGAACTTGGAATCAAACATGAATTTTCAGCTCCAAGAACACCTCAACAGAATGGAGTGGTGGAAAGGAAGAATCGAACCATTCAAGAGATGGCCAGGGTAATGTTGAACTCAAAGGATATTCCTCAATTCTTGTGGGCTGAAGCTGTTCATACTGCCTGTTACATCTCAAACAGAGTCCACTTGAGACCTAAGCATCAGAAGACTCCCTATGAACTCTGGAAGGGTAAAAAGACCACTATCTCTTATTTCCATACTTTTGGTAGCACTTGTTTTGTTCTCAATGACAGGGACAACCTTGGAAAGTTTCGAGAAAAGAGTGAAGAAGGAATACTTGTTGGATATTCTTCCACAAGCAAAGCCTACAGGGTCTATCTTCCAAACACCAGAAAGGTGGTGGAATCGGCTAATGTTACTATTGATGACAAACCTAGCAGATCTCATGGTCCTATTGTTGCTAAGAGTCAAGGAGAAACTGAGATGAACAACTCAGAACCATCTCCTTCTGCCAACAAGGAGAATACACCAGTTCGTGATGTTGTTGCAGAAACCAATTCTGTTCCCCCTACTCCCTCAAGGAGAGTTCATAGAAACCATGATGAAGATGACCTGATAGGTGATCTTAATGATGGAAGAAGGACTCGGATCAAGAAGAAGATCGACTACAAGGAGCTAGCAGGTCTACACTGCTTTACATCCAGAATAGAGCCAAAGAAGGTTGAGGAAGCTCTGGGAGATGAACACTGGATCCTAGCCATGCAAGAGGAACTGGAGCAGTTTGCCAGGAATGAAGTGTGGACCTTGGTAAAGAGACCAGCTGATGTGAATGTGATTGGAACCAAGTGGATCTTCAAGAACAAGACTGATGAGAATGGCAACATCACCAGGAACAAAGCCAGACTTGTTGCTCAAGGATACACACAAGTTGAAGGAGTGGATTTCTCTGAAACCTTTGCTCCTGTTGCTAGACTTGAAGCAGTAAGGTTGCTGATTGCCATTGCTTGCACATTTGAGTTCAAACTATACCAGATGGATGTCAAAAGTGCATTTCTCAATGGGTGGCTGAAGGAAGAAGCCTATGTGGAGCAACCAAAGGGATTTGAAGATCCTCACTGTCCAGATCATGTCTACAAACTGAACAAAGCTCTTTATGGGCTTAAGCAAGCTCCAAGAGCTTGGTATGATCGCTTGTCAACCTACCTGCTTGATAAGGGATATGTTCGAGGGAATGCTGACAAGACTCTCTTCATTAAGAGAGAAGGAAAGGGGTTCCTGATAGCCCAAATATATGTTGATGACATAGTGTTTGGATCAACCTCCCAAGCCCTGAAAGATGAATTCATCAGTATCATGAGTAAGGAATTTGAAATGAGTTTGGTTGGTGAACTAACTTATTTCTTAGGTCTGCAGGTTACTCAGAAGAAAGAGGGAATTTTTCTGAACCAGTCCAAATATGCCAAAAATCTTGTGAAAAGATTTGGAATGGAGTCCAGCAAAGCTGTTCGAACTCCTATTGGGACTAATGACAAGCTGAACAAGGATGCTTCTGGTAAATCAGTTGATTGTAAATTATACCGAAGTATTATTGGTAGTTTGTTATATCTTGCAGCAAGCAGGCCAGATATCAGTTATGCTGTAGGAGTATGCGCCAGATATCAAGCGGATCCCAAAGAATCACATCTTCATGCTGCAAAAAGGATCATCCGCTATGTGGCTGGAACTGTTGATCTTGGAATTTGGTACTCCAAAAACTCAAGCATGCAGCTCATTGGCTACAGTGATGCAGACTGGGCTGGATGTGCAGATGACAGAAAGAGCACCACTGGAGGATGCTTTTATGTTGGGACAAACCTTGTGAGCTGGTACAGCAAGAAGCAAAGCTCAATTTCCCTCTCCACTGCTGAAGCTGAGTACCTAGCCGCGGGAAGCTGTTGTGCTCAACTCCTTTGGATGAAGCAGATGATCAAAGATTATGGCATTGATCACAAGGAGCTGTTCCTGCTGTGTGACAACATGAGTGCGATTAACATTGCCAAAAATCCAGTCCAGCATAGCCGAACAAAACATATCGAGATCAGACATCATTTCATTCGTGATCTGGTAGAAGATGGAATCGTGTCCATTTCACATGTTGGGACCGAACAACAACATGCGGACATATTTACTAAGGCTCTAAGTGGTGAAAGGTTTGAGGCCCTCAGGCGTGAGCTTGGGCTTTGCTACCTGGACTGAGATGCTGGATCGGACTCTCCCCCATGGTGTACACTGTAAGATTCCTTAGGCCCAATTCATTAAATTATTTACTAACTTTTGGGCTGCAGGATTTATCTTGTTGAGGGGGAGAAATCAAAGCCCATCAGAGAGGCCCAAATGTCCTATCCACTGATTCTCTGATGAGCTGGTCCGGGAGCTACTGCAGAATGATCATTATTACGTCTAATCACAGGCGGGAAAGCTTTTTTTGTTCTTCCCTATGATCTTGAGCAGGATTTTCTTTCCTAATTGATTACCTCTCCTAATTGATTACGATTCGGTTCATCTTCTTCATTCCTCCACTTCCTTCCGTTCACTCTTGTTCCTGTGTGTCCTCACTTGTTTCTTTGCCCTAAGGAATTTTTGTGCAGAAAACATGGTAAAAACAAGAGGTTTGAAGAAGGCCCTCGAGTCGACTGGGGAACCCTCTACTCCGAAAGGGAAAACAAGATTGGAAGTTGATTTCGGAAAATCCCTTCAGGATTGGCATAAGGAAAGGAAGGAAATGCTTGCGAAAGCTAAAGCCGCTGTTGCCAAGGATCCTCTGGACATTCGGAATGAACTCCAGAACGCAGGGGTAGCGGTTACAGAATGCGATTCGACGGTTGAACCCACGTCTGAAAGGGTTTCTCCCACTCCCCCGGCGGTTTCAGAAGATCAAGCAGTTGGTGAAGAGGCCGAGCCTATTTCTAGCACCATTCCTACACCTGGTGATGCTGCAACAATGGATTCTCCTAAGAACCTGCGCACACTTGCCAAAGCTGCATCAGCCTCCTCAAAAGGAAAGAGCTCCAAGAAAGGTAGTAAATCTGCTTCGATTTCTACTAATGTTGCTACCAGATCTTCTACAGGGAAGGCAGGTAAATCGACTACAGCAGAAACCCCTTCGGTGCCCACTCCTGCTGCCTCAAAGACTCCCATTGCTGCTGTCCCCTTGACCTCTGTTGCACCCTCCGGGATTGTGACTCAAGGAGCCAAGGAGAAGAATGTCTCGGATTCTCAAAGTGTTGGACAAACCAGTCGTGGCAAATTGTCAAGGAAGGGAGTTCCTCGTCCTAAGGTTGTTGTGGATCCTATTCAAGTCCAAACACCTGCTGCTGATCCAGATCCTACACCTCAAGCCCCTCCCAAGGAGCCTGTAGTAGTAGAAAGGCCATCGACTGAGACTCAAGGAATGCAGACTCAACCTGCTGGTGACAATGTTGAGGAATCCTCTGGAGAAGCATCTGCAGATCAAAGTGAGAATGTCGAGCCAACTGGTGAGGAACCTGAAGGAGTTGATATGGAAGTGGACAAAGCTGGTGAAGGAGAGAATGTAGAAGTTACTGGTCAAGAAGATGCTGCTAATGAAGAAGTTGCTAATGAAGAAGTTGCTGATGAAGGAGTTGGTGATGATGTAAATGCTGAGTCCGAAGAAGGAGATTCATCTGAAGAAGAAAGCTCAGAGTCTGACCATGTTGAGACTGTTACTCAGCCTGTGACTGGAACAAGTTCGAAGGTTGCTCAAGTTCCTCTAGAGAAAACACCAAGGGTGGAAGTTTCTGAGAGTGAGTATAAACTCTCAGGGGAGCATCACACTGAGGGGGAGCAATCTGAAAGTGATGAGGTCCAAGTAGTTCAGCAACCTGCTCCAAAAGTTCAAGCCTCTGTGTCCAAGTCTACCAGGTCCTCCAAGCGTGTCCGTGACCCAGATGAAGAACCTGAAGAAAGGAAGAAGGCCAAGGCTGATCCTAAGGCCAAAGCTGGGAAAGCTGCCAAGGAGTTGCCACTTCATCCAGGAAGAGCTTCTGGGTTCAAGTTTTACTACTCTGCAAGCCGCACTTACTTTGATTCAGTGATCAAGAAGAACAAGATTCGAGTGGAAAGCAGATTCTGTGGAAAGAAGTACCAAGAGTTAGGATGGACCATTTATCTGGAAGAAAGGGATTTGTTTGAATGGGCTTCGAAATGGAACAGATTCAGGCCTGATCTAGTAAGGGAATTCTATTCAAACCTTCAAAAAGGTTTCCTCCAGGAAGGGTCAATTTGGTACTGCAAGAATTACACGAGAGGAGTTATTTATGAAGTCACCTCGGCCAAGATCAACAATCTGCTTGGTCTACCAGAAGTCAGCTTTGAAAGTATCTATCTACCAGGGACTGTCTTCGATAGTGACTTAGTGGCTCATGCAGTAACCAAAGGAGAAGTCCAACGCATGCCTGGTAAAGGGATCAGTCCTAAGGATCTTACCCAGAAGTTCCATTTGCTGTACAAGTTCTGTGCTTGCAACATTCTGCCTACATCAAACCATTCCTTGGTGTCTCGAGAGATGTGCCACCTCATCTATGCCATTGAAGAGAAAGAACCGATCAATTATGGCTACTTGGTACTCTCTCAATTTGGCAAACTTGCTCAGACAATCAAGAATGATGGAAAGACCTTGCTTCCATATCCTGCCTTGATCACTGCCTTACTGGAGTCAGAGAACATCTTTGGAGATAAGAAGGAGACTACAGATGAGATTAATGAATTTGCCCTATCACAAGCTGTGCTCAAGAAGGTACCGGATCTTCCAGGCATTGATGGATCCCTCAGTCGACAAAGTGCTCTTCATAGAGCAAATGCCATCTTCTCCAGTGCTACAGATGAGGTCAGAGTGCTGAAAGATGCTCTTGAGGCTCTGGAAAAGAAGCTGGAACAGGGACGTGCCCTCATGCCGGACTACTGGTCAGATGAACCTAATGCAATTTCACATGCTGATGATGCTGCTGAAGAATCTGGAGAAGGTTCAGAAGAGGAGTCCGAGTAATCTTTGCCAGGAAATGATCCAGAGGGGGAGTAGAAGAAATCCAAAAATTTTGCTGCTGATGATAAACTCTCCCTGCCTGCTGCCAAATGGGTAATATCTCTCTAACTCTCAAGCTTTTACTTTATTAAGTTCTGTGATTTTTGAGATACTCTGGTTCTGCTAATATTTGTCTGTGATTGTGGTTGACTGGTTGATGTTTATTGGTGATGAACTTGATGGACCAACTGTGATGGTTGTGTTGTGAACATGCTATCCGGTTATTCATGTTATCATTCCTTTTGCTATGTGTGATTGTTATGTTTGTATCCTCTTTTTGTATAGCTCTATGGGATGTAATTGGTGGTTGGGTCGTTGGTTTTGCTGTATGTTCTTGGCTAGCAATTGTAATAGATCATCATCGGTTGGATTTATTGTACTGGCTCACTTCCTGTCAAAAAGGGGGAGATTGTTGAGTCAAGGTTTTGAAAGGAGTTCACAGCCGATGATTGAACACCTTAGGAGAACATCCACAGCACCAGTCTACGCGAGTGAACGGAAGATCTTTCCTTAGAGACTGGATTTGGACCCAACGGATCTTTCCTAATCAGGGGGATATATACTAATGTTTGATTGCAGGAATCCCTCCTGAATTAGGGAAAGATCAATCAGCCAAGATTGGGGCTAATCACAACGGCTCTTTCCCCATTTAGCAACAGGCCGTTTGAATGGTCAGAGCTCACTGCATAAGAAGAGTTTTGGAGGCTTGGATTCAAACACTTCTCTTCACCCTCATTGCGAAACAACTCTGAAACTCTCTAGAGCTCTCGGAAACTATTGTTGAGAAGGATTCTCGATCTCCAGCCTTGTGTGCACAAGAAACCCATCTACTGCTGGAAGATCGACCAAGCCTTGAGCACTCCTATCGATTGCTGGTTGTTCTCTGTTCAGTTCCTGAATCTGAGATATATCAAAGGAGAGTGCTTGAGGCGAAACAGAAGGAAGCGCAACAACACATTCATTCATACGACAAAGGAGGTCTGCTTCACAGGCTACTTCAGGGGAAACTCAAAGTGGTTGCTTTGGGGAGTTGAAATAGGTGGGAAGCCTATACCAGATCCGGGAAGGAGGCTGGTCATCACAACTATCTGCCTGGAGTTTGAAGTGAAGGCATTCAAAGTTATTTCATCTATTGTGTGTGGTTGTAAACCATAGTTGATAACACATAGTGAAATAATCTCCTGGATTGGTATCCCCCAGACGTAGGCCGAAGGCCGAACTGGGTCAACAACTCTTGTGTTGTTTATTTACTTTGTGCTTGTTTTATTCCGCTGTGCATTTTATTACACTCGATACAGTAATCTGTTTGTTCATTGTTGGTGTTCAGACACTCTCAGTGAACCACTGCACAAAGTCACTCACTTGCTTAACCTAGTGGACCTAACAAGATTGCCACTCCTCCTCTGGAGTCTGTTGCGCGTTGACAATTTCCAATGAAGGTTTGGAACAATCTAGAAGTTTGACCCAGTGCAACTGTGCAGGCATAACAAGAGCCACACAAACGGGGAAAAAAAAATCAACTCTTAAATCTTCAAAGTTTTCACCTCTGTAGGGCCAAAAATATACCAAGATTCCATTATTGCAGGGCAGATATTTCTGACTCAGGAGGAACCACAACTTCTTTATTTACCAACAAAGCAAACTATGTAGGCCTCAGAAAGTGTGATGTCCCTAACGAGCTTATCGTTGACCCAATTCTTTCACGAGCTTTATTTGGAGGATGAATGGTGCATTTTTTAAAGAGGACACACAATTCGCTTCAATCCTAGAAAGGTACTTAATTAAATTTCATGTACTGGTGAATGGAGAAAATACATCTTCACAAAGATTTGATTCACCTATAAAATTTGACAAGACAGAAGAGGAATACTCTAGAAAAATCGAGAAAGTAAAGCTTGTCTATTAAACACAGGCCGAATCAATCAACATCAGGAAAACAATGAATGTGTAGAGGCTGAATAACTTACATCCAGAAAGTTGGGCCTCCATGAAACTTCTTATTACAATGAATGTCATTGTCAATGCACTGATAGGAAAGTGTGTGATTCAAAGTCAGTGAGAGTTAAACAAGCATCTTCTACTCCTGTGCGGCTGTGCCCCTATATTATATATACACAAACACATACACAGAGATTGTCAGACATCAGTAATTCAGTACACATTTTAGAAAAAAGCAAAGTCTGCATTGAGTCAAAGACCGAATCTTTATTCATTACCAGTACCAGGATCAATGTTTCGGCTGAGCAGAGTTCAATTGCAGAGGCTTTTCAAGGAGCTGGATCGAAACGGCGATGGGGTGGTGAGCGCAGAGGAGGTAACGTGCCTACTGGAAGGGTTCGGGGTGGATGCGAAAGCAGGCGAATTGGAGCTCCTTATCGGGGGAAAAGTCCTAGGATACGTGGATTTCTTGTTCTTCTGCGAGACACTGATGAAGGGGAACAATAATAATGATGATGCTGGTGATGATGAAAGGGAGGAAATTATGGAGGGGGATCTTCGGGGAGCGTTTAGGGTATTCGACTTGGATGGGGATGGGTTCATCTCGAGCGAGGATCTACGAATTGCGGTGTCCCGATTAGGGCTGCGGAATGACGATGATGCCACGGAGGATTGCAGGCGGATGATTGATGCCTATGATGCCAACTCCGATGGGTTTCTCGATTTCGAGGACTTTAAGGATATGATGATGATGATGCCTACAGTTACAGGCCAATCTTGAACTCCATGTTCATCATCATCTTTCTTCTTGTAATCGACATTTTTTTTCGATAAAATGTTTTCCATGAAACCTCTGAATGTGGAAGACACGAGCTTTATGTTACAGTGAGAGGCACAAATGTTGTGTAAACAAAGCATCACCTAGGTTGACACAATGTTGCGTATAAATAGGGTCGTTGTCACTTTGTCAATAGGCTGTTGGACAATTTTACTGTCCCAGCAGTTTTTCTTCTTCTTGATTACTACTACTATTTCAGATTTCAGACTTACCAATATACTACTGTAACTGTATCATGTAACAGAAAAGCTGCTGCTTGTTATAATTTGAATATCTCCTGTAATAAGAAAGCATTGTGCATAAGAAGGTGAGCAGCAGCAAGGGCACAACGAACCATGGATTTACTATAAATTTGTTGCCACACAAGTATAAAGAGCAACAAGATCATCTTAAGAAAACCACCATGCGCAACACAAGGATTAACTATAAATGATGCAGGCTAATAATCACAATAAAAAGGTCGAATCCTTACAAGATACCAATAGAGCCTAGCAGCTGATAAATTCAGGCAAAATGAGGCCCTGCAGACAGAATTGAATGACTCATTAATATATTAAGCACACGGCTTTGAACAACTTTTGAGAAGCTAATTTCCTGCAGGCTGCAGAAATTCGAATTCAAGAAGAGATCCTGCAGAGTAAGGACTTCCATCATCTTCCTGTGGGTCCAGCAAAGAGTTACCACAACCACAGACATGGAAGTACCATAAATTGTAATAGTATTGCGTTGTGTCCCCTCTGACCCTACTTACTACTAGTATTTCCATTAAAAAAAGACTCCATCTTTATGGTCAACCAAGAAACAAATGGATGAAGAGAAGAGTAAAACAACGGATGGGTACTTGGAAATTTCAGCTTGATGCAGCGCTTGCTGCTAACTTCCATGGAAAATACGGGGAAAAGAGTTGAAGGAAACCACAGACACCCATTTACTCGGACATTCTTATACAACCGCAAGAAATTTCCAGAGCAACCGGATGCATGTTCTTTCAGCAGTTTCACCTTCATTTCTTCAAACTTAACAGACAAGATAAGACTTTTTATTAATGTCTCTTCAATTCACAATCAAGGAACTAAGATTTTCCATTTGCAATGTTTCTCCTAATCACCAATGTTGTTCTTCTGTTTCTTCTGTCCTTGATCATCTTTGCAGATTTAGACGAGTGTGCTCCTTCACAACCCTGCACAAATTTATCAGGATGCTTCAAATGCTACACGCCTAACGGCTTGATTTGCAACGGAAGGAAAGATCAGGATGGCACTGCTTTCCCTCAAAAAGCTCAGGCCACCAGCTGGTCTAGATCCATCTATTTCACTCTAGGTAAAGAGCCCTTAATTTTGATCTTTCTGACAGTTCAGACACTTGAAACATATGAAATGAATGGTTAGTAGGCACAATCCAAATTAATACTACATTTTTCTCACAGGAATATTAGTGGTGGCACCAGCCATGGCGAGTGCTTGGGTGTTTTCAATAGAGATGGAGAAGAAGCTGTTGAACCATAGAGGAAACATTTTTGAGCAAAATGGTGGCAATTTGTTGATGAAGAAGGTGTCCAAACTCAAGGAACCTGCCAAGAAGCAGATAAGAGTATACACAGCCAACGAGATGAGGAAAGCCACAAACAACTACCGTAACAAAATTTTGTACACATGTAGGCCAGAAACTTGTTACCTTGCAAGAGTAGCTGATGGAGAAAACAAGGAGACAGAGGTTGTCATCATGAAGATTCCAAGAGTGCCCAGATCTCACATCAAGCAGTTTGTTGATAGACTGATCTTTCTCTCCCAGCGCCACGAGAATTTGGTGAAAATAATAGGGTGTTGCCTGGAAACAGACCCACTTCTAGTCTATGAACACCACGGAGGGACTAGTCTTTTCGACCGGATATATGATGACAACATGGTGGCTCAATTTTCATGCCAACAGCGTTTAAAAGCAGCAGCAGGAGCTGCTGGGGCATTAGCGTATTTGCATTCACAGAATTCCTGCAGGTCCATTGTGCACGGAAATGTCACAAGTGCACACATAATTTTGGATGATTCTAGTGAGGCAAAACTATTTTATGATGTGGCTTCCAACCTGATTCCTCAAGATATCATCAATTCATCGGAGCAAAACTATGTGCATAGAGCACCTGTGCTCTCTAGATCGCCGCGGCGATTCTTTTGGCAGCGATCAAGCAGGTTAAATCAAAGGAGTGATGTGTACAGCTTTGGAAATGTTTTGAAGGAAGTGCTGAAAGGATGGGAGGGAACCTCCCCTGCCAAGCAACAGATGGAAAAAGAGATTGCTGCCCTGGCTAGTAAATGCTCAAGTAAAAAACCAGAGGAAAGGCCTACCATGAAGGAGGTCAAAGGAAAGTTGAACATGCTGATGCAAAAGAGTTATGAAGAATGAGGATAAAATTCAAACATTCTTCATTTCACCATAATTTTTTAGCATATAGTACATACATAATAGTACATGATTAATTTTGTAAATGCTAGCTTGGAAGTTGCCGATTTGTAACCTCTTTCATGTAAAGTTGATTTCTTGTGTATTTTGGAGTTACTGGAATAATTCCAAACATATCATAAGTAGTACTAGTACATTCTTGCAATGGAAAATTTTCATGCTGATGAAATTTGAATGATGGACTGATACAAGTTTGGAGTATCGATTCCATGTTGTGGGTTACTTGTTGCAAAACTAGTTCATATTAAGAAGAAGATCGCTATGTATTTGGTTATAGTATAACTTATTCATTGTCAACATCCACTCATAATACCAGCACACAGACAATATCTGATCTGATACAAATAACAGCAACTTCATATTACAAACAGTGAAAATGTGGGCTTTCACTGCAGCTACATGTTATTACAAATAATAAAAACTGGGACTTCCACAGCAAGTTGAAATAAATTACACACAGAGAAAGCATGGAGCCTCACGGGCGGACACAATCAAGCATATTACATAATGTAAAGGCAAAGCATTTAAATCTTCTTGCAGTTACCCCTTTTTCCTGTAAGAAAACACAGAATACACTGTCTGTGTCAAGGTGAGCAGCAGAAGTATGAAAGCAGCAAGGAATGAAACAAAGGACCATGGACTGTTGAAGTAGGTCCTCCTCAGTTTAGCCATCCATTTCTTGCGTCGAATTGTACAATGTCGGTTCAGACTGTTGAATACACCCGAATAAGAGAAGACCGATGATCTCAAGACATTTTTCCCCAGTCTGTTGAACATTCGATAAACCATTTCATCACCACCAAGAAGATTAGTGATAATACCATGATGTCGCAGTATCTCAATGTCCTTGGTCGAATTAACCAGGCAATGCATGAAGTAAGCATAATCTGTCACATATTTCCGCTGGTCATTTGGAAGACACTGTTCGTAGGAGATCAAGTTCCTTAGAAGGGACTCGGTTTTATCCGATACATTCAACTGTGGGAGTTTCAAGACGCCATTGATAAATGTGACGTCCATAAGTGTGATTCTCTTAAGCCCCTTAAACCGAATCCCTGCCTCTTTCAGCTCTGAGGTAGAGTTTATGTGCATCAAGTTGTCGCTGCAACCCTCATTTTTACAATTAATCATTGTTGAAAATGAAAAGCAACTCCGATACACAAATCCTAAAAGATGATCAGCATTCAGTGTATCAGATTTCATATTGGGTGTTGAAACCTGCCATGGGAGTATGTCTTCCATAAAAAACATGACAAGTCGACTTAGGTCGTCCTCTGGATCTTCCATCTTTGTCATGACAAACAACTGATTTAAGACGTTGAAAGGGATCTGGTTCTCAAATAACATCAAATCATGTCGGATTTGGCTGAGTGTCTGATCAAATTGGAAAATCGGGTCATTTTTATCCCTCAAATAATAAAGATAGTATTTCCTTATCAGCTCAATAACAAAACATCCATCAAGAAGCAACATCTCCACAAAATCATCCTGGTTGAGATGGAGGCTTTTTTCGTAACAAAGGCGGGCTTTTTCTTCCAGTTCTCTTACTTTTATCACACACTTGTCAATGGTTAATTCGACCCTTTGCAGCAGTTGCTGTAGATACTTCACTTTCTGACGCTCCATGTCCTTAACCTGGACTTTCCCGTGATGAATGGGACCGATTGCTATTATTTCCGGTTCATAATCCTTTTCATTCACTTGGCGCATATGACAATCCAATTTAAAAATGGTGGGCTTAGATTGGCTGGAATTAGACAATTGTTTAACCAATGACTCTATACGAACAGTGACAGAGTCTTTTCCCTCTGGCATCTTGAAAATCTTCAAGTAATCCGTCAAGAAAGCTCACCAAGGGTCTACTTCAAAAGATGCAACTGTCAAAAAGATATTACACAGAACTATGCCAAAAAAATAACAAATATAAATAATTAAGTTGTGAGCTGGAAGTAAAAGTGATGGTTAACATTTCATTTTTCAATTGCTCTGAACATACAGTTCTGCAGCAATCGAATCATCTGTAAGCATGAAAGAGATTCATATACCTCTATTTTTTTTTATAGCTAAAATCAAGTTCTGCTCATGTTCAGAGCAAATCTCCTTGGTTCCCAATATGAATAATTCTTCTCATGCAGTTGATTTAGTTCTTTTGCTCAATCTCTACATAGCTTCCTCAATTTCTACATTATTCTACCACATGCTTCAGTTACTCAAATTCTATCACAAGACTGCCCTTTGGAAAACTGGGTTCATGGTTTATTTAGGTGTGTATGTTCATCGAATTGGAGTCATTGTGGTTTGACTTAATGTTATCCTGGAGCAATCACAGATACTGATCGTATTAAATACATTAAGATCCAATCCATTATCATTTAATGGTTAGATGTATGTTAGAGACCTTCTTAACAAAAGTACATAGCTTAGAGGATGTCTTTTCAGCATACCTACTTGGCACCTTGGCACTGATTTTCTTGAAAGAATGTTTGTAGAAGAACCTTCAGTAGAGTGTTAATAGAAGTTGATGCTAGAGGACTAGAGGAAGTAACTTTCGGCGAGTTTTTAGGCTTTTAGCAGTTTCCAGCCTTTTGTACAGCAAAAGAGCAACAAGAATGACAAGATAAGCAGTGTAGTTAGATTAACCTTTAGATAATCTTGAACTTGAATGCAATACACAAATACTAAGCAAGCCATGGTTCTATTAAGGAAGTTTGCATTCTCAATAAAAAGTACTCGTATACATAAATGATGCAGGTTAAGCAGTTCAAATCACAATATATGTTTACTTGTCTATTTGTTGGCTAATGAAGTTTTCCTGGAATCACAGTGTGAAGCATTACGAACATTATAACATCAAGATAATTAAAACGAATAAAAGGGTAACATGCTTACAAGAATTCCAGCCAAGAAGATCATCTGAGAATGCAGGCTGAACGAGACCCTGCGTATAAAAGATGGAGGGACTTTTGTTAATAGGTTTTATTGAGCTACAATGGCTGCATCAACCTTTCATTTCCCATCTTAGATGTAAATATATTAGCATTTTTCTATTACAATAGGCCAATGTAACAACGAAGACTTAGACAAAATGGGAAGTGAATTTCCCAGAGTTTCCCTCGAGCAGAATTTTAAATTCAAGAAGGGATCCTCTGCACTGAGGAGTACCATGCTTCTTATGGGTAAAGCATTGGCGTGTTGCACTTTGGCACTATCTCAAGCTAGTTGGTTGGAAGAAAACAGTAAAGTACAACAACATATAGAAAAGTTTCCTAACCAGACAGCAGCATTGTATCCCTACCCTTTCATGAGGAAGACTTCATCTTTCAAGTCAACCAAAAATACTATAACAATAAAGAGGACTTATAAAGACTTGGAAAAATTCTAGGAAATTATCATAGGTAAATTACCTGAAAATTCCCGGGATAGGATTGGAAGGAATATGTTAAAATAAACAGAAATTTAAAGCCATTTTGCTCAACATATGGATTGGTATTACTTCTAACTTTTCATCTAAAAACTTTCCAGGAACAACAGATTACGCGGTGCCCTGCAATTTCATCATCTTTTCCTTCGCGTTGGAAGGAAAAGAACAAATATCTTTAAATCTTAGTCTTCCAAGATATCTTCACGCAGAAGAAGCGATGCTTTCAATCATAATGTCTTTATGCATCACACGCGTTGTTGTTCTTTTTCCGGTGATGTTGCTTGCGACATTTACCACAACAGAGTCCCTTGCTCTGCCAGGCTGCCCTGGAGAGTGTGGTAATCTAAGCATCCCTTTTCCATTTGGCATCACTTCTGATTGCTACCTTGATGATTCTTTTCTTATAATTTGCAACAGAAGTTATAATCCCCCAAAACCATTTCTAGATTTGGGGCATGCTGAAGTGCTCAGCATCTCACTTGATGGGAAGATCAAGATCCTTAACTCATCCACAGAATTGATGGAAGTGGGAAAGAGGGACAGGGAATCTTTATATGATCCTGTGGTAATTGAGTGGGCTGCTGGGAATGTGGCGTGCCACACAGCGAAAGACAATGCAGCCCACTATGCCTGTCAGTCAAAAAACAGCAAATGCACCGATTCGAGCATTGGCCGAGGCCATATCTGCCATTGCCTAGCTGGATACGAAGGGAATCCTTATCTTCCTGATGGCTGCCAAGGTATTGACGTTTAACTTATGTAACGCGACGCAAAAGTTTCTCATGTCATAATGACAAGGCCTGCATATATAAACTGAAGTTTCTCAAGAAAATCATGTTATAAATTGATAACTGGTGCCATATATGATAAAACATTATATATGGCATACCATATTGCTGTTCTTAGACTGATCAGGTGTTGTTTCCAGATATCGATGAGTGCGCCATCTTGAAACCCTGCGAACATGTTTGCATAAATTTTCCAGGAAGCTTTAAATGCTACTGCCCAGAAGGACTGACTGGTGATGGTAGGAAAGATGGTTCTGGTTGCCATCCCAAATATCAGTTCACCCAGTTTGTCTCTGTCCCCAGTTATCTTCTTGGTAAAGTCTAAATTTGGATAATGTTGGAAGCTTAGATACTCGAAACAATGAATCGATAAAATTTATAAACTAATAGTATATGAATTATTCATATTCACAATAGAAACTCATGGGTTTTGTCAACAGGAATAATCGTGTTGGCACCAGCCATCGCGGGCACCTGGATAATTTGGATTCACAACGAGAAGAAGCTGTTGAAGCATAGGGAAAAGGTCTTTGAGCAAAACGGCGGCATTTCATGGAAGAGAAAGGTATCCATGCTCAAAGAACAGGCCAAGAAGAACACAAGACTATATACAGCAGATGACATGAGGAAGGCCACAAACAACTACGGAAACCAAATAGTGTACAAAGGCAGGCCAGGAACTTGTTACCTTGGAAGATTACCTGTCAATGGTGTGGAGACAAAGGTAGTCGTCATGAAGATTCCAAGTGTCCCGAGTTCTCAGAGAGACCATTTCATTGATGAATTGATCTTTCTTTCCCAACCCCATAAGAATCTGGTGAAAATAATTGGCTGTTGCTTGGAAACAGAATCCCCATTGCTTGTGTATGAATTCCATGGAGAAAGATGCAGTCTTTTCGACCAGGGACATGAGGACCCTGATTTTTTGGGCGAACAGCGTGTGAAAGTAGCAGCAGGGGTTTCTAGGGGACTGGCATATTTACATTCTAAAAATTCCAGGCCCATCGTGCACGGAAATGTTAGTAGTTCAAACATATTCCTGTATGACTCCAATGAGGCCAAATTATTCTATGATGCAGCCTCCAACTTCACTCCTCAAGATTCATCAGATCAGGAGAATTCTGTACATAGATCTCCTGAGATCTCTTCCTCAGGCTCAGGCCAACGAAGTCAGAAGAGTGACGACGTGTACAACTTTGGAATAGTTTTGGCAGAATTGCTACCAGGGTGGAAGACAATTGCCCCTACCAAGAACAAGAGCGTGAAAGAGGACATTGCCAAGCTGGCTGCAAAATGCCTGAGTGAGAAGAGGCCTAAGATGAAGGAAGTCGAAGCCAAGCTGATCACATTGACAAACCAGAGATGAGGAATTGAAAAGACCTAACCTCACGAAAATTTTCACATATGTTGATATGCACAGCACAACTCCCGTCTCGCCCAACCCCAACTTTCCCCATCTGTTGTTATCCCACAATGTCCAATCTGTTCTTCATCTGTTCTTATCCCACTATGTTTTAATTGTATTTATCAATCCTCAACATTATCCTAGTTGCTTATTAATTTATGAAGATCTCTAATTGAGGATAATTTGTTCATTTGTATTATTCAAGAGTTTAAACTAATCAACATGGAGTCATGGCCAACCATCAAAACAGCAAGGACCTCCCAAACCAAAAGCATAACACAAATTATTCATGTAACGGCAAGTCGGCAACTACATATTACAACCAATGAAAGTATGGACTACCAAGCAACATTATATTACAAACAATGAAAGCACGGACGGGAGTCATAGGTGCGCACAATCAAGCCAACTGAAAATGGGTAAAATAATTGATATGAGATATAAACATCATCTTAGGACAATTGAAGGAAAAGCATTTAAACATATCATGTAATAGAAAAGCTTTTTGCGCTCACCTATTTTTTCCTGTAAGAAATCACAGAAACCACTGTCTGTGTCAAGGTGAGCAGCAGAAGCATGAAAGCAGCAAGGAATGAAACAAAGGACCATGGACTGTTGAAGTAAGTCCTCCACAATTTAGCCATCCTTTTCTTGCGTTGAATTCCACAGTGTCGGTTCAGACTGTTGAATACACCAGAGTAGGAGAAGTCTGACGATATAATGACATTTTTTCCCAAGCTTTTGAACATTTGATAAACCATTTCATCACTTCCAAGAACATTAGTGATAATACCACGGTGTCGCAGTATCTCAATATCCTTGGTTGAGTTAACCAGGCAATGCATGAAGTAAGCATAATCTGTCACATATTTCCGATGGTCATTTGAAAGACATTGTTCATAGGTGATCAAGTTCCTAAAAAGGGATTCAGTTTTATCTGATACATTTAACTGTGGCAGTTTCAAGACTCCATCCATAAATGTGACGTCCATTAATGTGATTCCTTCCAGCCCCTTTAATTGAATCCCTGCCTCTTTCAGCTCGGAGCTTGATTTTATATATAACGAACTGTGTTCATCCCAAGCCTCCTTTTGAATTATCTTTGTGGTTGAAAATGAAAAGCAACTCTGATGCACAAATCCTAAGAGATGATCAGCATTTGGTGTATCAGATTTTGAAATGGGTTTTGAAACATGCCAGGGGAGCAAGCCTTCCACAAAAAATAGGATGAGATTGCTTATGCTGTCCTCTGGATCTTCCGTCCTTGTGATTTCAAACAGCTGATTTAAGACAAAGAAAGGGAGCTGGTTCTCAAATAGTATCAAATCATGTCGGATTTGGCAAAGTATCCGATCAAATTGGAAAATCAGGTCATGTTTATCCCTCAACTTGTCAAACAAGTACTTCCTTATTAGCTCGATAACAAAGCATCCATCAATAAGCAACATCTCCACAAACTCGTCTTGACTGAGCTGGAGAGGTTTTGCATAACTATGACGGGCTTTTTCTTCCATTTCTCTCACTTCCATCACACACTTCTCAATGCTCAATCTATCTATTCTTTGCAGCAGTTGTTGTAGGTACTTCACTTTGTGCCACTCCATACCCCTAACATGATCTTTACCATGATGAATGGGACCGATTGCTATTATTTCCGGTTCATAATCCTTTTCATTCCCTTCACGCAGGGGATCGTCCACTTTAAAAATGGTGGATTTAGATTGACTGGAAATAGAGAGCTGTTCAACCATTGATTCGATACGAATGGTGACAAAGTCTTTTCCCTCTGACATCTTGAATATCTTCAAGCAATCTGACAAGAAAGCTCACTAAAGGACCACTGCAAAACATTTATAGTAGTATCAAGACATGAAGTAAATGATATAAACATTTTAAAAAAAAAAAAAAAAAAAACAGTTAAAAGGCAGAATTAAGTTTATTTTCACCTTAAATTAATATGAAAACTCAATATGTTTAAAAACATGTACTTTTTAAAATTCATTAAGTTTAATGCTCTCCAAATTACAAAATGACATTAACATATTTAATTAATTTTTATTATTCATTAATCTCGTTTTCTATAAGAACCTGTGTAATGTTTATTACTGTGGAGTAAACAATAAGATGGGTTACTAAGGTAATATGGAAGTGCACCATTGGAGATGCTCTAAGCGAGCATGCATTCTCTAATAAAAAACACTTTTGTTTCATGAACGATGCAAGTTAAACAGCTAATTCAAACAACACACGTCCATTCTGACTATTAAAACTAATGTTTGCCACTTCCATATGAATTCATGATCGGACAAAAAACCAAACAGTTAACAGAAATTGTTAATGGGGTTCGTAGCATGAGAATTAGAAGCCATGGACCGTGGTAGCATTACAAAATTAAGAAATTTAAGTAATTAACTAACATGCATGAACGTAGTATACTTACACAGTTGTCGGTGAAGGAGAGCAGCAGAAGAATCCAGGCCGGAAGAGAGCCTGAAAACAACAACTGGGAGAAGATATTTGATTATGAAACAGTATGAATTAACCTTTCTAAACTAGTAAAGAGCCAGGATAACGTACAAGGCTATCAGACAAAAGAAAAACTAAATTTTTAAGAATTTTCCCTCGTTAGAAATTTAAACTCAAGTATGGATCCTCTGCAGTTAAGTCTTCCATGGGCCCAGCATTTGAAGTGCTCTAAACATACATTGGAGTTATTCCAATCTTGTTGCATTAGGATGAAAGAAAGAGTTAGCACAATAGATAGAGACGTTTAATAATAAACAAAGACTATATCTTTATAAGCCAACCAAGAATAAGAATAAAGAGGAGACAGAGACTAATAAATTGGAGAATCCTTCGGAAGCACAACAGGTAAATTACCCGAGAGTTGCTAGGCTCTTGCTTCCTGGTAAAGTATTGAGAAAAGCACTGAAATTTTCAACAACTTTGCGCAATATTTGGGTGGGTTTGATTGTTTCCAGCAAGAAATTTCCCCAACTTTTTTCACATTTGCATTTACAGGAAAGGAAGACTTTTGCAATCTACATGATATGGGCAGGAATAGTATGGCCCATTATCTGCTAATTGGGCCTCAAATTTGAATGATCCATTCCTGATTACCATATAATTCCCGCCAAGGAAACCAAGAGTACCTTACAGTAATTTTCTACCATCGCTGACTAATATTCAAAGTTCAAACATATCAATACAATGTCAAAACACGAAAACTTGCCATAGCTCCATAACACCAGAGGAACTTTGTTGCATTCTGCTATTTCTGCTTTTGCCTAAAAACAAATCACAAGCAACTATAGCCTGCTTCTGTTCTGCCCAAGAAACACAAATCACACAGCAGTGGGGACTGGGGATAGCTCGAAATTTTTTTTATCAGAACAGATCATTTGATGGAGCCATAACTGAATTTACATCTCCTAAAATACTGCTGGTATTTAGAAAACTCTTCAAGAAGAAACTACAGTAACAATCCTAGAACCAATTTGAAATGTGGAAGTCCCGAAGCTTGCTAAGATGCTTTTCCATCTCTGCTCTAGATTTGTCCCAATCTTCCTTCTCTAATACAGTGGTTGGGTCATCTCTTTCCTCCTGCGTAATTTAAACCACAGTTTGAAATGAAACACAAGTTATGAAGCATGTAATAACAAGAGGCACATGCATAATTACCGATGGGATTATGGTAAAGGAGTTCCCTTTGTCACGAACAATAAGAAGATCTTTCTTTCGATCTCTGTCTTTCCCTTCAGGGACCTTTACCTAGAGAAAATGCAATGACAACATCTTCACATGGATAACGGGAAAACATCAATAATATAGCTTGTCAGTATATTGGAATTTGGAAGCCAACATATTTCTTTTCCCCTTCTTAGAATAACTTAGCCGTATGAAAAGGAAAAGCCATTCCAGACTCTCCATCAACATAGACACCAAACATAGCATCAAATAGTAGCATACAGTCAAAAGAGTGGGATTTCGCTTTGCCAATGTGTCTCAAGGACACAGCACTGGTAATTGGAAAAATAAACATTGCATAAGTATATCCAGTTGTCGCATCTTGGCCACATACTCAATACGAATCGGTGACATTTTCATCATAATAGCAATCAGTGAACTGATGTGTGCCAATAAATGGATTAAATGAATCCATCACATATAACAAATGTATTGCTCAAGGTGACAAATGATTGTACAACAGCAATTTTGAGATGGGTGGGGGTTGAAGAGAAATTTTACCACAACTTTGGCCCTTGTAATTGACTTTGATTTTGAATCAATCATATATATCTCTTCAAAATCTAGTACAAATTCAGGATCTCCAAACCGACGGTTCCTGTAGTGTTTTGTCAGGAAAACCTGCAATAAAGTAATCACAAATGGCTAAGAACAGTGTTGAAGTGCAAATAACTCTTTATTCTAAAAGAGAACAAAACTGCACCATTTACATATTTTCAAAATTTCATGGAAGTAGGCTAAAACTGCATGTAAAACAATGTTTGCTTTCCATGCGCTAGTATCCTGGATGAATTAAACAGTGAAATCCTGGGTTTCACTAAGATTAAGCAACTCCAAACAATTATAAAGATTTGACAAATTTAATAGATTGCTCCTTTGCCGTCCAAGAATCGTAAAAGAAAAAGGTAAAAATGCCCAACTAAGTCAACAAGTTTTCAGACAAGGCGGCATTAGAAGGATTCAACAGAATGCCAGGACATATAGTACAATATAGTGACATGCAAACCTCACAAGTGATCTTAAACTCTGTATCTACTGTGCATAACTATATTAACTTGCCTGCGCGTAATTCAAGTAACAATCTCAGAGAAGCCACCCTTTTATAATGTCACAGAAAACTCACACTACCGATATTCCAGGTTTAAGAAAAATATACATACAATGCAGGAATCATACCTTCAGAATTCTCTGCTCAGATTTATACAAGGGATCTCTAAGTGCATCAATTGGTGGTTCAGTCACATTGAAGCCCCCATAATTACTCTTTGCACATCTTATATACTGCCATTCCAATAAAAGTGTAAAAGTTCAACAAAAGTGGTGCATACAAACAAACAAATTACATACTGTGGTTTGCACTGTCAATTGTGATTCTATGGGAACGTAGAAAAGGTATTGTAGTATGTTAATGCAAAGCCACGCCAGGATCAGAATGAATACCTTTTGAGGCATTGGAGCAAGAACCTTCGGAATTGCATATACATCTGTGTCTGGAGGTGTAACATACATCTACACACAAGAACAATTCATGAGTCTATAATATCTACACATGTTCAAACATATAAGCAGATATCGAACCACGCCTGATGTTAACAATATATAAAACATGTGTGTGTGCGTGTGTGCTGTGGCCTGTGTGGGGAATATAAGCCTCATCATCCTCCCGCAGAAGAGATCCATCCAGCATGGCATAAAGTAGATGATAATGCATTCAAAACCTCAAGCAACAAACAAGCACAAATTAAGGTAAGGCTTAAACCCTACCTCTCTAAAGTCATACACGTCATTGTCCGGGTCAGGCGGCTTTCGGATGAAAAAATCGCAATCCACGAGACAAATTTTATGAAATTCTTCCTCATTAATCCGATAATCCACGATTTTCTCAGAATCCCACCCCTGAGTGTACACGAAACTCTTGCTATCCACCATGGCTATATCGTCTACCCCGTCCTGGCCGGCTGCGGTGTCGTAATCGATATCGAAATCCTTCTTATTATCGGCCTCCTCAACGTCTTCTTCGTCCATGTCATAGTCATCCGGACCTGCTTCATCTGCGTCCCCATCGTCGACCCACGCCCGGAAGTCTAGCCTAGGTGGAGAGGGTGCGTGAATGGAGCGGGTGAAGAACAAGGAGTTGAGGGAGGTAGGGGGTGGAAGTGAAATAGGGCGGAGGGGGAGGGCGGAATGGTTTATGGAAAAGAGGGGTGTAAAGAGTAGAGCGGCGGCGCTCATGTCGCCTGCCGGGGACGGAAGCAGCGCGCGCGGGAGAGCGTGGATTAGATAGAGATAGATTGCAAGAAACACTCCCTCGAAATAGCACTCCGGATTCCGGAATAAACTATTTTGGATAATCCTTCCACTTCCACTACTACTCATTTATTAATACTCCCTCCCCATAGATTCAAAATATTAAATTTTTATAATTTTTACTTGTATAGAATTTGAGCTATTAAGGATAAAAAATATATATTGAATTGCATAAAATATGGGTCCGTAATAAATATTAAGAAACGGAGGAAGTAATACTTCACTATTTAATCTCAAAAGTTATTAATAGTTAATACTCCGTCCCAATAATAAAATACAGTATCATTTTAAATTTTTGAGAGGGTTATGTATAGAGTTACTATCATGATTTGAAGAAATTTGGATATCCAGACTAGGGTGTGGCTTGTGTGCCGTCAGCGGCACATATTGGCAAAAATAAAATGATGGATACGCATAGAAAAATGATGTCAGAACAATAAAAAATGATGACGGTGTGAAATGATGTGTACGTATGAAAAAATGATGAATATTATAAAATAAGCAACGTCATTTTTCATTGAGCTAACATCATTTTTCATATCATAGACATCATTTAGCATATACAGGCAAATTAATTGCCAGTATAGGAACCGGATTGATCCAGACTATGTTGCCATCGAGGAAAAAAAATGCTACAGTGTAAGTGTAGTACAATCATACCAATCCGGTGCCATTAATACAAATGGAAAGTTCATCGGTAAAGCCCTAAATTTAATACCATAATAATTGAGTGATTAGTAACTTCCAAATTTAAATGGAGCAATTATGGAGGTGTTTTGTGGCAATTGTAATTCCAATTGTTGTCACGCACATAGGGGAAAAAAATGTACAAAACATATATGACCATTATTATATTGCAAAATAAGACAGCATTTAAAGCATTTTCATATATCATGAAATAAAGGAAAATAAATAATGTAAAATGGCACATTAGTTCCCTACACAATCTGTTGGCAGCACTAAACTCACCACACCCAAATATGTGTTGTTAAAAATAAAAAAATATGTAAAATCTTCTGTAATTTGGACAATAATCTTAGCCCACCACACGTTTAAGCATTAGTTTCCTACACAATATTCTCCCACAATTTCAAGGAAAATAATTGGAAACATCCCTTATTTTGGTCTCAATTAATAAAGTATAAAAAGGGAAAAAAATATTAAAACCTACCGTCATCTGTCCAAAAAAATGAAAAATGACACATGTATATTGCATACATATAACATGTTCGGATATGCAGAGTCTGAACATGAACCTATTCGTTTATTGATAATATTGACATAATGTTACTACTAGATTTTTTAATTTGGAATCTAATGAGTAGCTAGTAAAAATTAAAATTAAAATGAAAGTAAAGTTAGACAAAACTCAAATCATATCCTATACTATATTGTTTCAAATTACTACTAAACTGGTCTAAGAAACTCGGCTTCACAACACATGCACATGCCAAACATTGAGGATATCCTCCAACTTTCCCTTTATGATCTTTTGCGGATAGATGAGCATTGAGTTCTCAATCATCCCCAAACAACATTTGGTTTCACAGCCTAATAGTAAGTAGTTGTCACATACTACTAGTTACTACTATCAAACATATTCCTCTTTCAATAGCCAATATTCCATTCGGTCCTATTTTTAAATATACGTTACTTTTAAAATGATGCCAAATTATTTAATACTTTTATTATTTCAATAATATTTTGTTTTGATTTTAAATCCATGTAGTTGCCAAATTGTCAAATGTCAATAATCGAAGCATATTTTGATTAAGCGAAGCATGAATGGAGAAAAGGAAATTTTTATCCGATTATCCCTACTCATTACTCAATGAAAAATAGCCGTGAATCTAGTTGTTCAGTAGTAAAATGTATTGTATTTTTTTCAAGAGAAAAAATTTCAGATACTAAATTCATAAATTTAATTACAACTAGATTTTTCACCCGCGCTCCACGCACGGGTATTAATTTTTTTTAATACAAAATAATATTAACTCGATTAATTTAAAATGATAGATATTATTATTTTAATATACTTATGAAAATAATATTTTTAGTAAAGTATAATTTCTATTATTATTTTTTCAAAATGATATACGAAATAAATTTTTAATTTTTTTCATAATACATATACCAAAGTATAATTCAATTTTTTTATGCAAATAAAATATAAATAGAAAAATTAATCCATAGTTATATAATTCAATTTTTTATTTTAAATAAAATATAAATAGAAAAATTAATCCATATTAATTACCACCCCTACTATTATAAATATTATATGTATAATTAAATTGATTAAGTATATTAAAACTTTCGTCTTTCTAACTCACTTTAATCACCCACAAAAATACGTAGACTGTATATATTATATTTATATAAAGGGAACAGAGGTAGTATTAATATTATGTATGTAGATTAATGACTAATAAAAATATATGTAAAAGATAAATTATCATGATATTAACTTTTATGTACATAAAATAGTACATTGAATTTTTTTACTGATGAAATATTCTTTTTTATTTTATGTATATCATGTATTTTTTTGAAAAAAAATTAAAATAAAAAGTTAAATTTTAATACTCTTAACTATTTTTAGTCAAAATAGTACATATATTTTTTTAAAGATTTGTTTATGTATTTTCTTTACTATTTAAATCCGTAGTATATATATTTATTAAGAGAAATAATTACGACTTAAAGGGCAATATATGTATCACAATAAAATTATGGTTTCAATATTCATTATATTATATTCTAATTAGGAATAAATGGTGGAGATTAACAGATTTTCAATCCTACGGTCATATAATTTTAGGATGAAGTGATTTTACTTTCTAGACCTTTGATATGTATCTTTATGATAGATATGCATATCTTTGAAGTAAAATGACTATTTGAACCCATAACATATAATTTTTATAAATAGATTAATTATAAATTAAAAGGGTAATATAGTCAGCACAATAAAATATGCTTTCAGGATTTATTATAATATAGATAAGGAATGAATTTTTATAATTCCTATGCAAATGTAACTTTCGTAAGCATAGGACATTTGGACCGGACCGGGGATATAAACTATAAAGGCGTTTTTTTGGACGCGCGTTTTATTGCGAAGTCGTGGAACAGGAAACCTATTGCAAACTGTACTGGTCAATCTCAGAATTGAAAATATATACGGGAAACTCCAAAGCGCAGCTTCATTTCTCCAGTTCGATCTGGAATCTGCCAAGAGATTGAATTAGACTACGGTTGCCTGTTGGTGAGTGATTGCCTTTCCGTGCTGTGGTGAGAGAATTACTGTGGTGTAATTGTCTTTCGGATTAAGGTTCTGCATTGATGCGCCTTGCATCTGTGTGTGTGTGTGTGTGTGTTTCTTTTCCTTTTCTTTTTTGACTTCTTGATTTCTTGTTGTTTTAAGTTTAAAGTCTTTGTTTGTGCTAGGATGGAATGAGCTGTTGCTTGTTGCGCAATCTGATTGCCTGTCGCTTTTCGATTCCATGAGCATATCTTCATTTTTTTTCCTTCTAAATACCAGGTTAAGGTTTAATATTGTAGATATTAAATTTCTTGGAGGAAAATTGGTATGGTTTGTCGGAATAGGCGTTGAATTTGTGAAAAAATGGTCTAGTTAAATGTTAAACAACATTTAGAACACGAATCAAATACAATGAGGCTTTGAAATTTGTGAATTTGATGGCAATGATTGATGTGACTTTGAAATTTAATTCAGCTCAGCGTTCCAATTGTTCTGTATCCTTCACCACTTGTCTAACGAGGCTTATTTTCCTTGTTTTTCAGTGTCATACCGAGCACATGGCTTCCTCAAGCACTTCCATGTTGTATTCTTTTCTACTCTTTGTAGCAACACTTTCTCTTCAGGAAACGTATAGAACAAAGCTTGCCTCTTCTGAGTTATTTACTATACTTGGAGGATTCACCAGCTCTCTCATATTTCTTTTGCTGCTGACAGTAAGACATATTTCTTTTAATTTCAATTTAGGAATATGGTAGTAGCATTTGCCTCCTGCAGCATATCTATCCTGTTTGATCTAAAATTGAGTGTTGAGACAATCACCCTCAGAGTAAAAATTTGGGTCTCAATGTGAATAAAATGGATAATATCATAGGAGTCAATAATTCATTCTGGCTTTACTTCAATTCCGAATCCTCTGAAAAAGAAAGCTACCTGAATCTGCAAAGAGTTATTGTTCGGTTGTTATTTATCTGCCTCTTATCCATTATGAAGAAAAATTTGAGTTTTATTGGAGTCATATCTTTATTAGGATGTGTGTGGATTTCTTGAGATGGGAAATGATATATGTGCCTGTTTATGAGAGAAGTTTTTAGTGAACGGAAATGGCATATTGGTGAAGTAGTTGTTGCCCCCATTGTCACTTTTTTACATCTTCACACTATCACTCGATCATCAAATTAAGGTTTCCACAACCTCCTATAATGTTAAAACACTGAGGTGTTTACCTGGACTTTGGATTGGCCTCTTCATTTAGTCTTCTGCTAGCGTTTAAGTTAACTGTACATACAATTAACAGACCATCTTAAAAATATTTCTTTCATTTCCTACTCTGTTGGAAAGTAGAAGTCGGCATGGAGCACAGTAGCAACTATAGAAGAAAAGGAGGGAAACATGTTTAAGATGGTTCGGTCATTTGTTTATGAGACCTCAAGATGTCTCAATTGTATTCGATATTGATATGTGATCCATTTAGGCAATCATATAGACTGATAGAAGACATGAATGAAGGTCTAGATGATGATGACAATGATGACATCATTTTGCAATGTAGTTCTAATGTTCTATCTGCTGTCGCTTCAAAATCATAAATAGCCTCTAGCACTAGCATTGAAACTTCTGTAAGGTTTTTTCGTTTTACAGAGGGTGAGGGCTGGATCGGACTATTAGAACATTCACAATGGTGATAATACGGAAGTGCATTATAATTGTAGTAAGGATAATCACCATTGATGGTGTGTTGCACTAATGCATTACATGTGACCATCTCTCTGGTTTTAACTTTTAAGCTATACCACCTTTCTCTAATTTCTCAACAGTTTGTTAAGCTACAAAATTTGCAATTTGCAAACCTGAATAATTTAATAATTATGTGTTCACAATTTATTTGACTGAGACACATGATATGATTATTTTTATGTGTGTAATTTTGGATGTTCAAAACTGCAGTTTATCGGAAACTATCAAGAAATAAGTGGTAGTAAGACTGGATGGGGCACAGGTAAGTCATGTACAAGTACACATGTTCTTGTTAGATTACTTCCAGCATTTTACTTATATCAGACCTTGAAAGGTAACAAGGGTATAAATATGGATTTGATATTATTTACCTAAGGTTGCATTTGGATATAGGGATTTGGGAGGGGGAATTTAAAATCCATCCTAACAAATTATTCCACTTGTTTGGATTCGTAGAGAGATTTAGGGATGAATTACAAATCACCTCTCCTAATTTTAAGCTAATTTATGGTGGAGGGATTTCCCCAAATCCAAATCCATCAATTCAAATGCAACCTAATAAGTGTTTGTATCTTCTGTGGTTATTCAATAAGTCTAAACTCTGAAGAGTAAAGTACTAAAATACTTAATATGAAAGGCAATAAGCCTGGAGGATATCTTCTCGGCAACTACCAAAGTACTTAATGAAAAGGTGATACATTGGGTTCATCTGCCTAGCTCTCAGCAACTAAACTTTTGAAACATTGGAGAAAGGTCTTAATTGGCGTCTGGGCAACTTTTCTCCTTCCATCAAACATGACAAAATGGCTACCTACCATCAATTAAATGATAGAGGTGAGTTACCTGTGCACCCCATTCAGTTAACTAATACATTTCTTAACCATTTATGTTTCAGTTATAATTGCGGAAGCAGTGGCGCTCATAGCTGCTAGCACTGTCCATCGAGTTTGCATCACTACCTGGTATTGTGTAATCTCTTTCTCCAGTTCTGTTTTTGGCGACTACAACCACTGAATGATGTTGGAATTTTTTTCACACTGATAAAGAGTTTTATATGCAGCTTTCTTTTTTCTGCTGCACTGTTGTATGAAGTCAACAAACTTTAGGAATGACTGAATCTAAAGTGAAAAGGTTCTGAAAGGAGGCTTGGGCTTCAATTTGATCACCCTTTTGTAATGTAGACGAATGAGTTTGAGTATGTAAGCTTTTTTACACCAAGCCAAAAACAATATGGCTACTGATCCATGGTAAAGTCTGTCCGAGGGAGCCTCCCTGAGACAGCTCCTGTGCTACCGCGCTAAACTGTAAGGACATTGTTGGACTGTGATAGTTTGAGATGCAATGCTATCTCTTGAACTTGAAATGCTTCATTTTGTTGTTTGTTTGTTTTTTACTCTCAATTGGATTCCGTTTATGGGAATCTCTCATCTTGAATGCAATGTCCGTTGGTCTTGTGTGGTTGCATATTCATCATTCACTTTTCCTTTTTGTTTAATAGTACTTCCATCATTAGTTATTTTTATACAAAGTCACTTATCCTTATAGCACACAAATTATTTGTATTGAATTCCTTTAATTTTAAAATATTGAACACCTTAGTTACTTATAGTATTTTAGCATAGCTTCTTAAAAATTAGAAAGTGGCCTTGTTTATAATCCCCTTCCGTCTATAGGTTATGTGGTGGTGGTGTTGCTGCCTGTTGGGTTTGTCTAGATCTTTAAAATATGCATTTCATTTGACGGCCTGACAGACTATAATGTTCCATGATAGTCCATCATATTCAACTTAACTTTTAAGATGATATCCGTAATGAACACGATAATTTTTAGAAATATAGGTGTGAACAAATTGATGGAATCATGGAAATTTGGAAGACAAGTTTGTTTTGTTACGTTTTGCTAAGAAAACGCTGTGCTCCAATTCCAGGCTCCCTCTAAGGCCATGTTTGCAACATGAATTATAATGGAAAAGACAGAAGTAGAAAATACGTTTAGTTGTTGGTTGCTTGAGAATTTTTGGAACTAAAATGGAAATAATGGCCAATGGAAAAAAAAAAAAAAAAAAAAAAAAAAAAAAAAAAAAAAAAAAAACTTTAAAAATTCATATAGAAAAATAAATAAATAAAGAAAGTTTTTTTTTTTTTTTGGTGAGAAATAAATAAAGATTTGAGTCTATCAGTTTAGGAATCGTATTCCTTCGTAATTTCTTTTCTTCTTGCTCGGTTGCTCCCAAGGTTATCAAAATCTAGATATTATGTAGGATCGTTTTTCCATTTGCAAGATCGGGATCGTAGGATCGTATTCAGATGCTAAGATCCTACGAAATTAGGACAAAAAAAATATTAATATTGCATATTAGCAAATTACAATAACCAATATCAATAAATAATAATTTGTCTAGCAAAAAAGATAATAATTGAGCATTTAAGATGCTTGAGCTAGGTTGGATTTGTCATTAGAATTTTCCCTATTTTTGTCACTCTCAACCACTATCTCATTGGATTAATCATCATCCATCTAGGTTGGAGGTTTAGGACTAAGATCTCCATCAGCAGGGGTGTTGGAAGGGGATGCTACGACAAGGGCGGCGGTAGAAAGAGGAAGGGGATGCGAGGACGACGATAGAAAGAGAAGGGGGATCGACGGTGACTCAACAACAAGAAGATGAATTATAAGAGGAAGATGAAGGGGATGCGAGTAAGATGAAAATGCAAACAAAAATCCCAGATCTGGATTTTGGAACTGAATTTTGGAAAAGATCTTAAGATTTTAATAACTTGGTTGCTCCAGACATTAATTTAATCCATGTCCTAACTTTTTTGCCATGTTTCATAAAGTATGAATAACTCACAAACAAACCTAATCCTTCTCTATGTTCCCATCGCCGCCGCTTCGCCGCCGCTTCTCCACCCAAAGCCACCGCCTGGTGAGTCAAGTCCTCGCGGCAATTATCCATAACCAACCCTTCATCGCCACCCTCCCTTCCCATCCCAATTTCCCCAATAAATTCATCTGGACTTCCGACTCAGTCGTCCAAATCCTCAGATCAATTCCTCTCCACCTCTTTCAGTCGCCGAGGTCCATTGGCAGCCAGAAATCCTTCCGACACCGGTCCCCGCTCAAGCAAAGAAACCTTAGAGAAGAAAAAAGCGAATACCAAAAGGGTTCCCTGATTCTCGGCCCCGCAGCTCACAGAGACCCCCGGAAAGTGAATCTAGGTCTCGAAAAAGCCCTCGAATTTTATTACTGGGTCGAGACCGAATTCGGGTTTGAGCACAATGAGCAGACTTGTAAGGAGATGGCGCTGGTGTTGGCCAAGGGCAATAGAATGAATTTGTTTTGGGATTTCTTGAAGAACATGTCGAAAAGGAATGTAAAGCGCAATCTTGTGACGACTGCTACAATGACATGCTTGATTAGGACTTTAGGGGATGAAGGTTTGGTTAACGAGGCAGTGTCTGCATTTTATAGGATGAAGCAATTTGATTGCAAGCCCGATGTTTGTGCTTATAACAATGTGATTTATGCCCTCTGTAAAGTTGGATTTTTCAGGAAAGCCAAGTTCTTGTTTGATCAAATGGAGCTTCCGGGGTTTCGCTGCCCACCTGATGTGTATACCTACACGATTTTGATTAGTTCTTATTGTAGGTATGCAATGGAGACGGGTTCTAGGAAGGCTATTCGGAGGCGGGTGTGGGAGGCGAATCATTTGTTTAGGTTAATGCTTTTTAAAGGCTATGTTCCTGATGTTGTGACGTATAATTGTTTGATAAATGGTTGTTGTAAGACAAATAGGATTGAGCGGGCATTGGAGTTGTTAGATGATATGTTGGGAAGGGGATGTGCGCCAAATAGAATTACTTACAATTCATTCATCAGGTATTATAGTGCTGTGAATGAGGTCGACAAGGGGATAGAGTTGTTGAGGAGGATGCAAGAACAGGGCCATGGAGTGCCCACTTCAAGTTCTTACACACCCATAATTCACTGCTTGTGTGAAGTGGGGAGGGCGGAAGAGGCGAGGGATTTTCTGGTGGAGTTGGTCGTGGGAGGATCTATTCCAAGGGAGTTTACTTATAGGTTAGTTTGTGATGTGTTGAAGTCGGCAGGGAAGATGGATTTGCTTGACAAAGATATGTGTAAGCACATTGAAGATGGGATTCAGAATCGGATTAGACAGGTTATGAAGGTGAAACCAAACATGAGATGGGGAAACAGTGTAGATGATGAGTGAAATTCGAAAAAACAATTTGTGGGGGGGAGGTGGTGAAGGAATTATTCAGTACTAACAATTAAATGCATATTATGAGCTCTCAAGCAACACAAGGCTGCCCTGTCAAACCTACTGAGCCCTCCAGCCTCACCACTAGGTAATCATTCCATTGGTAATACTAATATTCAATACTACTATTAGAGAATGCATTTGTTGCTACTAAGCCAAGTTCTTTTTGATTTGATTTAAGTTGAGGTATGATAGTGTGGATTTTTGTTCTTTTGTTAAGCGCCATTGTCTGTAGGAGAAAATAATTTCTTTATGTGGATTCCTGATAAGTATTGGTATGTAGTGATATTCTAGGGACATTTTTATTCAAAGTTGAAACTTGAAATACAACGAAAGGCCTCTTGACGATGTGTTATGCCGTTGAACAAAGAATTGAATGGCTCTGCTCTGCTCTGCTTGGAGAACATTATGGTTGGGTCGACTGTCGAGGGTGTTAGTGTGTCCCTAATGCTCCCCAGTCCCCTTTCTGATATACAAATACAATTACACAATACCATAGCTTTTTTTTTTAAAAAACTTTCCGTTGTTAAGAAGTGATGTTTGCAGGGAGATGTATGTATGTATGTATCAAGATGTATATATATCTTTCTTTTTCTTTCTTTCTTTCTTTCTTGTCAGGAGTGTGAACAAATTTGTATAGCTGTACCACCAAGTTGTATGCCGTGGGGAAATGTTTGGTGATGTTTGAGCTGATTTGCTTGATTTGTTCTCTTATTTATTTGTCAAATACTAATATAATGCACGTTTAGGTTGATCGTCTATGAGATAAAGAACAAAAAGACAGAAAGTGAGGTTGATCATACTCATTGGTAGTCCAATTCTTCTGTTTTACTGTGGAAATGCAGTGCTTCTCATTATTCTATTTGGAGGAATCTTATATGGTGCTAAACATAATACTTCTAATAAATACACTGATTTTATATTTTAACTAATCTAGGATTCATTGCATTTCATTAATGGAAATTAGCAGTAAATTTGTAATTAGATACTTCCATTTTCATCAATTTGCAATATTTATTCTGCGCATGTAATCCGTAATTAGATACTTCCATTTTCATCAATTTGCAATATTTATTCTGCGCATGTAATCCAATGCATATTTTTAACAATGAATGTAAAAAAAACCCAAAAGTTTAACTTTCATGGAAATGGAGGTAGTATATTGATGAATGTTGAAATGAACTCATCACAAGTCAAGTCCAGCACGGGTGATGTAATTATTCAATTCTTATGTATTCTCTCTCTCTCTTTTTTCTTTCTTTTTTTTTTCTTTTTTAATAAATGCAAGATTAGAGTTTAAGCTCGAATGAACACATAAAATTATGTTCAAACTAAGTTGGATACTTGTTAATGTACTCGAGCTCGATTGAGCTTTAATTTTCTTGGATAAATTTCCGCCCATATTTGATTTTAGTTATTAGACAGTTTAAATATTATTTTACAAATGATAAATAGTTGACAATAAAAAGGAAGTAAATTAAACCATTAACCAATAATTTGCATTCAAGTTTTTTTTTTTAAAAAAAAAAAGAAAAATTAATGTATCTAAACATACTAGCATCTAACATGGTGCATATACGAGCCACTTGATGAGATAATGAGCCTTAATAATTGTACTTACTCGAGTTTGAAATGATTAATGCGTCAAGCTACCCTGTCATCAAGTAGTATTGAGTAGATTAAAAAAAAAACATTTATTCACTAAATAGATGAAAATATTTATTTGTTAGTTGATGATCCGATCCATGGTTCACCAAATGAGAGATAAACCACTCTCCCTCCCTCCGATTACCCACCGATTTGTACAAAGTGGATGTTTGAGAGTCAGCAGATCTGCTAGCAGATAGCAGATTTGGAGAGATCCGCTATGGTTGAATTTAAACTTGGTTTTATTGGTAAACAGAGCCTAATTAATTACTTGCGGTATTTGGCAACTCTGAGGTCTGAGCTTGGCTCCTCTATTGGTGAATTTGAGTATTAATGGGCTTAGCAATATTGGGTCCAAAGATGCCCTTGTGGATTATTAATGGGCTTTTATTAAACCCATTAGAACCAAATACATGAAGGCCTAAATCCTTATTAATAATTCAACCATCCTGCTCCGGCAGAGTGTTTCACCCTCTACCCCTTTACCGCTTTTCGCCTTCTCCGCTTCATCGTCCTCCCCGGCCCCACGCCCTCCTCTGGTGGCCGCCGCCGCCGCCGCTCAATCCTGCTTCCACAATATCAAATTCCGGGTAGGCACTCTCCTATGTTCTTTTCAGATCACACGTTGATTCTAAATATAATTTTCATCTCCTTTATTTTGTGCCTAGTTCCAAAATTTGCGTGTTATTGGCATTGTTAGTTAGGTGTTACTTCACCTATTATCATTGCAGTTCAATTCTTTGTAGATATGGAAGCTCCCGCCGACACGTATTATCAGCCTCCGGCGGGGTTTGTTGAGGAAAAAAAGGAACCGTTGATTGATCTCGAATTGACGGACTCAACTGAGCTATGGCTTATTCAGTGGCCCAATATGGAAGTATGTTTGCGGTGGAATCTATCTGCTTTATGTGTTATGCAAAATAGTAAATAAAAATAGAATAAAATTCATATGCTATTTGCGTTCATAGAAATATCTCAGCTTTTCTTACTGGTGTCGCATTGACATTTGATTGATTTGTCATATGTAACAGGCTCCTGATTTTGACGGGCGGCAGGTGTCGCTGGACATTAAAGGCAACGGCCATATGGGAACCTTTGAGGGATTGTCTGGTAGTTTAGTTTAGCCCCATTGTGTTTTTGTAGTAGACTAATTGTATCATCTACATTTTTTGATTGTATTGATTTATCTGTGGCAGGTAAATCATATAATGTGTTTAAGCATCGATCCCAAGGTCCCGAGGCTACTGTTTTCTTGTCTTCAGCATCGGAGGCAAAAATTGGTATCTGATATGCTCTTCCCTAATTTTTGGTTTGTTATTATGAGTTGTATTATGTGCTGCACTGTTAATCTGGATAAAACAGAATCAAATGAAGTGAGTTGCTTTGATTGATGAATTGTGAAAATTGTGTGTGTCGAACATTTTTCAGACTTTTAGGGAAAAGGTGCTGTTTCTAAGAGACCATGGCAGTAAAACAAAGAGAAATTCATATGTTCTTAATATTTTTGGCATGTTTTGAACATTGTGGACATCTTCCTTGAGTTTCTTTTACCATAAAAACATCATGCATTGTGCTATCACGAGTAATTCATGGTTATTGATGTGAGTTTTAAATCAGAGTAGGTTTTGTTTGGTTTGATGCATGATCTCCTAATTTCTGTGCAACTGAATAATAAACCTGTCCTTGATAGCATCTCCTGGAAAATTATGTAATAGCATTGCGATTCCTGCCACCAGGTTCTTAAAAAGCTAAATAAATTCTCTTGTTGATGGATGTAACTCATGTCGTGTACTTACCGTGCGACTATGTAGTGTGAACTGTTGCATTAATCTACCCTCAATCATGGGTAAGTTTGTCTGATATTAATGTTCTTGTTCTGTCAGCTGGGATTCCTGCCACCTGGTTCTTAAAAAGCTAAATAAATTCTCTTGTTTATGGATGCAACTCATGTCGTGTACTTATCGTGCGACTATGTAGTCTGAACTGTTGCATTAATCTGCTCTCAATCATGAGTAAGTTTGTCTGATATTAATGTTCTCGTTCTGTCAGCTGGGAAGATCTCCCGTCATGTCTCTCTGATTCATTACCCAACACCGTCTGAGCTTAAAAAACGCAAGGTTCAAAGCCATTCTCAGTGGACCTCCATGGCTACATCAACCATTTCCGGTCGCGGCCTGACTACTCCCTCTCGAAGTATTAGGCACAGAGACACCTCCACACCAAGTAGTAGAATGAAGAGCACCATTTCTGGATCCATCGAGCCATCCAAGAGAAAACACAAGATGAACGATCAGCGTAGATCCACAGACCCTTCTACCCAACATTCAGACAAGGGAAATAGTGGTATTACCTCTACTGGTTCTATGGAGCATCCCCAGGGATCAAAGTTGAAGAAGGCGAGGAAGAGCCAAAGCTGAACTATGTATGCCTGTTTGCAGTTGTCTGTTCCATATCATCATATCTTTCAAATCCTATATTATATACGCTCATAGTGCAATGGGAAGTATCTCATTATTGCCCAACTCACTGCGTCAATGTTTTCATATGAAAGGGGGGGACCTGACCTACTTGTAAACTTTGATTGTCATAACCTCCAAATACCAAGATATGGTTCTGAATGGCTTCTTTAGTGGGTTAGTTCCTTGTCCGGTTTTACCTCTGTTTATTGTTTATACCAAAACTTTGCTTTTTAATGAAATCATTTGTCCATCCATCTTTACAAACAAAACATGGCTTTGGTGAAATTCATTTGTCCATCCATCTTTACAAACAAAACGTATCTTCGGTAAAGTGCGAAAACTTAGTGAACAATTAAAGACGAAGGCGGCCTGAAACTGCATTTGGTGGTTGTCCTCATGGAACTCTCCTAATCCTAATGGGTCACAACGAGACTGATCACCAATTGAGATATTCAAATTTTCTAAAACAAAGAAGAAATACTCAAACAAAGAGCTAAAACAATTCATCAATTATCCAGCATCAATGACTAATCCCATTTCATTCTAAATGTGCATGTCTACTAACTTTAAAGACTTTTTTTGTTTTTTTTTTTTTAAAAAAAAGAATTTATATCCCAAGTAACGACTTCACCTTTTCTTCAATCATCTTTTTGCAACTCATTTCTCTCCAGGGAACTCAACAAACTGGTCCAACCAACCACATTCAGATTCCAGATCACTCTCCTCCGATTTACCCTAGATTTGATTTTCCCCCGGATGCAGCAGGCCTGTGCATGGGATGGCCGGACAAAGGCTGGGCATTTGACCCCGGGTTAAACATTGGGTTGGCATTGGATGTTGATGGGGATGGTCTGTTGGGAAGGGGCATCCTTGGACTGAGACCGTACATCCCAGGTTGTTGCATCAATGACATGTGAGGATGCTGCACTTGTTGATTGTTGCCAAAGCCACCACCCATGAATGGCTGCTGAGGGGTGGTGGGAGCTTGCTGCTGCGGCCGACTAGGAGCATTGTTTGCGGCACCTGCACTTGCAACACCAGGTAGACCCATCGGTCTTTGGACTCCAAATCCAAACTGGGTTGTTGCCATGAGGTTGCGCTCTGCTGCAATCCTCTGCCTCGTCCTTTCCATTTGCTCGCACTCTCTCATGAGCAACGTCTCAATTTCAGCAAACTGCTTCAACTTAAGCTCCAATCTCTTCAGCTGAAAAAGAACACGTATTCAATAGCACATAACATTGTTAGATACTCAATATCATCATCATCATCAAATGTTTCAGTTAACTCGCACGCTATCGCACGCTCTCTCATGTAACGAATTCAAGTTATTCAAGACTATCTAGACATTCCAAATTAGAAAATAAAAAACAGAAAAACGCAGACAACACAGGTGACTGAAATAAATAAGTCAAATTCAATTTTACCAAATGTGAAAAACAACTAGACTTTAACTCGCACGCTATCGCACGCTATTGCACGCTATTAAAAAAACAACCTGGTGATTTATGATATTGGCAGACAAGCGCTGAATCTCCCTCTCCTCATGGTCAGCAAAAAGTTTAGCCTTCATGGCTGCTGCATTAAGACCATCCTTGGCTGCAGCTCTCACTTTTGAAGCCGACACGGCAACACCTTCAGCTTCTTGTGGGTTCCAAGAACCTTCAAAGAAGGCTATTCAGAGATGGTTTAAATTAATTGAAAAACTGTCAATAATAATTATGGCTATACCTATTTTGTTTGAATTTGGCTCGCCATTAGTATTCCCTTCACCATCCTGGGATAGTGAAGCCAATGCTGCATGGGCACAGGCTGCAGCAACCCTCGGCCCCAGTGCAGAGGCAAGAAATGCAACCTGAAAACAACAGGTGGACTTCATCAGAATGTGCTAGAACAGTGGGTATGTGAGAGAACTTCAGATCTTCAGAAGTATGACATGACACTTAAATGAGCAAAAGGACTAGTAAAGGAAACTTCCCGAGGTATTGCAAGACGCTGCAGTACTATTCCCCAGATAACTTTTCATTGAAATCTTACACATCACATTAAAAGCTATTAGGTGGAACACAATTTCATTTTTTGTGCGAGTTTCAGAAAATTTAAATCCAATAGACTAAAGAACAAACCAAATTTCCAAGGAACAAAACTGATTGAGAAATGATGTATCTGATAAAAATAAAATGGTAGGAATGAACATAGCCCCAAAATCCTTTTAAAGCACAAAGTAATGGCAGACTGGCAGTGAAAATAAAGTAAATGATAAGTTCTTGCTTGGTGCAAAAAGAGTGAAAACCTCAATCATGCAGTTCAGAAAGAGAAAATAAGGCAGGAAATTTCTTGAAAATTATAAAACATTGGGTGATTATAAGAAATAATACCATGTGCATAACTGGATTTCCTGAATTTGCAAAAGGAAGCTGGCTCTCCGTATCATCAGCTTTTGAGAATCCTGCACCATGATAGAATGCCAAAGTAAATTCATGGAACTTCATCAATCAGCAGACTGGATGTACTACACACAACAACAATGCATACCATTAGAATTTGAATCTGTTTTTTCATGATTATCTTTACTTGATGATCCAGATGTACTTGGGACATCAATATTGTCTATTGGCACAGCCTCAAGAGGAAGACGGACAAAGTGAAGTATGCATTGTGCCTTTGACTTCGAACCCACATGCTCTGCAATTTTATTCCAGTTATCATTGTAGAGCTGTACTCCTTCAAGGAGGAGTAGGGTTTCTTGGTCACTCCAACTATCTCCATCCACATATCCATAATCTTTCATGGAGGTTTCCTTCACAAAATCCAGGCTAGAGTGACCAGGAACAAATCCTCCCTCATGAAAGCACTCTAAACACAACCGGACATCAACCTGGAAAAGTTAATTTAGTTATAAACAGGCTACAACATTCATGGGATTTACCACTCTTCATCAGTCCAAAATGATACTTGCTCCTATTCTAAAGGTAAGTCTTATTTCAACCATGCACAACTATTCAGATAACTGCATAACTTCTACTTACTACCCTCTATTAAAAAGAACTTCGACCAACTGATAACTGCACATTTTAAGCACATTTCAGTGTAGATAGAGGATATTTTAGGAATATTAATTGAAAAATTTGTAAATGTACTCATATTTAAATTAAACTACTTATACGTATAATAGGAGGGAGTAGAAATTTTCAGGTATTACATTTGTATGGGGTTAGTCATGTACTCGTAACAAAGAAACTAAACAGCGGAAATGTGCAAGGAATTTTATTTTTCCCTGATCCCCGTATCTCCATGTTAGATGCACAAGAAAATAAAATGCTCACACCAAAAATAAGTGCTTCAAGTTCAATACAGTTCCCCAACTCTGATTGTTTAGAACCTCTGACAAGCAGCTACTTTTATAATGAAAGAATCAATTGTGTTAAAATTGTGCAGCTCTTTATGTTATCGTTGCAAGGCTGTTTCTATTTAGGAAAATAGATAACCATCCAGGACCACTTCATGCCATTTATCAGGAAGACATTGAGAAACATATATGCCATACCCCTTTGATGTTACTCAGCAAATGCAAGAGGAGGAGGAGGCATGGAAATGAAAGGCAGGACAAATATGCACCAGTAATATGGAATTGCTCACAAACTAATGGGACACCAGCAAGATTGTCATGATGAATAAGACCAAAGAAAGAGATGCAACCATAAAAGCTAAAAAAAGAATCTAAAATCTCTTTGAAATGGCATGTACCTCTTTCTGTGATTGGTAATACACTGTTGGAATAGATCGAAAACAACAACTGCATCGGTGCTCCGTCAGCTTCTCTCTGATAGCAATATCAAAGTCAGACTCATCCCTGCACTGACATGCAAGTTCTGGATAAACATCAGATGCCTTGAGCCTAGACTTTGGACTGTCAAACTTGATCAAGCTATCTATAGATTTCAAAGCAGCTGAAGGTACACGAAGTTCACTATTATTTGGATCCTCACACAGGTATGTCCCATCCCTTCGGAACTCATGTTTAAGTGAGGTTGCACAGTAGTTTATTATTCCCCATTGATCCAGAAACCTCACAATTCTAGTTATATCATCATTATTAACACCAGCTACTATTCCATGGCAGTCAGAAACTGTTAATTGTTTCTCAGGATTTTCCATATATCTGGCAAGAATAAAATTTCGCGCCTCCATGTATTTTTCAGGAGTATGGTCAGCTGACTTCCCAGTAAAAAACTGTGGCACCACTTGTCGTTCCAATCTATGCACCGAATTAAGTGAAAACCACTCTGTTGATCAGGAAGAAAATAGAAGTCAAAATAAGCACATTGTTTCCTTTAAAAAGACTAAAGATAGATGCAAGTAATGAAGATAAATTACAGCTTACAAGCACAAAGCAGAATAAACAAAATAAAGAATCTACTAGAGAAAACTTGCTTTCAGATATACAGCTCAGCACAGTACACCTTAACGGCATTTTGTAAAGTCTGCCAGTGAGAATGATGTTGTCCATGTCACACAAGAACATTTCGATCGAATGACATGTGTATAAAGTACAATTTTTGGATTTATGCTCCACCTGTCCATTTTTGAGGATGTCACACAAGAACATTTCGATCGAATGACATGTGTATAAAAGTACAATTTTTGGATTTATGCTCCACCTGTCCACTTTTGAGGTAAGGGCTTTCTTTTAGGCATGGTAACTTCTTTAATTGTGAGAATAAATATTCTTGACCACATTCATATAATACCTTTACACTAAAAACAATTTACATTAAATAATGAGGGTTAGATTAATACAAAACCTACTTAAAAAAGGCATTTTAGGGAAATTTAAAGTTCAACATACTATTTAATATGATACTAGATAGTAAGTTGGGACAAATGTAACATGCATATCATATTGTGAAGGTGTTAGGATTATCCAAAATTTTCACAATCAGTCCACATTTTATCGAAAATGTCAAAATTTTCACAAGCAATCCACATTTTATTGAAAATGTTGTGTTAGTATATCAACTAAATGAGATTCTAGTAATTCGTCATGACACATGTTCAAGTTATATCCAAGCTACTTTAACAGCCACCAACTTAAACTAGTACACATGTACAAGAAGTTTCCAGGAATAATAGAATACAGACAAAACTAGATAATAAAACAACACACTTAGAGTCTTAGATAATATAACATTGAATGATTGCATGGAAACTGAGAGAACAGAAGTTGAACCAACCTGAATGTGCTGGCAAAACAAGAATACGGCCCGCACTCCCAATCCTTTTAATGATACCACTGCCTGCAGTAATTCTAGGAGGTGCAATCACATATGAGCCACTGCAACTGCCACTTGCAGATTCCTCTCCCTGGGCTCCTAAAAGAGCTGGACTATCGCGGGGCACCGCGGAAAGCGCCTGCAGCTGCCCATAAGAAAGATTCTCCAACATTGGAACTCCTTGCCCATGGCCTCTGCTATCCCCATTCAATGTGGATCTCTCAGCTTCCACAATTCGAAAGACTGAGGAATGAGGCCTGCTTACTTCCCTCTTAACTGCTATTGGAAACTCGGAGATTCTCACTCCTCCATCAAACAACATCTCACTCTCCCTCCGTCCACCATTGTGGTTCATCTGTTCCACATGATCATCGTCAGCTTCCATGTGGTTTTGCGGAGGGTCAAGATCCGGGTCATCGTCTTCCTCATTGTCCTCAAATACATCATCATTATCCTGTTCTTTAAGCTTAGCCTTACGTGCAGCCGCCTGATCCCTCTTCCGCTTCCTCCACTTTGCTCTTGTCTCTGAAATAGTTTTTGAGGATAGATATTGGATAGAAACAAAAGCACACATCATGATTAATCCTCAAATTTAGGTTTTGGTATATTTGGATTATCCAACTACCTACCTATATTACTGAAAGCAATCAACATATCTTATAAGTTATAACAACACAAACAGCATTTTAATTTCAAAGGGACAAGCTGCAGCAAAAAGGAGCGGCATATGGCATCTCTCTCCCATTTCAAAAACATAAACCGTTTCAACTAAAGGAAACCTCACATTTTCACACTTCATTAATGCAACTCCACATTTTCTATATTAACGACAGCCTCGCTGCTTACACATGTCACCATATAAACACATTTCTGATGCCTAAATTTAACAAAACGCTCCATAAATTATCGGAAAATAACACAAAATTTACACCCCCTTCAGCATTAATTTCACAGAACCCACACGCCACAAAATCTATGCACGTTAAAACCCACCCCATATGCTAAAATTCAATTCACAAACGGGCGGGCAAAAAAATAAGAGAAAAACAAAAAGAAGGAGATAAAAAGAGAAAAACAAAAAAACAAAAACAAAAACCCTTAAAATCTTCATCAACAAAACACCAACAAAATCAAGAAATCAAAGGAGAAACAAGACGGACACCGATTCATCAATTTTAGGAGCCCACACACCAAATCAAAGCATAAAAAGTTTGGGGGTTTGGGGAGAATTACCCGAGGAAGAAGCAGGCATTGCTGAATGGGAAATTCAGGAGAGATTTATGGAAAAGGGGTGTTGAGGTTTTAGGGAAGCGGGAGAGATTTGTGGGGTCTCTGTGATTGGTGAGGTGGAGAGCTGAGATTTTGGAGTGTGTGTGTGTGGTGCGTGAGAGAGAAAGGGAAAGGGAAAGGGGGAGAGAGAGAGAGAGAGAGAGAGAGAATGAGGGGCGAGAATGGAATGGAGGGAGGGCTTGTATAGTGTGTGTGTGTTGGGGAGGGTTCTCTCTCTAGAATAAAAACCTGTAGAAGTGGTTTGGCAGAGAGAGAAAGAGAGACAACAGCCAGAGAATCATATTTTTATTACATACAGCTAGCTGGGTGGGTCTGTGTCTCTGGGACTATCTGGTATGGTATGACTATGCAGTAGTAGTAGTATTTTTGCCTTTTGGTTCGTTCTTGAGCCTTTTTCTTATTTTGCAATCTGGCCACCACATCTTTTGCTCTTTTCCTCCTTTTCACCACTAATTACCCATTAATGCACAATTATTTATTACTATTATTTACCCATTATACATATATTCAGCTGTGGCCTGCCTGTGGGAGTGCATTTGAATTTTTTGGGTAAGCCAGTGCATTTGAATTTGAGACATGTTTAAAACTGACTAGAAATCTAGAATCCGGTCAAAATCAACATTTGTAATTTTAAATCTAATAAAGAATAAGCATCAGACAGATGCTACGGTTGCCTAGATGTATTGTATTTACAAGGAAAAACAACATTAATGAGATGTATCTTAATTATATTGTTAAATTGAGGTGGTTTTTAGTCTTGTTGAATTCGTGCGTGCACGGAGGCGCACGCACGCGCACGGATTTATATCTAAGTACAAACATTGAGTAAGGGGTAATTTTGAAAAGTAAAAAATTGAGAAATAAATTGATGCCAACAAAAAAAAGAGATGATGATGATGATATAAAATCAAATCATGTGAATAAAATTAAAGAAAACTTACCTGAATACATAATAATGTGTTGTGTGCTCGTCCTTCAACTCGAAGCAAGCCTTTGGTAAAAACCAACCGAGCCCTGCTCAACTGGATTTGAAAATTCGTGCATAAATGATAAATGTGAGAGAGGGGCTAATGAATCAATTGAGTTGTAAATTACGCTCAAATATAGGGAGTATATTTATTCTATTGAACATCATTTTAGGGACTGTCTGTCACCGCTTGTCTAAATAAATTTACTGCTAAAATGTAATGTAGATATTCCAACATTGTTGTGCATCCAACAATCATCAAATCCGAACATATATAACTCTTTGTAATAAAATTAAATAAATGGAAACATTGAATCAAAATTCTTTTTTAATAAAAACAAGTGCGAATATTTTGACCGAATTAGATATGACTTCAGTTAGGGTTCCAAAGAAGTGGAAGAAATTTTGACACATTAAACCTTTTTGATTCACCTGTTTAACATTGATTGTGAAGAGTTGTCCCTTTGGAAGGCGAGGGCGAGACACGCTTCAATAATCTTAATTCTTAATCGCACGCCAAGTAATTGAATATTGATTTTTTTTGGGTAATAGGTAACGCATGAACGCACACGATCGTTGCTCTTCACTTCTTGCTCTTGAATTGAGATATATAATTCAAACCACCGGACAACCGCATCTAAGAACCTTCAATAAAATGCCCTTCTTCAATTAGTTTGCCGATGAAGATAGGATCGAGTGCGGTGAGACTGCGACGGGATGGTGAACAGGCACTAAAGGAAGAGAGGAGGGAACACTATATTAATGTGTGTGTATATAATTTTAAACATTTTATTATTTAAATTTTTACTTTATATTTCCTCCGTTCATTTTTAAATGCTATGGACCCTCATTTCACGCAATTCAATATATATTTTTAATCTTTTCTAACTCAAATTGCATAAAAATAAAAATTATAAAAATTTGATATTCTAAATATATGTTATTAGACGAATTAAACAAGATCTCAATTAACTATATTTATCTTATATAATTGTATTAAGAAGTCGAATTAAAGTTACTCAATGAACAGTGACAAAATCTCAAATGTGCACTTAAAAAGGAACGGATGAAGTAATTTATAAATTTTATTTTCCTATGTGTAATTGGAAAGTCTTTCCAAATGACATTTATAATATTAAATACATTATTTCTTTTTTATCTTTTGTGTCGACAATTAAAGTAATTAGCTCTTCACATATATTAAATTAATACAATAAATAGGTAGAAAGGTAGGGATGGCAATAAAAGCAAGTCCAAACCATGAAAATCGAAAACTGAATTTTGGTCAAGTCCCTGATAAAGTCCCCGATGAGGATCCCTGATAAAGTTCCCAACGAGAATCGGGCCTAAGGGTGGGCAAACGGGTCACGTAAATCGGGTAGGTGCCCTAAACCCCAAAAAATTGTGTTGTGTCCGGTTTTTCAAATAACCCGGTCAGGAACCCAACCTTTTTTCCCCTTTTCCCACACTTTCTATTTTTTTTTTTCTTTTTTAAAGTGAGTCTTAAAACTACTAATTTCACTAGCCATTATCATTTATTTCAAATTATCACTATTATCATTCATAAGAAAAAATTATCACAATTATCATATACAATATACACAGAATCAATTATGAGATTAGTTAATTCAGGCATGTTTAATGCTAACTAGAATTCGGTCAAAATCAATATTTTGTAATTTAAATGTAAATATATTAAGAAATGTATATAAGCATCAGATGCTACGGTTGCTTAGCTGTATTGTATTTACAAGGAAAAGCAACATTAATGAAATGTAACTTAATTAATTTGTTAAATTGAGGTGGTGTTAAGTGTTGTTGAATTCGTGCGTGCACGCACGTGTGTGTGTGGCTCATATCTAAATATAAACATTGAGTAAGGGGTAATTTTGAAAAGTAAAAAATTGAGAAATAAATTTATGCAAATAAAAGAGATGATGGTGATGATGATGTGAAATCAAATCAATTGGTAGATGAGTGTTTACCACGTTTGTCTAAATAAAATTACTGCTTAAATGTAAAGGACACATTCCAACATTGTTGTGTATCAACAATCATCAAATCCGAACATATACAACTCTTTGTAATAAAATTAAATAAATGAAAAATATTGAATCAAAATTATTTTCTAATAAATAAAAAAGTGCAAATATTTTGACATAATTAGATATTACTTCAATTAGAGTCCAAAGAAGAGGAAAAAATTTTGACGCATTAAACCTTTATGATTTACCTGTATACCACTGATGGTGAAGAGTCGTCCCTATGGAAGGGAAGGGCGAAACACGCTTCAATAATCTTAAATTTTTAATCTCACGCCAAGTAATTGAATATTGATTTTTTTTTTTGGTTAACAGGTATCGCACATACGCACACGATCGTTGCTCTTCACTTATTGCTCTTGAATTGAAATAATATAATTCAAACCACCGGACAATCGCATCTAAGACCTTCAACTTCTTCGAGTCGTTTGCCAATAAAGATAGGATTGAGTGCGGCGAGGTTGCCACGGGGATGGTGAACAGGGTTACTAGAGGAGGAGAGGAGACAACACTATATTAATGTGTGTGTATATACAATTTTAAACATTTTATTATTTAAATTTTAACTTTATATTTCCTCTGTTCATTTTTAAATGGTAGGGACCCTCATTTCACTCAATCCAATATATATTTTTAATCTTTGATAACTCAAATTGTATACAAATAAAGATTATGAAAATTTAATATTTTAAATATATGCTATTAGACGAATCCAACAAAATTCCATTCGACTATATTATCTTATAGAATTGTATTAAAAAGTCGAATCAAAATTACTCAATGAACAATGACAAAATCCCAAGCGTGCACTTAAAAAGGAACAAATGAAGTAATTTATAAATTTTCTTTTCCTATGTGTAATTGGAAAGTCTTTTCAAGTGTAATTTATATTATTAAATACATTATTATTTTTTTAATCTTTTGTATCGATAGTTATAATTAGTTCTTCATGTATTAAATTAATACAATAAATAAATAGAAAGGTAGGAATGGCAATAAAAGAAAGTCCAACCCATGAAAATCGAAAACTGAATTTTTGTTAACATGTAACGCACGAAAGTGCACGAACGCGCACGATCTTTGTTCTTCACTTCTTGGATTGAATATAATTCAAACCTTTGAGAACCCTTTGTTTTGTTTTGTTTTTTATCTTTTAAATTTATTATTTATTTTTCATATATTACATTAGTTTTATTGCAAATAAACTAAACGAGTAATAAATATGTATAGGTACAATTTATTATTGTTATAAAAGTATTATTTTACTCTTAGAATTGGAAAGTGTAATAAACATGATGTTTAATCCAGCGGTGAGTTGTTATGGTATTTATCGCCGTATTATATTGAAATACCAATCCTTTTCCGTATGCCAAATATTGGTATATCAAAAAAATTGAATAGTTTATCGAAATATATTGAAGCATACCAAATACCGAAAATTCGATATCTGTGGTATAGTGGTATCACAATATATATCAAAATACTGAATATTCGGTATGTATAGGCATACTGCTACCATGAGTATATACCATTTGGTAATAACGATATAAAAAGTTTATATCGTTACCATACAAAAAATTTTCTATATAGTATTATATCGTACCAAAAATTACCATAATTCTAATATTTTTGGGACACGATAAGTACAATATATTGTATTACGATATTATTTCCAACACCGGTACTAAATAAACCAGAGACTATTATGTGTTATAAATGCACCCATCTGTCCACTTTGTTTTGTTCCCTGTGACTTTTTTTTTAAACACTACTCCATCCGTTCCATTTTAGTTGTCTTTTTATAAACAAAAAAACATTCCAAAATAGTTATCACTTTACATATTTTTACCATACTTTTCCAATATTACCCTATACTTTCATAAATATTATTTCTAGAATACTATGCACTATATTTTCACTTTAATTCCACTTTTTATTGAGCAGGGGTAAAAGTGGAAAACTTTGAATAATGATTGCATTTTTTTGTTTGTGGGATTTGTGTCTAAACGACATGTATTTTGGATCGGAGGGAGTATTTAAATTTGATTTAATTTTTTTCATCAAATAATCTCTTTTTAGAATTGCACTTTTTCCTTTTTTTTTATTTGCTACGGACCCACCCGGTGCGCTGTCCAATGCACATTTTAAACCATTAATACCTCAAGTTCGGTACAAGTAAAAATTCTAAAAGTTTTATATTTAAAAACTACACGATGAGACGAATCTAACAAGATATCACTTAACTAAATTTTAACCTGTATAACTATAATAAAAATTGAAATCAAAGTCATCCAATAAATTATAACGAAATATGATTTGGGGCAATTATTAACAAATGGAAAAAGTATGATTAGATGGTTTTAAAATATGTCTTTTGGTCCATCCTAATTATTACATTTCCACAAAATGAAATGCTATATAATTAGCCTACTTATCTCTCTTAGGCCATCTCCAACCCAAAACTATATTTTACAGTTACACAATCTCTATTTGTCAGTTGAGTTTACAGTTTCCACTAATTCTCTCCAACCCACAACTCTATACTTCCTCCGTCTCATTGATTTTGTTACATTGGCCTTCGACACGCAGGCCGAGATACATTTTCAATGGTTAATAACTTAAATTGTGTACAACGAAAAATTATAAAAAGTTGATTGTCTAAAACTACAAAATTAGACGAATCTAACAATATCTCACTTGACTATATTTTTTCTTACATAGCTATATTAAAAGTTTGAATCAAAGTTAAACAGTGAATAGTGCAAAAAAACCATCCGTACAAAAATGTTGAGACGGAGGTAGTATTTATTCTATTTTGATTCCATTAATATTCATATTATATTCTTGTTATCATTTATTTTAATACATATTCTTAATATATATAATATTTAATTTTATATTTTAATTTATTTAATTTAACTTTAAAATCTGAAACTAAATAAAAGCAAAAATAATAAAAAATATAATTAAAAGGAAAAATGAAAAAATATACTATGGACTGAAAAAAGAATAAAAAGAAAAAGGAAAAACAAATAAAAAGTAAATAAAAAATGAAAAAAAAGGGAAAAAAAAAGGAAAGGGATGCCGTTGTAAACAGTGCACCGCATAAAATTGCGGTGCACTGTTGCGAGACGCCATTTTTGGCGTTGCCGTCCGGAATTTTGCTGTCCCGGTTGGAGCGAGAGCTCCCGCTATTTTCCCCGTCTCACACAATAATGCCGTCCCGTTGGAGATGATCTTATAAGTAAAAAGTAATCCCACCTAGTTTAGTTACCATGCCCAACTACATTATTTCTCCTATACATACTTAAAAATTAATCCACGCACCTTAATTTTTATGCCCAATCAAATTGTATTACTTTTTTTAGATGAATACCAGGGTATCCCCGGGCCTCATTGGACCCAAGACTAATCCCTCGAGGATCTGCAAGGACAATTAAATGCGTCTCTCCCAAAGCAGTTTTTTGCATACAAGGCTTGAACACGAGACCTTACTTAAAATTTGTATTACTTTTATTAGAATAGAGATAATATATTTTATATAATTTTTATCGATATATATTTCCTCATAAAAATATTTTAACATTTCATGTTTTTACGCAATCTAATATATTTTTAAATAGTAATATCTCAATTTTTATAAAATAAAAAATTATAAAAATTTAATATTCTGAAATTATACTCCATTCATAATTTAATAATATTAATATTTCATAATTTCACGCAATCCAATGTAAATGTTTGAGGATTAATATCTCAAGTTGTATAAAAGTAAAAACTATAAAAGTTTAATATTTTAAAACTATGTGATTATATGAATCTAACAACATCTCACTTGACTATATTTTATTTAAGTAACTGTGTTAAAATATCGAATCAAAGTTACTCAATAAATAGTGTTTACTATGCAAATGTTAACATCATTAAATTACAGATGAAGTATGATTAAACGAATTTAACAAGATTTCACTTGACTATATTGTATCTTATATTACTAGGTTAAAAAATCGAAACTAGACTACATTTTGGAATGTTTGGGAGTCAGCGGATCCGCTAGCAGACAACAGATTCGGAGAGAAAACTGTGAGACAATATGCTATTTCAATCCGCTATTTACTAGCCAATCTACTAATATCCAAACATCCTCTTTATCCTATATTACTATGTTAAAAAATCGAAACAAAGTAATTCAATGAATAGTTGATATTTTGCCAATGTTAGATTTATTCAACTACGGATGGAGTATTTCTTTATTAAATAATACTATTACTTTGATGCATCTCTAAACGAAAGAGGATAAATTGTCAAATTCATTTTCTACTAATCGTAGTACTAATGTTTTTCTTATTGGGAGTAATTTGTTGGAAACTGCTAGCTAATTGATGAAATGCTAAGAAATACCGTATCTAGTGCATACACGGGAAATTCAACAATTAACATTGTCATTTTAAATTCAACAAGTGGAAAACTGGTCGAGAATGCGTTGATCCATAGATTATTCGTCTCCCTCATCTGTAACAAACTTCCCCGTTCCGGGATTAATGGCGGCAATGAAGAAGAATGCTACATTGAACAATATCAGGGGCTCTATTTCGTTTATTGGCACCCCCGTCTCGATATTCAGCTGCGCCAATGCGCCTTTCCCCGTTACGATCTCCCCAATTATGGAGAATGCAATCCCTAATTGAGCCAATCTTCCCACGAACAATTCGTTGGCTTTCGTGAATCCAAACAGAGCCCCTACATTGAAATGGAATCATCAATCTTCTATGTCAATGAATCGTGAAATTACTGCTAATTGGTATGTCAAATTGTCTGGGCACGTTACTACCTTGTCCCAGACCTAACGCCGAGCGAACCCCTTTCCTGGGGCTATGACGGCCTTTTCCAGTCCCGTGGCGGCTTCATCGTCGTCGACGAAGCGCCCGCGGTCGCCGAGTGCTCCTATGGCGCCGAGGAGGTTGAAAAGGATGAAGAATAGGAGGAGAGGCTCTGCTTCGTAGATTGGAATTCCTGTTTCCAGGTTCAATTGGGCGAGGATTCCTTTGCCGGTAATTGCTTCTCCCAGTAGAGATGCCTGCCCCAGTCAACCGAGTAAGTTTTTCTCGATTCTAATTTTAATTTTGATGCCAATTCGTGGCGTAATTTGATCGAATTGCAGAAATTAGAAAAAAAGAAAACATGAAGTCATTATCAACATTACCGCAAAACCAATCATGGCCACACGGCCAACGAAGAGCTCGTTTGTTTTGTAAAACCGATTCCTCCAGAAGTCCCAAAAATGCCATCTTCAACCTTAGGCTTCTCTTTCACCACTGATTTCTGCCGATTCCCAACAATTCAAATTCATCAAACAAAAAGAATAGAAACAGAGATCCAAACACAGATATACAAGTCACAACCCAATCCCTAACCTTGTTAGCAGGAGCCTTCGTCTTAGTCTTAAATAAGGCAACAGTTGTGGCTGATGAAGTAGGAAGAGGGGAGGAATTAAGCTTTTGGGGTGGCAATATCACTAATCGGGATAACGGCTTTGGCTTTAGTCTTTGAATTAATGGCTCAACTCTTCCAGTACCAGATGCATTTGCATTCAGTAGCATTGCTTGAGCCATGTTTGTGTTGTGTATAGCTTGCTAACTATCCAATGTGTTCCTGGCAAGAAGAATGAGGGTATGGAGAGTGAAGTGACAATGGGTTATTATAAGTATGATTTAAAGTTGTTGCTTAAAAATTTCTCAAAGATTTTGTGATCACACAAATGTCAAATGATGGATAGGGCGTGGGAATTGTGATGGCTGAAAGAGCATCCACGATGACTGTGTTTGCGCTTAGTATGCATTATCTTGTACAGACTACAGAATCCAACTTCTTCTAGCAAGTTCCAGAGCTTTTAGGAGAAATTAGAACCCCACACTGCACACACTTGTCCAATTGTCCATGTCCTGTTTATACTAGTGTTTTTGGCAAATCATAGCTGCTATGGATCTTGTTTTCACAAATGGGCTGCTGGCTATATGCCTTTTGGTTTTTTACCCAAGTTTCAGTGGCCCAATTAATTGGTTTCTGGAATTAAGGGCAAAGAGGGTGTCCATAGGCAGGTGGATAATAAGTGGACCGTAGGTTGATTGATTGCACTTGGTAATGGGCGGGAATAAGACCACCTTATTGGCTTCAAAACAGTACTGAATAAATAAATGTGAGCAGCATCCAGGCATGTAGACATAGTAAAAAGCTGAAAAGTAGTTTCATTCTTGGCTTTCGAGAGCATGATGCGCATAGTCGTATCACATGCTCCGGGTCCCAGTAAATTAAAAAGAAAAATGAGAGAATTTTTTGGTTTAGTAGTGTCCTTCCTGTAAGCACAGAAATATAATAGACAAGTAGACAATTTGCTCAGTATTACTATTATCTGAAATTTCACTGGACAGTTTTCAGATTCTTCGACCACCAATATTGCATATTTATTTTTTATATTTTCATGTTATTTATTTATTCATTGGGAACTACTGAAGTTAGATAGCCCAGAAAGAAAGCAATCATCGAATGCCCATTTGTTAAAAAAATTCGTGGAGATTCGTGTTGACTGGTGGATCCAAGATTGGAGATCTTTGACCTGAGGGAGTTCTTGCTGTTCTTCTCTTTAGAGTTCAGACCAGGTGAAGCTGCCGTGTGCCTGTGTGTGTTATAGAAACTGTTGTATTCGTGTTGACTGGATGGTTTTCATTTAACCCCATTCTCTGCTTTCTTGTATGTCTGCTGCTGCCGTCCTGTCCCACAAATGTAAGGTTTATTTGATTCAGTAGTCATTGTATACTATTCAGATAATCACATAAGTTTTATAGGTTATGATTGGAGTGAATCAAATGAAACAATACCATCTGGGTTTTTGTTTTACCCTTTGGTAGTCGGAGTGGTTATATCCGGAGACTTTATTCTGTTAATGATGAATGGATGCATTTACATATGTAATGGACTTTTGTAGTTATCATTTGTGTTTGTCAGAAATTTAATCAGGGAGTAGATGGAGAAATGGAAATGGTTATGGAACGGGAAATCTTCAGAGGGAAGCCCCGGTGGTGAAGGTGAAAGCAATGGATCATCATTATCTTCACACTCTGAACGATATTCTGATGAACAGGTAACTAATTAATTAATTTGGAGGTATTTATTGAAAGCAGGAAACTGTAATAAAGCACTGCCAGCAGTAATAAACCTTAACTGTCCTGAATTTTGGACAGTGTATTCTTGTATTACAAACCACTTGCGAGTTGAGTTGGTCTCTTATGCATTGTTCATTTGTTCTCGAGCAGGAGGAGTCTCCGGAACTTGAAGTTACCTCTAAAGCTACATTAACTGACGAGGAAATGGAGGAAACCATCAAAACCTAACAGCCAAGTTGTCGGCAGCTCTGGTGAACGTTTCTGCAAAGGAGATCTCGTCAAGCAGCATGCTAGGGTTGCAGAAGAAGCTGTTGCCGGTAATGATGTTGCAAATAATTACTGTGCAAGCAATTCTTACCCCCTTGTCATAATACTCCATATAAAGTAGGGAGCATCATTTTCTTCATTATCAGGGTGGGAGAAGGCAGAGAATGTAGCAGCAGCAATGAAGCAGCAGCTCGACGTGGCAGTGCAGCAAAACCTGAGCCTGGAAGTGAGAGCTAGCCACCTCGAGGGAGCCCTCCGAGAATGTGTTAAACAGCTGCGACAGGCAAGGGATGAAGAGAAGAGCCATGATTGGGAGTCCCAGAAGGCTGAACTCGAGAAGCAAATCCAATATCTCAAGGATAAAGCAGAAACAGCCGCTGCTGTTGATCCTGATATTCTCCTCATGGTTGAGAATTTGGGAGAAAGAGAACTCGTCCCTGAGACAGGAGGTCATGTCTCGCTGTAAAGATCTGGAAGTTATAATTGTTGAGAGAGACTTAAGCAACACGGCAGCAGAAACTGCGAGCAAGCTGCAGTTGGAGAGCATCAAGAAGGTCACCAAGCTTGAGGCAGAGTGCCGAATGCTTCAATCCTTGGTTCGGAAATCATCTCCACTCAGCAATCAGAAGTCTCTTGTTTCCTCCTCTTGTGCCGAATCTGTAACAGATAGTTACTTGGAGAGTCTGGGGACACAGAGAAATGGATGCGAACCAAGAGATGTGGGGATTTACTACAGGCAATGCCTAAGAATCTGACAGCTTGCTCCGTTGAAATTTATATGATGGATGATTTTCTGGAGATGGAGAGACTTGCTGGACTACATGAGACGGGGAACAACTCATGTTATGCTTCAGAAACTGCTTCCAGAGAATGTGTTTCTGACAATAATGCGTTCAAAGAGGAACTAGATTCCATGACGCAGCAAGTAGCAGAACTGGAAGAGAAAATGCGGAAGCTGGAAGCAGAGAAATTAGAACTTGAGAGTGCTTTAAATGAAAGTGTTGATTCCCTGATGGTTGCACAGAAAAGAGCCGCAGAAGCAGAATTTGGGTTGGAAGAGCTACGGAAGGAATTAGCAGCAGTGAATGAGACAAAGGGGTTAATGGAATTCCAACTAGTTGACATGGAAGCAGAAGCAAGGACAATGTCTTCAACCATCGATTCACTCATGGCAGAAATTGAAGATGAAAGACAAGAATCGTCTGAAGTAGCAGCCAAGTGTGAAGAATTGAAGAAAGAACTGAGAAAATTCCAAGAAAATCAACTCGAGTGCAATAACAAGTCCAATGCTGAAACAAAAATAAAGCAGGTTGCATTCATTGATTTCATCCACTACTGTAGTAGTACTTCATTATTTAAACAATTATCCAGGGAACAATCTAGACCTCTCAAATTCTCCCTCCTCCTTTGCAGGAGGACTTAGCTGTAGCTGCTGACAAGCTGGCAGAGTGCCAGAAAACAATCGCATCTCTTGGAAGACAGCTTCAATCTCTGGCGACATTGGAAGATTTTTTGATAGACACTTCAAATATACCAATACCAGAACCACCCTCCGGTGGAGGGGACATGGTGAAGGGGAGCTTAACTAATGATGAGAGGTTTGCGCCAAAGTATGATTTGGGCCAACTTAGATTATCGATGGAGAGTTACAGTAACAGTAACGGGGGAAGTAGGAACCTGGTGGATTTGTCCCCTTCACTGACTATGTCAGCATTATCATCATCCAGCAACCACTCACCTGCGCCTGCGGGAGCCAAAAGCTGGAGCAGTTTTGGGAGAATTTTTTCACGAAGCAAGAGTGTGGTAGAACTAGAAAGCAGTCCAGCAGGTTAGTAGACTAGTGTTGGGAAATCTCACTAGAAACAGAGAACAAATGGTCCTTTTCAACAAAAGAGGATGCTAACTGAATTTTACTACTACACTTGCATATTCATATGTTGATATTCCGAGTTCAGAATGGTATGCTGATCGAAAATCACTCTTGTGCTATTATCATACTACAATCAAAAACATTTGTTGTTTATCTTAAGAAGGATGATGAGCAGAGCAGGACTGTTTGATTCTTCGACCTATAAGATTTAAACTTAGCTAGCTAGCTTGAATAAGAAGAGGCGATCTCAAGTCATCAAATCATCAGAACTTGGATATCCGACTGTTTTGAGTTTTGACACAATAACCACTTACATACACTTGGATGGCTCAATTAATAAGATGAGAACATATCTACTCAAAATTTTGCAGTTGGTTTGTTACGTATTACTACTCCATATGTCTTTGGCAAGGTAACTAATTCCAACTCAAATCCACAGTGTTTAGTTTCCATTGTTGAATCTTCACTGGAAAGCGGAATTGCTAGGAATATAGCAAATTTATTAGCAATTCAGGTAGAGCAGCAGCAAATTAAAAATTTATTTTGTTCTGGAGTTGTGGGGCTTTTGGCTAAAAAAAACCATGATGCCGAGGAGTCTTATGTAACGGTGTCCCTGGCAGGCAGTTGGCAGTTGGCACTACCACTACAGAAAGCATTTGATCGATCTTCCAAAGACTAGTAGTATTGTCAAATGGATCATGGATGATTGAAATATAGAAGTACTGCTAAATACTAGTACTAGATGAAAATGAAAAGACACTCTGATAATAGTATTATTATTAACTTGTAAACTACTACTACTTTTATTCAACAATCAACTCCATTCTACACTATACTAATAGTAAGTGGCAAAAACCAACCAAACCAAACCAAACCCATTCAGAGGGAGGAGCCACAGAATGGGCAGTACCTAAACGAAGGATCCACCCGACGAGCACAGAATTGACACTTGAAAGCCGCCTCCGCCGCCTCCTCCTTCTCATCCAGCCTCGGCCGCGGCGGGAAGAAAAGTTTGCAGTCATTGCAGTGCATCAGCGGCTGCTTACCCGGCCACCGCCATACCGGCACGAAGAAAGCTTGAGCACTTTGTCGTACTCACGAGATCCGCCGCCGATCCGCAGGATATGCACTTCCCTACGCCGCTCTTGAGCACCTGCCTCGCCTGCTGCTCCAATCCTCCAACGAAGAAGAAAAACATTATCGCCGCTCCGCTGATAGATAGGTATATCGGAAGGAAAGATTCTGTTCTCGATAACAGAAAGAAGAATCTCGCTAGCTAGCTGCTGCTGAGGAATGAATTGTTTGGGGAAGAAGCAACAACTACAGACTGTGTATGTATGTGGACCTGGAGGCTGGAGGGTTCTAGACTTGTAGTAGAGTGTTCTATAAGACTATAACTATTACTAGTAGTAGTAGCTAGCTCCCCCAGCTTTTTGCCTTTTTCCTTCCAGCATATACTTCATGAAATGGTTTCTGTAACACCACTAGCCTTATGATATTAATGGGCTGGCTGGGCCCATAGGCCATAGCTGAAACCCCAACCAAGTCCAAAATAGCATCATCCTCTTTCCTCCACTAATATCGCTAGTTCGCTACTACCATATGCACTAGTTTGGGTTTCAAATCAATAATTTCTAGTCAGGATAGGAATATCATGTCTCAATCCAAAATACATACGGCACACAATAGTTAATAATATCTAAATGCATATTCATCAAGTATACATGTCTCTTATAGTACAAGGTTACAAGATAAAATTGTAGTACCATGTTGTTCTTAGAACATTAATTAATACTATGAGGCTACTTAACAACTACTACTACTACTAATCTTGTGTTCTTTTAAATTCTCTCTCCTTCCACTTCTGTTTTATTATTCTGAATTTTTTATTTTCAAATTTTTACTTAAATTAAAACAATAAATCCTAAATATATTGTACTTCATTTAGAACAATATTTTAACTACATTCATATTTTTTTTTTTTTAAAAAAAAAACATCCCGGCCTTAATTCCTTCAATTCCAACAAAACATCAATATTTCTGGAATCTTATCAAATAAAAAAGCAAATTCTGTAAACACATAATCTCATCAAACGTTTAAAAAAAACAGAAGGAAGAAATGGGGTTCCATACTTTTTTATTTTTGTATTTTTTATTTTAAACCAAGTTTGTCCCTTTTTATTTTTATTTTTATTCTTGTTCCATGGTAATGCTGCTTTGTTTTGACTGTTTGCATTACTATATTTTCCTCTTGCAAAACTTATCATGCCTACTTAAATCAAGGTTTATTCTCGATGTTGTGTCATTATTCTGAATGAATTAAAAGTGTAAGGGTGTTGTGTTCATGATTATGACTCATGACTCACATTCACTCGGAAATCTCAAAAATTGGTACTCCGAAAGAAATTGAAATTAAAACTCAGTATTACTTACTTTGTACTTTGGTTTCAATGGAAAGAAACAGAAACAGAGTGCTTTTTCATCTTTCAAAAGAAAAAAGGGACCCCCCAAAACAACCAAGGGAATCTAAAATAAGCACAGGTGTATATACTACTCCTACTATATATTCTCAGTTCCAAAAGCTTGCTAATTCGCAATTCCATTTTTGATGTAAAAAGCCGAAGCAAGCAGATATCTAAAGGACAGAAGAATGCAAGAATATTCAAATATGGATATATATAGCGTGTGTACATACAGTGTGCCCCCTCCCCACACGCTGCCTGCCCGCCTGCATTCCCATTTCCCACTGTTGTGACGCCATCAACTTCCACCAATCACACATTATTCATCTAATCAACTCCCTCCCCCCGCTGTGCCCTGTCCCGCCCTGATGGCGTGAAGGGCGTCCTTAATCCACACACGTTTCGAATTCTTCCCCTAATTTCCACACAACCCGTCAGAATCAAGCCGAACTTGCGTTGCGTTCCCTGAAAAATTTAAAAAATAAAATATAAAAATCAATTCTTGATACTAAACACAGCGCCTCGATGGCACTTCTCCCTGTTTAGCGAAAGGTTTCGTTTCATGTAGGGTTTTACAATTTGTGTTGCTTCTGATTTTGTGAACTACTTTTTTTTTTTTTTTAATTTATCGGGGAGCTTGGAGGGTCATGGAGGAGAGCTTGTTGTGTCAGTGGGGCGTGATCCGTTCCATACTGGCTATTGCTCAATGGTGGGGTTTCAATGTTACTGTTATTATCATGAACAAATGGATTTTTCAGGTTTGTTTCTTTGTGTTAGGTTTTGTTTTTCTATGTCAGCTGCGCAGGTGTGGTGATGAACTGTTGTTGTTGTTCTGTTTTTTGACTTTTGTTGGTTATTGACTAATGGGCTTGTTATTTAAGGATTAGGTTGCATTTTTAACTATAGCTTTGTTGTCGTTGAATTGAGTATTATGCTTCAGAACTCGAGGAAATGCACATCTCTGTGACAATTGTTTGAATGATCAGACTGGTTCGGTTGGGATTTTGTCATTTCGGGCTATGTGCGTATTCCGTATTTTGTGAATTTTTTTACTTCGAATTTGAAACTTTTGCATAAAAGAGGTTTCTATTACATTGTGCCTGGTGCATTTGGAATGTGGTTCTGTTTAATATTAAACCTTGGCATTCATTTTGCTTCAGAGTAGATACGTAGAGATATTAAAAGCTAAAGATTCAGACTGCAATAATGGTTTTTTCCCCCATTCTTGTCAGCTTATAATGAATGGTTGCTGCTGATAAGAAATGTGATTGAATGCATTGGCGCTACTCTTGTTGAATTGAATTTATACTTGGAATGATCAGTCATTCATTCTGCAATTTGGTTATGTTTTTTATTCAACTTAACTCTAATTGCAGTTAAGCATAGATATCTGATACTGAAATTTCAGGTTTAAATCTTGCTGTTTCCATATAGCAATGTACAATAGTGCTGAATTTCCAGTAATATTGTAATTCCTTCTGCAAGTTTTTTTTTTTCTTTTTTGGATAGAAATTGGACTTCAAGTACCCGTTGTCTGTGTCGTGCATTCACTTCATATGCTCTGCTGTGGGTGCATATATGGTAATCAAAGTGCTGAAACTTAAGCCACTCATCATTGTTGACCCTGAGGACCTCTGGAGGCGGATATTTCCCATGTCATTCATATTTTGTCTCAATATTGTTCTGGGAAATGTGAGTCTGCGGTATATCCCTGTTTCTTTCATGCAAACCATCAAGTCTTTTACCCCTGCAACAACCGGTGAGTGTTTTTTGCAATCTAAACTAGCTATTGAATAAGAGATACTGATGCATTCATTCATGGCAAAAGAAGAAATTTATATAGACAACAATTTGGTCATTTGGTGGACTGTGAACTGTGACTTATATGTCCAGTTATTGCTTTTGTGTCTATAAATGCACGTGGCGTTTGCAGTTTTCTATAGCATTTGTGCTGATTTATTTCTGAAATAGTTATCTTGCAGTGGTTAGTATGGAAAAAGTACTTTGATTGGTGTATTTGGGCATCGCTAATTCCTATTGTTGGGGGAGTTGTTCTTACGTCCATCACTGAGCTGAGTTTCAACTTGCTTGGATTTTGTGCTGCTCTATTAGGCTGTCTTGCCACGTCTACAAAAACGATTCTTGCGGAATCTCTGTTGCACGGCTACAAGTTTGACAGGTTGGTAATTCCCTCTTTAATTGTCTCCAGATTGATTACCTTGACAAGTTAGAATTTTGAATCATAGTCACCTCTGTGTGTGTGTGTTATATCTCTCCTTGCATTTCATGTATGGGTTGATATCATGAGATCATTATATGTCCTTTTGGTACAGTATAAACACGGTATACTACATGGCACCATTTGCAACAATGATCTTGGCTGTGCCAGCCATGCTAATTGAAGGACCAGGCGTTGTGCAATGGCTTTACAGCTGCCCCTCACTGTTTTCACCTCTTGTCATCATATTTGGGTCTGGAGTGTTGGCCTTTTGCCTCAACTTTTCTATCTTTTATGTCATCCACTCCACCACTGCCGTGACCTTCAACGTTGCAGGAAATCTTAAGGTGCTCTGCTCCCCTTAATAAATAAATTTTTTTTAAAAAAAAAACCAACATTCAGATCAGACGACGCTAGTTAATTAAGTTACTACTACTATCTTCTGATAAGAGAGTTTCATTTTTCAGGTTGCAGTTGCTGTCACATGCTCATGGCTCATCTTCCACAATCCAATCTCCATGATGAACACTGTTGGATGCGCCATAACACTCGTTGGATGCACATTCTACGGGTATATACGACACTTGCTCACAAAACAAACATCATCTGCAACAACAACCCCGAGGACTCCAAGGCACAAAATCGAGACAATTCTGTCATCAGGTAACGATAAATTAGACGAGAAAGACAATGTTTAGGAGTAGAAGCTTTCCGGTAGAGGATAACCGATGTGATGCACTAAGCTTTCCGGTAGATCTAATTTATAATTATGCAGTATGGATAAATAACAGACCAGCTGCATTTGCCATTTGTCAAGATAACACACGATGAGATGAGATGAGATGAGATGATGAAAATTAATAATTGCGTATGGAATATAGATACAGTAACAGTAGTAGTTATATGCTGCTAGTACTATTTTTCTACAATACAATACAATACAATAGATTGCTTTGAATACTAGTGAAGAATGATGATGATGATGTAGCTAGCTGCTAAGCCAAGAGCCAGAAGTTGTTGTGCCATCTGGTGCTGATAAGGTATCCACCAACTCCACCACTTTGCTTGCCCACTCCTATTGTGAGGCAGCACTCCATGCTGCTATCTATGCACTCCTCCACAAATTTGTCTCTGCTGCTTTTCAAACACAGGCTGGACGGACACATGCATGTTATTCAATCAATCATTCGGTTACTTTCTTTTCTCAACAACAATTTCATGTATTAGTAAATCTGAATTAGGTCTGAATTGATCTCTCACCAATTGAGCAATGGAGGAGAGGGATTCTTTTGTCCTAAGATCAGCACAGAGATTTCCAGCTTCTTGACTTGGCTCATCACTGTTTCCATTTTTGGGCCCTGGATTACCAGTGCTTCTATTTCAACCTGACATATAGTCATAGACAAGATGAATAAATAAATTAAAAAACCATACATATATATATATATATATATATATATATATATATATATTCTGAAATGGTTAGGGGCCGCCGGGGAAGCAGGGAAACTGAAGCAAGTACTGACCTCAGGCCTGGAATTCTTACAGAGTGCTCCAAGTGTGTGAGCCAGCTGCAGGTTAGAAGAGGGAGGAGGAGGAGAGGGGTCAAAACGGTGCTTGTCTGAAGGAGAGACAATGTGGAGGAGCGTGAGGATATCACCATGATTGGCGACATGAGTGAGAGCCCACATGAGGGCATTTTTTGAATGGGCAGATTTGTCCACAACCACCATCACTCTTTTCTTCATTACAAACATTTTCCCATTTTCTTCACCACTTCCATAACAAATGCTGTTCAGCTCCTCCATCTGCTTAAGCTCTCCACCGCCGCCGCCGCTGCTGCCCCATCGTCTCGATGCAGATCTCCACCCATTTTTGCTGCTCAGCTGCCTGAGAAATGACTCTGAACTAGCCGCCATCGTTTGATGTCTCCTATTCCGTGTTCTTACACAATTTATTTATCAGGATATATAATATACCAGGATTATTACAATGGCAGACAACACACAAGGGGAGGAGAGATTGGAGGGATAATGGTTATTGATGATGGGGTTGTGAATTGGTTTTAATATGAAGTATAGTACTACTAGTTGTTTTTAGGTTAATGTTGGCAGAATCTCTGGACAGGATTGGTATAAAAATTGATACTGGAGTAGTGTGCTTTTGTTGGATCTTTTGTTAGATCTAATAAAAGCCTTGACCTTCATGGCTCATGTTTTATTTTTTTTTTAATTTTTTTTTCAATTATTATGTATTTGTGTTTCTTAGTGTCCACTCTTGTCAAATTATTAGTAGTGGTGCTTATTTCTTGGGCCCATAAATAAGCTACTAAAAATTAACATGTGGAGAGTATCAATTGGGGGTTTGTAGTTCTCACGGTGCAATGAATGCTTGCAGTTGCAGACAGAAATATAAACTACTACAAATACAAATATACTATGGATCTTGATTTAAGTATGGTTTAGAAATAACGAAAATAAATAAAATCCAAGCGGAAAGGGCTGGATTCGGGTTTGTGTTTAGAGATGATAAGGGTGAGTGGAAAGGTGGAGGCTGTGGTTTCTTGGGACCAGGTCCTCCCCTCTTCGCGGAACTTCAGGCTCTCCTTCATGGATTGGAATTCGGCATCAAGAAAGGTTTTCGCAGGATCAGCGTGTACTCGGACTCTACCCTGGCTATCAATGTCCTCAATGGAGAGGATCAACACCATCCGTATGCCTCCCTGATCCAAAAAACTAGAGAAGCCAGGGACCTTTATGACAACTGCATTATCGAACATGCATGGAGAGAAGGAAACAACGTGGCCGACAGCTTGGCTAAGCATGGAGTGTCTGAGGAGAGTTTCTACACAACTTGGGCCTTCCGCGGATTTTGTCAGGAGCGCCATGGAGATCGATGCCTCAGGGGTGTGGCTACCTCGAGCCTAGCCTGGTTTTTTTAGTCCTTTTCGCCCTGTTTTCTGTTTGCTGTATGCTTTTTTGTTTCCTTTCTTTGTATGTTTGTTCTCCGGCCTTGTTAGGCTTCCCAAAAAAAAAAAAAGAAAAGAAAATTTTGGAGAGAATCCCACCTAAAATGATCCAACAAGTACCCATAATTTCCTCCTGGAATACACAGTCCACTTCTCAAGAATTTGTCATTTACTTGCCCTCAAGAAACCCACAATCCATTACCAGTTTACCAATAAAAGATTTTTTTTTTTTTGGGGTCACATAATTACATAAATAAATCGATCCCTCGTCGTGTCTTTAGCAATTGGGAATTCTTGAGATCCACGGTGCACCAAAAATGTTTTTGTTCTTTTCTTTCGAAGCAATTTTTTTTACTTATGTTTAAATGGCTTAAAAAAATATCCTTTAAAAGTAATTTAAAAATACCCTAAAGGTTCCCTTTTATTTTTTCTACATTTAAAACCCCATGAAATTGTGGTCTTAACACTATTTTGTATTGTTTACAGTTTAATTTTAATTAAAAATTTTATTTATGAAAGAAAAATATAGTCAAACAAGATCTTGGTTATAATTATTTAAACTTGTAAATTTAGAATATCAATTTTTTATATTTTTTTACTTACACACAAAATTAATTATTAAATAGTTAACAATATACTCCATCCGTTTCCTTAAAATTAGAACACATGAATAGTACTTACTATTCATTGAGTAACTTTAATTCAATTTTTTAACCCAGTTGTATAAGATAAAATATAGTCAAGTGAGATATAGGATTCGTCTTCTCGCGTAGTTTTAGAATATCAAATTTGTCTAACTTTTATTTTTACACAATTTGAGATATTGAGTATTAAAAATGTATATCGTATCATGTGATATACATAAATGTTCCAATTATTAAAAACGGAGGAAAAGTATATCGACATACGTGACAACCGCAAATGTTGAAACTTTCAAATTAGCAGAGGGAGTAACATTTAGGGTCTGTTCTGCACGCAGCTTTTAGGAGCTTTTGGGAGCTTTTGGTAGCTTTAGCTTTTATTTTAAAACAAAAGCTCCGTTCTGCACACTAGCTTTTAGGAGCTTATGAGAGCTTTTGGAAGCTTCTTTTTAGAAGCTACTTGTAGTAGCTTTAAAAAATAAGCTCCTAGCTTATTGTTGAGCAATTATAATTTTATCCCAATAACTAACTAACTACCCAATAGTCTACATTAATGTTTGTCCTTTTATGTCATTTCATATATTTTTTGACAGCTACAGCTAGTTGTACAGAACACTTAAATAAAACTGACAGCTACAGCTCCCACAGCTCCCTACAGCTTCAGCTCCCTACAGCTCCAGCTCGCAGCTACAGCTCACAGCTACAGCTCTGCGTGCAGAACAGACCCTTAAGTTGAGCAAAAGTCAACCTCACAATGATACTCCGTAGTTTATGCTGGTTGCGTCTAATAATATTTATTTTTATCTTGATAAATGTAGTCATAACCAATTAACCATTGATTTTTTTTCCCCCCATTATTTATTATTGATAAATTTAGAATATTTATAGGATTATTTTTAGAAGAAATTGGGAAATGTTGGATTGGGCTTTTAGATTTGCTGCTGAAAATGGGCTTTAGCAGCCCGATTCACATGGGCCTAATTTTTTTATTAGGCCCAAGTGTTTCCACATGGACTTAGCCCGTACTATAAGCTGTGTATAATGAATATTTTATGCAAGAGTGGTATGGAATGGAACTATGGACTTTTCATTTAATGGGATTTATGCAAAAATAATACTTTGTGATATTGAAACATTTCACTATTTGCTACTATTCATTGTTTAACTTTGATTCAAATTTTTATCATAGCTATAGAAGAAAAAATATAGTCAAGTGAGATCTTGTCGGATTCGTCGTATCATGTAGTTTTAGAATATCAACTTTTTATAATTTTTACGTGTACACAGTTTAAGTTATTAATCATTAAAGATGTGTATTGGATTGCGTGTTGGAGTGAAATGTTGCATTTTCAAGAGAACAGAGGAAGTATCATCAATCATTTAGTCCATGTGTTTCAAAGATAGCAATATTTTTGTGATTTAAGTTATCTAACTACATATTTTTAACACTTAATATCTCAAATTGCATAAAAGTAAAAATTCAAATATTTGATATTACTATAAAACTTAGTGATTAGACAAATCTAACAAGATCCAACTTGATTATGTTTTATTTTATATAACCTTATTAAAAATTTGAATCAAAGTTACTCAATAAATAATTATAACTATACAAATGTTTCATCTATTTAGGAGTATATACAGTAGCAAATCTATAAAATTTTTTAAGTGGTGTCACAAAAATTAATATAAAACTTTAAGTGGTGTTAAAATTAATATAAAATAAAATTACAAAATCTTGAGAATTAATCTGAATGGGTCCTCCTAGGGTTTCCTCTAGGGCGACACGGTCTTCGGCTACGACTCGGTCCACCGTTCTTCTTGCTCCCGGAGGACAGCCGCCGATATCCGCCCCTCCTCCTGGCTCTATGGTTAGGGACTCCTCTCTGGGTGATGGACCTCCCTCGCCGCCTGTTTCGTTCAAGGACGCTGTGATGTCTACTCCGGATTCGGTGCCGCCCCCGGCCACGCCGCCGCCGGTCCCTCGTGATTGGCTAAAGGAGAACATGGCATCTATAGATGGGGATGGGCCGCATCGTAGGTATCCCAAGATTAGGTTTTGTCAGCCTGTGCTTGATGAATTATTCGAGCCATGGAAGGATACGCTTGTGCTTAAAGTCCTAGGGCTTTCTGTCGGATACATTGCCATGAAGGAGAGACTCACACGTGCATGGAAGTTGTCGGGTACGTTCGAACTTCTGGATGTTGGTCATGGTTGCTTCTTTGCCAAGTTTGCGGATCCTTTGGATCGAGAGAAGGTGCTTACGGGAGGGCCGTGGATGATATTTGACCATTGTTTGGCGATTAAACGTTGGTCGGCAGATTTTCATCCAAGGACTTCTAAAGTGAATTCAGTTCAGACGTGGGTTAGGTTTTCTGATCTTAAGCAGGCTTTTTATACTGAGAATGCACTTCGAGTAATTGCCGCGGCGTTGGGAACTCTTGTGAAAGTTGATAAGAACACCACAGGGATCGCTCGGGGGCGATATGCCAGGGCCTGTGTCGAGATTGATCTTGACAAACCGTTGTTGGGAATGCTGGAGGTTGACGGAGATCGTGTGCACGTCGCATATGAAGGCCTTCATCTTTTATGTATGCGCTGTGCTCGATATGGACATTTACAGGACCGGTGTCCGACCACACAACTTCAGTCAGACAGTGGGGGTGCACCCGGCCTGGATAAATCTCAAGCAGTAGTCAAGGAGGTGGATCTGAGTATTGCTCGTCCAGACACCTCACATATGGAGGCTGATGCCACTGGCCCTGTGAAGGAGGCTCCTCCACGGCCAGTGGAGACGGAGGGACCTGTGGATCTCGGGATTGGTGATTGGATGTTGGTGAAGCGGAGGAAGGCTCGGTCAGGGAGAGCGGGGAATTCTAAAAGTGCGAATCTGGAGAAACCTGCTATGACACCCAAGGAGGGGCATGTAGGCGTTTCACTGGAGACGCCTAGTAGGGCATCTGGTCCGACGCCTCCTGCTATTGGTGATTCCATGAGGGCGAATGCAGTGGATGGGGCACAGGAAAGGGAGATGGTTGGTCCCTTTAACAGTCCTCCAGGTATTGCGAATACTCGGGTGGCATCGACTATCGCTCATGACCTGGGTACGAGTGATGGTGGGCTCTTAACCATGATCCCTGCGAAGGTGAGTATGGAGGGGCGGGATGAGGCTACTACGAAACATTCTAATCGAGTCTCAAAGCTGCTGCATGGTGTTCATCGTAGTAAGCCAACTAAGAAGCCTGGGCGGGGTGATGATGGGGTTCTGAGTGGTAAGTTGGATTCCGAGAAGAGCTTCCCAGCTAAATATAAGCACCTCTTAAATGGTGGTTTGGCGATGGAGAAGTCGGTTACTTATGGACTTGGGAAATGGTTGGAGGATGGTGGGGACAGTAATAAGGAGAGTGTTTTAGTCATTGGCCGAGGGAAGGAAGGTGAGGAGAGCTCTTCTAGTCTCGCTTTGGCCGTGGTGCCGACATGATGGGATTTAAAGATTTTACCGTGGTTGCATGGAATGTTCGTGGTGCCATGCATAAATCCACTCAACGCCACATTGCAGATGTCATTCGAACTTATACTCCTTCGGTTCTTATTTTGCTGGAGCCGCGAGGTTTATTTGATCGTCTTCGGGTGTTTTTTTATCGTCTTAATTATGATGTTATTCATATTGAGGAGTGTGTAGGGCGTGCCGGAGGTATTTGGATTTTATATCGTCTTGGCACTCCCTACTTCTTCTCAGTTTTTGATGTTAAGCCAAGATTGATTTCTTTTTCGATTACCTGTGGGACAGCTTCTTGGTCCATGTCGTGTATTTATGGTGATCCTTGTGCGAGGGGGAGGATGAATAATTGGGTTGACATGCGGCATGTTAGCTCTCTGATTCAGGGTCCTTGGCTCTCGATTGGGGATTGGAATGATATAGCTTACGTGTCGGAGGCAGTTGGCATGCGAGAAAATCCTAGGCAGTGTGAGATGTTTAGGGATATACTCAATGATTGTGGTCTTTATCCTATCCATACGACTGGAGATTCATTTACATGGCAAAGGAATACGACGGGAGGGGCCTTTGCTCGGAAGAGATTGGACCGGGCAGTTGCGAATTTAAATTGGGTGACGCTATTTCCTCAAGGTTTTGTAGAGGTTCTGACTCGTCGAGCTTCGGACCATAATGTGCTACTTCTTAGGTGTTCCCAGCCTTTATTCACAGTTGGCCCTCGGCCATTTCGGTGGGAGCACATGTGGTCATCTCATGCCATGTACTCGCACGTTGTTGATGCTGCATGGGCTGGAAGTGAGGGCTCGATTACTCAGCGCCTTGACCAGATCAGGGCGTCGTCTCTACACTTTAATGATCATACATTTGGTAATCTCCACAAGAGGAAAAAGAGGCTGCTCAAGCGGCTAGAGGGTATTCGCCGCTGTCTTGTTCGCGTGGATTCAGCTTATCTTCTGAGACTGGAACAGAAACTTATGCATGATCTTGAGGAGTTCCTACAGCAAGAGGAGATGTTTTGGTTCCAAAAATCCTGTGATAAGTGGGTAACTCATGGCGACCGGAATACACGATATTTTCACTCCCAAACTATCCTTCGGCGTCAGAAAAGTAAGATCGCGGGGTTGGAAATTAAAGGCCAGTGGGTGACTGAGGAAGCCGTGATGCGATCACACACTATCCACCATTTTAGTTGGCTGCTGGGCCAGTCACGTCCCCATGCTCGATCAGAAGCTGTAGCGCTGCCTGCTTTGCCGGCGCTGGATGAGTGCAGCAGCTTAGCGGAGGAGGTGACACTTGATGAGGTCACCACAGCAGTGAGAGAGATGAAGGGGTTCTCGGCTCCCGGCCCTGATGGATTTTCCACTATTTTTTACAAACTTTACTGGAATGTTGTTGGACATGATGTCTGGCATTTCATCCGGAAGGCCATGCAGGAGGGCGTCTTTGATAAAGAGCTGGCGGCAACCTTTATATGTCTCATTCCGAAGGTGGAGGTTCCTCGCGAAATCCGACAGTATAGGCCGACAATATAGGTCGTATACAAGATTTTATCTAAAGTCCTTGTTAATCGATTGCGGCCATTTCTCCAATCGTATATTAATCCGTATCAGTCTGCCTTCCTCTCAGGGCGTGGGACATCTGGGAATGCTATTATACTTCAGGAGGTTATTTCAACGTTTCGAAATAAAAACCGGAGGTCGGGGGATTTTCTGCTCAATGTAGATCTTGAAAAGGCTTATGATAGTGTGGATTGGGAATTCTTGGAAGGTTGTTTAGTGGAGATGGGTCTGCCGGAGTCGGTAACTCGCATTATTATGTACTGTGTCCGGTCTCCCTCTTATTCCATTTTGTAGAATGGTGTGGCTTTGCCTTCCTTTACATCGGCCAAGGGTGTTCGACAGGGTGACCCTCTTTCCCCATACCTGTTTTTGATTGTAATGGAAAAGCTCTCGAGAACTATTCTGGCGAAGGTAGATAATGGTTCATGGCGGCCAATCAAGCTTGGGAGACACTCATCTACTCTTTCCCACTTAATGTTCGCGGATGATCTGTTGTTATTTTCACAAGCCTCCTTGGACAGTGCGCGGTGTATGGATGAAGTCCTATCTTCCTTTGGGCGTCAGGTAGGTCTTCGGATTAATAATGGCAAGTCTCGGGCATACGCCTCGGTGGCCGTGACTTCTTTTGTCAAGCAGGCTATATCATCGATTTTCAATATATCATTTTGTGATGATCTGGGGAGGTATCTGGGGTTTCCTCTAATCCATGGTGCTGTGAGTGGCGCTCAGTTTGAGTTTCTTTCGGATAAAATTGATGCTAAACTTGGTGCTTGGAAACGCGGTCTTCTTAAAAAGCAGGTAGAATTACTTTAGCCAGATCTGTCCTGTCATCTATGTCTACTTATGTTATGCAGACTGCTTGGTTGCCGGCCTCCACTTGTGAAAAGATTGACAGGAGCATTCGGAATTTTATATGGAAGGATTCCCGTGGCCGAGGGCTCCATTTGGTGGCGTGGGACAAGGCGGCCTTACCCAAGAGCATGGGTGGGCTTGGTATTCGCAAGAGTAGAGATATGAACATAGCTATGTTGGGGAAGATTGTCATTGCATGTCTTCAGGACTCTTCGCAGCCTTGGGTTCGTTTATTGGTTCAGAAGTATGGGTGTCGTGCTGCCAACTTCAGTCCTCGACCTGGTGCTTCTCCTATTTTTCGTGCAATATGTCGGGCAGCCCCCTACATTGTTGACGGATGTCGAGTGCGAGTGGGTGATGGAACCAGCAGCTTCTTGTATTCGTCTTGGCCGAGGGGGGGGGGGCGATTGGACCTCGTATACCATATGTGCATTACAATGATGTTGATCTTTGTATCAAGGACCTTTATGATGACAACCGATGGGCGTGGGAGAGGCTTTACACGGCCATTCCGGACGTAATCAAAGAGGAAATCAGGGACTTGGGACCGATCCCTCTTGGTATGGAGTCAGCGGATGCATGGTGTTGGATGGGGACAGCTTCAGGGTTTTACTCGATGGCTTCGGGTTATGCTTGGATCCTTCATCAACGTGGTTGTAGGCGTGATCCGTTGAAGTCATGGGTGTGGCGTGTTCGGGGGCCGGAAAAGATAAGAATTCTTCTTTGGTTAATGGTTCATGCTTCGCTGCCCACTAATGGTTTGAGGCAAAGACGAGGTCTGACTTCGAGTGCTTCATGTTCCATCTGTGGTCGAGCTGAAGAGAGTATTTTTCATCTCTTTTTTCAGTGCTCATGGGCACGATCAGTGTGGGGCAAGTTAGGTTTATTGCATGGATCTATGGAAGCTTGGGCGCAGTCTGGTATTGATGGGTGTCTCCGTCAGGTCTGCCGAGATTGGAAGGGGAAGCATTGGGCATCCATGTGGAGTATTTGGAGGGGTCGGAATGATTATTGCATGAGGGGGAACCAGATTATTGTCCATGAGATCGTTCGGCGTGCTTCTCACCTTGGCCGTATCTATGATCGGGTATTTCCTTCGTCACTGAGCGTAGGTGATCCTCAGTTGGTGAGGTGGAAGCCGGATGGTTGCATGGGGGTTATCTTGCATGTGGATGGGAGTTCCTTGGGGAACCCGGGTTCGGCAGGATTTGGTTGTGTGATTCGCACGGGTGATGGCCAATGGGTTGAGGGTTGCTCTGGATATGTGGGTTTTGCATCCAACACTGTGGCGGAGTTGCATGGTATTTGGCATGGTATGAAACGGTTGCATTCGTTGGGAATCGCTCGGGCTACTTGCTTTTCTGATTCTATGGAAGGGCTTCGATTGATGCGTCAAGGAGTTGCCAAGGGACATGTACTGTTTCCCTTGCTCCAACGTATTCGTGAGCTACATGATGAGCATCCCGGCTACATTTGGCATCATATCCTTCGGGAGGGCAATTATGTGGCTGATTCTTTGGCTAAGCGAGGCGCTAGTTCAGTGGATTTCTTCACTACATGGGCATTCCCTCCGGATGAGGTCAAACCTCTTCTTACGGCCGACTATGATGGAGTTTGGTTCCAACGTTACTAGTTGTTTTGTTGATTTTTGTTTCCCTTCTTAATCCCTCTTCTGTAGATTCCTTAGCTTTTCTTTTTGCCGACGCTTGTGTGTCACTTCTCACCCAAAAAAAAAAATTAATATAAAATTTTAAGTAGTATAAGTTACTTTTAAATTTTGGATATTACAACACAAAAATGATAAAAGAAAAGCTATATTGGACTTGGAGATAGTATATCAAACTTATTACTTTTCTCGTTCTTTTTTAAATGCCACGGACTCACATTTCACACAGTCCAATACACGTTTTTAATCCTCAATAACTCAAATTGCATAAAAGTAAAAATTATGAAAATTTGATATTCTAAATCTATGCGATTAGACGAATCTAACAAGATCTCACTTGACTATATTTTATCTTATATAATTGTATTAAAAACTCAAATCAAAGTTACTCAATTAACAATGACAAACGTCCAATATGTCACTTATAAAAGTACGGAGGAAGTATAAAATTTTTAAGGTCAATATAGTAATTCATCAATTTGTATGGTGTCACCATCAAAATTAAATGGATGTACTTAACTAAGTATTTAAAAAATTAAGTTTAAAATAGCAATTTTATTATTTTAAGTGATGTCTCGTGTCTCCATTCACTAACATGCAAATCCGCCCTTGAGTATATACGAGGAATCTAACAAATTTTTTTAGAACCAACTTTTTATGCAGTTTAATTTATATTTTAAATTATTAATAATTCAAGTTCAGTACAAATAAAAATTTTAAAAATTTAATAGTTAAAAATTATTATAAAATAAAAACTATAAAAAAAATTTATGTAAAAAAAATGAAAAAACTTTAGGCATACTTTGAAACACAAAAGATTACTAAAAGTCCAACTGGAATTAAAAAAATTGAATCTGATAAATACTTACATTTGATTCGAAGCAGCCACAAATCATTATTCATTAGGAATTGGGCATTGCCTACACGAAATAGGATCTGTGCACACGCTTTGATCGCAATCTTCCAAACCCTAGCGGAGTATCGGGAAATCCAAATTAGGGGAAAATGGTCGGCGCCCACGCCTCCATCGAGGTAGCCAAGACTGTCTTGGAGGTGGCCGACGTTGCGTGGACAGCCGTGGAGCGTTGCCATCACCACCACCACCCAAACGGAACAGGTGGGGAAATTGATGTCCAAGCCCTAAGAATGGAAAACGAACGTCTTAAACAATTACTAGAGAAAAATCTCAATCTTCTCCAAGAGATTTCTGCTTCGTCTACCTTGCCCGATAATTGCCCATCTGATGTATGTATTGTTCTTCTTTTGTGGAGTTGCATCTTCGCTGAATTTTCTTGAAAAGAACTCTCCTTTGATTTTGAATTAATTGCAGCTTCATGATCGGCTTATGGATGCTGTTGCTTCAGATAACTTCTTGAATAAACTTGAACCCCTTCATCAAAAATCTACCTGCGCGTTCCCCTTCGATGAGGCGTCAGGTTCTTCATTGCTTCGACTTTCGAAAGCATGCCCTTTGTGTTCGGATTTCGTATTTTAGGCTTGAAACCCAGCTTATGTTCAAATTATGTTCTTCAATGAAGAACGCAATCAACTAATACTAACTTTTGTGCTAATTGATCTTAGATTTTGTAGTTTGGGTTCTCTTGTGTTTCTCGTCCAAGAAGATGCTTGTGTTACTTAAACCGTGCCAGTCATAAAATTGTGATAATCTCTTACTATATTGAAATGATTTAACAGTCTGATTGAGAAATTTGAAGTTTACATTGAAACGAAAAGAAACTAAAACATGCAAAAAAGTTATATCATGTGGCAGCGTGGACTATAGAGCAAGGTAGAAAAGAAGGGAAAAGAAAGTAATTGAAGGAAAAAATTTGGTGTCACCCTTTTTTTTTTTTTTTTTTTTTTTTTTTTTCTGTCCGAGAGTAAGTGTTGATTGTCTTTAGTAGTATAAAGTGGAAGTAGTCACGGTGTTGTACAAGAGATTTAAATTGAGTGCACATGTTAATATTTGGTGGTTTGCCATTTCTTTCTGGTAAACTCATCAGGTGAGGATATGGAGAAAGCAGAAGTTTTGATCAATGTTGATCAAGAGAATCCGAGTTGGTGGGTGTGGGTATCTGAGGATATAGCCCCTAATAAAATTGAAGAGAAGAGTGAAATCGACAGTGAAAACTATGTGCTTGTAACTGAGGAGCATGTGGTGGATGGAGTGGCTACTTTCATGGCTAGATGCATTTTGGCGAATCCTAAAGCCCTGGTATATGCCATGATGGAAATGTTCATTTGTTTTGTTCACATGTCCAAGAAATATATTTATATTCTCTAGCATAACAATGTTATTATATCTTGATGATGCAGAATGTGAGTCCTCTCGAACTTCAAAAGGGTATGCTTCGATATTTGAAACTCTTGTGGTAACAGTTTTGTGGACACTGGATAGATACTGCATTACTTGGTTTATTCACCAACCTTACATCAAGCTGCATTCTTGTCAAATCTATTTTAACCTATTATTTCATCTTGTTTGCTTATTTTTCATGGTTGGCATTGATCAATGAAATTCCATTGGTTACAGCTATGATGAAGGCACTGGGAGGCATGAATAAGATAGAGAAAATGCTGAATGTTTGGCATGCTGGCAAGTTGTTCTATACACTGGCTACATGGGGACTTGCTTTGGCGAGGTATGTTCTGACTGCCACTGGCACCAATATCTTCTCTTTCCTTGTTTTTTTTTTTTTTTTTTTTTTTAAAAAAAAGTAAATATTGATGTGGAATTTAAACTTTCTGGATCTCGTCTAGTGTGTTATGATTTTCACATTTTGACATGGTGAACATTGTTGATGAATCGGTTGATTTTGCTTGCTGTGCCTGGCGGCTGGCTGCCTGACTGGTAGTTGATGATCTTAACAGAGCTTCAATTTTGCAGTGTGTACCAGGGTCGTGCTATATTGAAGCTTGCTACTATGGGTGTTCACCATACAAGCAAAGCGGCTCTAATGATCCTCTGATGATATGGGTTTGCTCGTGTGCATGTATTCCATCGGTTTGACTTTGTTGATATTTATGTGGGGAAGACCTACGATGATGGTGTTTGTTGGATTGATTGTCAAATGTACATATTTGTAAATTGTGCCAAAATGGATGATGGTTTTTCTTGGATTGATGGTCAAGTCTCAAGTGTACATATTTATAAATTGTGCCCAAATGATTTATAGTACAATATGGAGACTGGTGATAATATATGCTACGTGGATGGAATTGTGAACTAAATTCTTTTTTTCGTTTTCTTTTCAATGTAAAATAACAGTAAGTATAGCAGAATTGTATAATATGGTGAGACCGTTTTTGCTACAATGTAGCACGCGAAAAAATAGACCGGCATAAAAGTTCCTGGAGTATCTGGTCTCTCCTTGTCTGAATAGTGTTGACATTATTACCTTCTGGAAGAATGGGTCCACAATTGTGTGATCCTTAACAGGATCAAACTATATGTGGTATTGAATTTTGATGATGTAGAATTACATAGCACATTCCTCTTGTGAGAGTATGCGCCTGACTTCATTTGCCAAATCAAAGACATGCTCGTCTTCACATCCTACAATTCAGACAGTTAACACACAGTCAAGTAGAGTGTTATATCATAACAAGTTACATAAAACTTTTAAAGAATGAGTATGGTATGAAATCAGTTTGGTTTCAGTGCTGACATTTTTCTGTAGGAGTTGTTAAAACAGTGATACGCATGGTTGCCAATAAAACTATGTAATTGCTGAAAACATGCAACTACATATTGCATATTCACACATTCTGTATTGACGCTTCAGATTGAGCAATCGAGGAAGTTATGTATTGACGCTTCACACTGAGCAATCGAGTTAAACAATCACACTGAAGCCAATACCGCTTGAAATATTCGTACCTATTTGGTTGAGGGCAGTTTCCAGTTTAAAGAGGTACTCCCTGTTGTGCCCTGAAGGCCCCTTTGCCTTCACTATTTGCCTGCACAATGGAAAATAAAATTCACTTTAGAATGTCTTTACCGGACAATGGAAAACTACCACCAATGCATGATCTGTTAAAAGAGGTTTTTAATTATTTTAACTTGAACAGGGCTCAAGGGCCTCATACATGGCGATGTCTTTGAGGGGAGCAGGTCCCAAATAGTTCACATTATGCTTCTTGTCTGCAGACCCTATGTATCTGATACAGAGAGACATAACTTGTTGGCAATTTGACATGATGTCAAAAAGATGCAAGAGGTTAAACATCAGTAACTTACACCAGAACATTGGATACAGCCGGTGTAGAAGAATTGGATTCCTGAAACAGGTTTAATGACTCTCTTGTGTATTCATTTGATGCAAGAAACATAACCGAAAAAATATTCTGGAATGTGAAAGTTTGCTTACGGTGAAAAAATCAACGTAAACCTTCTTGTCATATTGCTTCTCCCTCACTTCTAGGTGCTGTGGATAACACAGGCAGAGAGTTATATTTGTTGAAAGAAAAAGAAAACCAGATAAAGGAGCTTGAAAGCAGCAATCTTAGTTGTACATGCGGGGGGTGGAAGTAGAGATGAAAACAACCTCCAGGGCAGTCTGTTGGTCTTCCTTGCTAGTTATTTTGTAAGCAGCACCCCACTATCTTGCATGCAGACATTTCATCGAGCACATCATGAGTTTAGACATTTAGTCATGTACGCTTGTACTATGGAATAATGTCAGATGAAGAAAACACAGCAAGTGAAACCAGCTTAAAAATACTACATAATACAGCCTCACCACTGTGCACACAAGATAGTACTATCAAACAAAATGAGCCAAAAAAATTGAATCGCCGTGCCTGAAGTGAAGAGTATATACACAAGACACACACACACACATATATATACATTGTTTTATTCAAGCAATCAAATATAAGCAGTCTTACCATTACAAGTCTAGCCGACCAGGCAAATAAATCTCGTCTCATCTCATTAGTAAATGACAGTTTAAATCTTTTTGTTGCATCATTAAATTAGTTTCATAAGTTTAAATATTGGCATTTTCAGTAATTTTCCCAGGACCATTTCTATAAATTGCCACAAGATGAATCTTGCATTTAATTGGGACAAGTGTGTGGTGATTGGCAACAGACCAGCCCAGCAAATTCCAGCCACCACACTAGATTGGTTTTATCTAGTACGATGATCCAGAGTAATTCATGCCCATCCAACACAAAACAATCCACCAAATCCCAAACGATGGTTGAAAAACCAGGTCTTGTAATGAAAACAGATGCACCCAAATTAATTAACCAAGTAAAAAAAAAGAAAAGAAATGAAGAATAGGCCAAATGAGGAGTGGCAAATTGCAAAAAGAAGACAAAATTAATTTCAGAAAATCACGCACACATTTTTCCCCCTTTGCAGGCTCCAATGTTACTGTCCTGCCTGGGAACTCCGGAGTCCCTCTGTGATCAGTGCTCCCTGCAAATAACGAGATAAAATTCCTAAAACGAGCAAAGAGAAATGAGATTAAAACTCCAAAAAGATTTCTATAGACCTAATTCCATAACAGCATAAAGTGAAGAAATATAATAATCGAATTTTCATGGATTCCCCCCCTTTCCGATGATGTCCTCAATCAAGTTATAGTACCAAGCAGTCAGTAATTTTTTTTTAAAGTCAACATAATATTATGGACAGAAAGAGAGAGAGAGAACCTTGGTAAAACACACGACGGTAGTCGTTGACGAAACCGAGGACGCGTTGGTCGTAAGGGAACCCTGATTTCCAAATGAGAGAGCCGTAACCGAATACCCACATGGCCATTTTGTGGTGTTGATTGGTTGGTTGTTTTGTAAGGAAGGGAGTGTGAGAGTCGTCAGTGAGAGATGAGGAAGGAGTGATTGATAGTAGTAGTAGTTGATTGGCAGTCCAGTCAACAACAGGAGGAAGGTTAGGAGGAGCACAGCAGAAATGAGAAATGCAGATTTGATGACGCAGACGCCGTCCCAATGGGGCAATTGCCAATTGGTGGGTGATTTGTTGCGATTGTAGTAGACGAGAATGTAGTGAGTTGTACTTATTTGTTGGCTCTTACTTAATCGGCTATTATTGGGTTTGGGTTTAATCATTTAATCGACGACAATCACAATACTAGTAAGTACTGTAGTAGTATTTTCTTTACTTAATTATTATTACTACAGTTGGAGTATTTTGTCATTAGGGCTTGAGCCAAGTGTCGTTTAATTCAGTGAAAATAACTGTGTGGTGGTGGTAACTGGACATCTTCTTCATACAAAATTACAAACACGCACACAATTACACTTGTGAAATTACTACTGTACTAGTATTAGTAAAAGTTACTACTACTATAAACAAAAACTTTCTCAATCAGAAATTAATTAATTAGATCTCAATTGTCGATCGAATAGTACTAGTATATCAGGCAGGCCATCCCTAAAAGTTCATTAAAGGTATATACATACAGAGTTTGAAATTCAATACTATATATGAAGATGAAAGTAGTTGGTTGTAAGATTAGACGAGTTTGATATAACACACACACACACACACTTTGCATACTATTAATTAATTGAAGGACATCCATATATATCATTCATCAGTAGTAGCTACATCAGCTGCTATATACTATATATAGGGTAAAATTGAAATTACTCTATAAGGCGGCAGTCATCATCATCAATACACATGACATGAGTTGCGTGCACTAGTTTGTTTGTTTTGTTTTGTTTTATTTTTGTGGCGATCGAGTGCAATCAAATGCATGCATTAATGCTTGCTTGCTTGCTTGGATTTGTGGAACTGGAACTGTGCGGCCTTGTTCAGGGTTCCATGAGCAGCAGCAATGATGCATTATTATTATTATTATTATTATTATTATTATTATTATTATTATTATTATTATTATTATTATTATTATTACTAGTACTAGTATTATTCTCATTGAGCTTCTTGTAGGATTTTTTGTCAGTAGATGATGATAATGATTCAGGAGCATTGGCCCCCTCATATCCTGAATCGTCGTCGTCATGACCATCCTTGTTGTCCACTACTACTGATACAGTCGGCAACTCCTCTAGTTGTTGCTGCGCTTTGCTGCCATCTTTAATGATCAGCTGCTGATTATTGTTGTTGTTCTCTTTGCATTTTCCCCAGACCACAGAGTAGAGCCCACATACTATAATCACTGCCCCAATTAAGCTGCAATTGCATGCATGGAGAATATATGAATTGAATTCAATTGTAAGTATTGAATTGAAGCTCCTCTAGCTAATTTATAGTAGTGGTGTATGAAATTCAATTGTACCTTCCAAGATGGAGCTGTTCGGACAGAACAGCGGCACCCAAGACAGCGGTGATGATCATGATGAGAGGGCTGAAGGCGGTGACGAAAACAGGGCCTTGAACCTTGTTCACCACTCCTTGCAAGTAGTATGCCAACCCCGAGCACACTATCCCCTATATATATACCATACCATTCATTCATTCATTCATTCATCAGATCTGATCAACACTACTAATATTCAAATCAATGACACAAGAATGAATAGAGAGGTAGTAGTAGTAGTACTGACAGAATAAGTAGCAGCCAGAAGGCTTGAATCGAAACCTATAGCCCAAGCACTCTTCCTGCGCTCGAATACAGCTGCCACCACCGTCCCTTGCACCGTCCCCGTCAGGCACACTAGACTCGTCAGCGACAGTTCCGCCGGATACTCCTTCAATATCATATTCTATATCCATCCATACAACATCATCATTAATTGTACCAACACAAAATTAAATTAATACTATACACAAAAACTTATTAATACTATTAATGTTGACAAAAAATGCATATATGGACATGCTAGCTAGCTACTAGTACATTCTAGTATATCAACCTAGCTAGCTACATAAAATGATCATTGTTTCATTTAATTTCATTGTAAGAAAATTGTAATACTGGTGACTCTTAATTAGATATATATTAAACATCAAATTATTAAACATTAATACTACTAGCTAGTCATAATTACTTGCAATATGAAGAAGGTGGACCAGCCCACAATACAGCCAAGGAACATGATGGTGCCCGCAATCCAGTGCTGATCGGCTGCGGCGGTGGAGCTGTGGTGGGTGGTGTCGGAGTGAGAGACGAACCAGAAGATGTGGAGGACGGGACCTTTGTAGAGTGTCATGAGCATTGCTCCACTCACCGTGATGAGTGTGCCCACCACTTTCGCCAAACTTTCAATCTTTTTCACATTCACCTTTTCCAGCCTGCAGAATAGTAGTATTATTACATATATGTGGAGTATATAATTATGGATCGTCATGACATCTCTCTTGTCATGTCGTGATACCATTTACTACTACTATTTGTTACCATATTTTCCTTCAGTTGGATGGGATTCATAAGGCACTAATTAATTAACTAGAAAAAAAAGGTGATTGATGGATATGCCAGCATGATCGATGTGATGTAACTACTGAGATGAGAGTTGTGTGCTCTTATCATCAGTTTCCATGATTTAAATTGGAGTGATTCATTTTGTGATGCTTTCTTTTCTTTAATTTGTGTTTGATGCACGAGTCTTTGCAGTTGGAGCATATTTGAATAATTTTGCATTTTGTTATATGATGAAAAGTAGTATCTGATGCAATAATGTGGTTTGTGGTAGTCCTACAGTATTTTGCGATACTTTTTACCTTTGCTTATTTTTCAATGTGTATAGTCACAAATGCAAATGCAGTCAAACATCACATACAATTGCATTCTCAAATTACAAAGTGGAGTACTAAGAATTAGTGACAAGCCTGGCTATAAAAAAATATAAGTGCTTGACCTCCCCACCCCCCCCAAACTCCGTATTTATTATAGAGAAATATTAAAGTAGGGTTGTGGTGTTATTGGCAGCTATCCATGAATTTTCAAATAATAATCCCCTTTAATTTATTCTAGCCTTTTAATTAGTTTATCAGCTGTACTTTCAATTCGATGGAGCTCAGCTCAGTACTCTTTAAAATTTCTTAAAACTTTGAAATTATTATTCTATTTGATTCACTGAGAAGGTTATAAACCGCTTTACTTTAGAATGCGTATACATATACACACACTATTCCCTCACAGGCGTATTAGGCATACATATATACCTGAAAATGAGAGCCATGATGAAGGTGACAGCAGGAAGAACATTGGTCATGGCCGAGGCAAAGGTGGCCGATGTGTATTGTATTCCCACACTGTACAGGTTCTGATCCAGCACTGGCCTAATAATAATCAATCATAATAATATAAATAATAGTAATAATTAATTAATTAATTATAAATGGAAATGGAATTCATTATCATGTACTACTACTAATTGGTGTAGTATATGTGTGCATGCACTAACTAACTAATTAAGAAATGGGAAAAATAGTCAATTAATTAATAGGTGGGAGTACTAGTAGTAGTACTACTTACTCCAAGAAACCAAGAAGAGTAATCTTGAAAAATAGGGATTTTGTCATCGGAGGTCTGACTTTCCTGCGGCAGGGGGGAAAAAGAATAAAGAAATTGAATATACTGTTGTATGAATGAATTAATGATATCATCAGGTGATGAGTTCATGCATATGGATGGATGGAAATTGGAATTACAGATATATATATATATATATATATATATATATATATATATAGTGGTGGTAGTATGTATGTACTAGTACTCATTACTTTTCAAGGAAATAGGCGAAAGGGGCGATGACGATGGTGGCAACGGCGTGGCGGTAGACGACGAAAATCCAATGGCTGAAGCCCTTCCTGAAAGAAACAAGGGTGATGATGAACATGCCCGCATACCCAAACTGCAAAGATATCATCGCCACGTACGGTTTCATTTTATTCAAACCATTCTTCATCATCATGTTCATGCTCACACCATCACCCATATTATATATATTAACTCTCTCTCTCTCTCTCTCTCTCTCTCTCTCTCTCTCTCTCTCTCCGATCCCTCCCTCTGTAATCTGTTGCAAGCTAGCTAGCTAATTAGCAACTAGCTTAGTACTATCTATAGACATACACTACTGGATCGGATATGATATATATATCGGCCGGAGATCAGATCGATTTTATTAGCTAGTAATTTGCATGGGAAGAATGAACATGGCTGTGTGCCCTTTTATACACATTACAAATGATATATCCATCCATCCATCCATCAGTAGAGGACGGATCGGAATAAAAAGCATATATCATCATCATCATGAATAATAATTAAATACTACTACTAAATAAAAAGAAAATTCATATAGCTAGTACTATATACATATGGAATTCCATTATTTCGAAGGCAACAGTTTACTTTAATAATTTTTATTGCATAATACTATATACTTATATATATATGTGTTAAAGATTCCTCATTCCTTTATCCTGGAAAATTTAATCTTTATATACAGTACTGTTCTGCAATCTCCATCATCCCATATATGGATTGGATCTCCATTATATATACTGTATATAAATACACAATAATATTAATTGTGGAGTACTCATGCATGTTATTATTTGCCAAGTGGATATATTGATGTTTTTTTTTATTATTTATTTATTTATTTTTGTGTGATAGCTAGAGCATGTATGTATACATATGGAAGTAATGTTGTGAATTGTGATTGGTATGGGAATAGGGTTAGGATCATATCCGATCCTGATTCCTTGCTGCTTTATGCGGATGTGGAGGGTGAGTCATGTCCCGCAACACTTTTTTCACTGAAAATAATTTAATTTACTAGGCCTTCATTCATTCATTCTTTCTTGGCCTTTTAATAATTAATTAATCTCCTATACCTACGTACCAGCGCGTATATATGGACGACAGACTGCTCCTAGCTATTTCGATCCTAGTGTGAGTGTCACTACTACTCACTAGCTAGCTAATTACTACTCCCTCCGTTCCAAAATAGTAGTCTTTTTAGAGATTAAAAAGTGTTCTACAATAGTTGTCATTTTGGGTATTTCTATGAAAATTTTCCAATATTACCCCTTTATTCCCCCAATGGTATTTATTCTCTCTCCACCCTAAGTATATTTCTTGGAAAGTGAGAGGGGTAGAAATGGAAGATTGTGTGGTAATAATTGTGTTTCTTGGTTTGTGTAATATTTGCTAGAAAGACAACTAAAAAAGAACGGAGGGAGTAGTAATCAAACTTTATCTATACATAGGGTCTGTTTTGCACGGAATTTTTGGGAATTTTAGCTTTTCTTTTAAAACAATAGCCCCGTTCTGCACACTAGCTTTTGAAGGCTTTAGCTGTGAATTGCAGCTCCGAAAAGCTCTACAATCAGAAGCTACGCTCAATAGTTTTTGGGAGCTTTCGAAAGCTACTTTCCAAATTTAATTAATTTTTCTCTTCAAATTACAGTTTATGACAGCAACAGCTACTTGTACCGAACACTTATGCAAAAACTGATGGCTACAGCTCCGTACAGCAGTAGCTCGCAGCTACAGCTCAGCGTGCAGGACGGACCCATAATATGCATGCTACTTAGTGACAAATATACACCATTAATTACAACCATCACAAACTTGTTTAGTCGCTTTATATACTACTAGTACTCCCTCCGTTTCAAAATAATTGTAACATAAGAAAATAGCACGTGATTTAATACAACGAACAAAGCATTCTATATATGGTAATATAACATTTATTATGAAACATCTAAAAAGAAAAATGTTACACTTAAAAAGAAACGGATGAAATATCGTCTAGCTAGTGTGCGTAAATACGTGGTCGAAAACTAATAAAATAAAAGCTCCAAATAATCAAACTTATAAAAGTAGTGAAATGCATGCATGCATAATATACACATATACATATATGAGCCCCCATAATTAGTGGTTATTTATCCAATTGGCAATTGGGATATATTATTGTTGTGATCTATATGCAGGGACTGTGATGGAGGATAATCCTACACTATATTGTCTTTATTATTATTATTATTATTATTATTATTATTATTATTATTATTATTATTATTATGCTAGCTACAATATATATATATATATATATATACATTTTGAATTTCTATATATAGATATGCTGACATTACATTTCAATGATAAAATTTACGGTTCATGGTCAATCCCACTCTAAATTTACACAAGGTGATCGATCGTGTCCCTGAAAAAAAGTTTTCAAGTTTCTTATTACTATATAACCTAGCCAGGGTAGACGACTGATAATAATAAATTTAATTCCATAAACTATCTTAATTTTCTTAAATCATGCGGCTGATCGATCGAGTTATTATTCAAATTCCACACTCGATCGATCGTCTTTTATACTACCAAATAATAATATTAATAATGTGATTGTGCTTGTGTAGTATAATTATTTTCATGCATCATGTTTCTGCTAAAATACCAATCTCTTTTAATTTGTCATTGCATTCTCATCAGTCATCAATAATAAAGTGGTCAAACATAATAACATGGAGTGACTGAGCAGTCCCCTACGTAAAAAGCGACCTGCTCAAATATATACTAATATAATTGGCTTTTATATATATATATATATATATATATATATATATATATATATAACGGTAATGGATAAATAATTTAAATCACGTCCATTTCATGACGAAAGAGATAGAGACCATCGAATTAAATAAATCCACAAATTTAATACTACCAGTAGTAATCTATACTAAATAAAACCTCTTGATGTATGAATAGTGATGGGCTAATAATGGGCTTAATTTTAATTTTTGGTTTAATCTTATATATCCATTATGTAATATAATTTATTTGTTTACTTAGGATATTTTTTCGTTAGGCATTTTATTTGCTTCATATCAATTGTGATAAATTATCTATATTGAAGGTATGCATAATTGTCTATGTTAATATTCAATCAATGATGAAAATTTAAAGAAAAAAATTAATTGTGCTTTTATATACTATTTTTTTGTTTGATTAGTATTTTTTCAGCCTAAAGATACTTTTTAATAAATTTTTTAGCATATACAAGGTATCAATTTTTACTTAAAATTTGGATTAAACTGTAGACTACTAAATAATGTATATTTAAAAAATTATATTCATAATTTTTAGATGTAAAAAGTATTTATATTTAATCCAATTATCTACATCTAATAAAAGGATATTATAGACATTTAAATAATATATTATTCGGGTCAAATATTAGATGAAAATCACATACATTTAAATAATATTCTATTGTTTAAACTATTGGGATTAACAATCAAGATTTGAATAATTAATATTTTATATTTAATTGTTGGTGAATTAGTTATATATAAAATTGTTGGGTGAAATATTTTGGCGAACAATAATTATTTCATACAAAATTTAAGCAAACTTGAATGTGTGTTATTTCATTTTCGTCAACATATCAGTTAACATATCAGTATTGCATTTCAATATATTATCTTTTTATGCCAACTATTTTTCATATATCTTTATCACATATTATCCACCCATTCATGTGGGGTAATACTAGTACTAGTGAAAATAAAAATAGTAGGAGTAGTAGATAAAAGGAGGAACCCCATTCCCCAACCTTTTCTCGGGTTGCGTATTCAAATTTTCTGAAACTTTATTTTACTCCATTCATCGAAAAGAAAATTTGGAGGAAAAAATATACTAGTATGTGTTTTTCTTTTTATATGACTACTTTAATTTATCCATGTATGTGTATTGTAAGTAGGAGTATTACTTTATCAATTATCATAATATTTCCACTTTAGTAGTATTACATTGTGTAACCACTGTATGCACGATTTATACAAGTAGTGCGAATCGAGATAACAAAATTAAAGCTCTTAAACTTTAAATATTTTTTATTGATTATAATATTTACTTAATGTTATTTTAATTATATAATAATAAAAGAAACATAGTTAAGTTTTTATTTTATTAGAATTGTCGAATAATGTAATTTTATAATATATTTTTATATATACATATAATTTGATATATTAGCCACTGAAATAATAGTTTTGATGGTGTGTGCAAGAGGAATGACACGGAAACAATGAGACATAGCTAGGGAGTATGTTATAGTAGTAATATCATAATTGTAGCTACAAAGAGTAAATACATATTATATATATATGTATATATATGTATATATATATATGTGGCATATAATTAAGCTAGCCAGTATTTAGGAATTTGGATGTAAGTTGTTCAATTGTATTCTACTAGGTGGGAGTCGTCAAATTGAATAAATAATAATTATTGTACAGTATTAAGAATATAGGATATGATACTTGATACATAGCTTCTTGTAATACGAATACACAATGTTGTCCACAAAGATTTCATTTGTTTTTGTAACATTAACCAGAATTATGTATTCCATTTGGCATGATTATTTCATTTCTCATTAATCAAAATTGCTTACAACGTTCAATATTTATATATGTATACTCTGTTGTGACGAAAAATATAAATATATTTTTTAATCAATAGGCAAAAAAAAAACGGAAAGAAAAGAAAAAAAAGGAAAAGGAAAGAGAGACAAAAAGTTGGTGCTTACATAGGTGGATTCAACTTCCATTAAGTTGGATAAAAAGGCATTCCCACAAATTCAATAATGGTCCCTATTTAGTATTAATTAATTATTGATCAATCCAGATGTTTGCCACGATTTACTTCAATTTTTCTTGATATATATTTGAAATGGGTAAGGATAGCGTGCCTCCTCCATTGTTATTCAGCACCTGCCACAATGTCTAAACAAATGCATTCAGTGTGCTACTTGGTTGATGGTCCAAAACCATTCCTTGTGAGTTGCTGCAATTTATGGAATCCAAAAATATACATGCTGCCGTTAGACACCTTAATTTATGGGATATTTTATCACTACCATAATTGGTTAAATTAGCATTAATGACTTCCAATCGTGATAAGAACCACCCACACCAAACCCTACTATGAAACTCACAACCGCCACCATTCTTACCGTCGAGTTCCGACACATTCACACACTATCCTTTATCACTGACGATGAATCATGCTAGATCTAAACGAAGAACCAAATGATGACATCGAACCATTGCCCGACAATTCATCACAGAGAGAAGACAATGTTGGCGAAGGGAAAGAGTATGATATCGATGATGATGTTGTCCATGGAGCTGCGTATGGGTCGGCTTCAGACTCAGACAACGATGAAAGAAACGAGTTGGAATCTGAAAACAATGAATCTATCACATTGGGTTCCAGTGACGGGTGGGGCAAGACCCACTGTTCAAAGGTTAAATCTTCTCAATTATGTTTTAGCATTCACCGAATATGACTGTGTGATAAAGCATATTTGTTTGCATTGATGATGGTGATAGGTGGTGGATGTTATTGCAATTTCGCATATCCCCACGGCGCCACATAATTGTTAATTTCAAGGCATAGGATGGCATGCTTATATGTGAAGATAGTGCTTTTCCTTGATGTTTTATGTGACCATCATTTAAAAAATGAAATTATCTGTGATGAGGGTATTAGTGCAACGTGTTTAGGTGAAATTTATTATATTCTATATTGTTTGATTTACAAATGCATTTGACAGCACTATAACCTTTCATTCCCTGGCAGGCATTGAAATTATAAAGGGTTCTCATTGAAATTTGGATTGTTTCTTTACGTACATATTGTTGATACGTTTTTTATGTGCATACTTGATAAACAATTGTTTGGCTTATGGCATATGACAACGTGGAGGATTGCATCCCGTATACATTGAAATCAAAGGCTAGGAGATTCGGTCGTAAGCGGCGATTAATCCCAATATCAGAATCGGTGCACGCAACCAAGAAGAAAGCAATTAAGAAGCCAAAAAAGTGATACACAATAATCTGTGCTGACTTGATGTGTGATTTGTGCTAGTTATGGCAGTAATGAGTGATGATTGTATAAGTAGGCTGTGCTGATTGGTATAAGGTCTTACTAATTATATTGTAATACACTTATAATTATTATTATTTTAGAGTCTAGTAATAAATCACTCATGCAGTCTCATTTTATTATTTAAATTCCCATAATGAAATCACTAATGTACTCCATTAGGTGTGGTTAAATTTGCATTTATAATAAACTGTGACTTGATGTGTGATTTGTGCTAGTAATGACAATAATGAGTGATGATTGCATGTGTAGGTTGTGCTGATTTGTATAAAGTCTTAATAATTTTATTGTTAAAAAATCCGTAGATGTGAATTTCATATCACATCACAAACAAATAACAATTAAGGCAGCCATTCACAAATTGAAGGAAAACTATAGCCATTTATACAAACACAATTTTGCACCCCCACATCACAAACACAACTTCATATCAGCACAATAAATTGTTACACACATCACATAAGAAAATAAGGAAATAAATACAATTACGTGCGAATTTCAACATCGAAACAACACACCAACGTTTAGTGGTAGCACAACTAGAACTATATAACAACACAAGATATTGTTACACATAGCACACATAAAAATGCGGAACTAAATATGAATGCATTTTCACATCTAAATAGCACACCCCAGACTGCACAATTACAACATATTCAGCACAAAAGATATGGTTACACCCAGCACTCATAATATTCTACACAACTAATCGCTTCCTGACCACTGTATTATAACAAGAATGTATAGATAGTAGTTTGCTTGGAGTTCAACCTAAACAACAACAGAATCTAATATTCAGCGCAGCACAAATTTATATTCAAAACAACACAATGAATGGTTACACACACCACACAGCAAATTATGGGGGCAAAAAAAAATCATAGTGTGTGGATTAATTTCTAATGTATCAACAGAATAGAATAACTGTGCTAATGCATAAATTTATAATGAGACAAATAATAGCAAGTAATAGGTATTTTAATTGCACACAAATAAGGGGGCCCAATTGATTTACTACCTTCCACAAAGTAGCAATTAGTATATTAGAAATTTCCCATAATTATAGGATAGGATTAAGTAATTTAAATGATTAAGGTTGACCATCCAAAAAATGCAACACAACATTTAATATTTACCTTATTGATCAAAACATATTCATATTGGCAAACTATCACACTCATAGGCAATGTTCACGTATTCAGCAGGCGCTGAATAAGCATGCAAACCGATCCCATTTGAAATAATCATTGTTTCAAAGTTGGGGGCAAAGAGTAAATTTTTTCAGTTTTTTAAGTATTTTTAAGCTTTCCTAAATTGAAAGTTTCGTTCAATTAATAAAAAAGTGTTTTTTTAAAAAAATGATATTGTAGAATAAGCTCTGCAAAGAATATTAACTAATTTGTTAAAAAAAAAAAAGAATACTAAGTATTAACTAATTTAATACTATGATGGAAGCCGATTTATCTGTCGAAAAAGAGCAAGGGTATCTCACATTTGCTTTTTGCAGATGACTTGATCCTTTGTTCACAAGCTAAGGAGGGGAGCATCCATTCATTAACCTCCACCTTGCAGCAGTTTGCTGCCATGTCTGGGTTGAAGATCAGTGTCGCCAAATCCCGAGCTTTTGCTAGTCTTTCAGTCACGGAGGAAGAGAAAGGTTGGCTACTAAATGCCTGTCCAGTTCAATTCACAAATCAGCTTGGTGCTTATCTGGGATTCCCGGTCCATCACGGCCGTATAAAAGCTACCTCATACAATTTTCTTTTGGAGCGTATGGATAGCAGAATTAGTGGTTGGTCGATGCGCCTTTTAAATAAGGCGGGTCGTCTATCCCTTGCCCGACATGTTCTTGCAACGATCCCCTCATATTATATGCAAATAGGTTGGCTACCGGAGTCTATTTGTGTTAACATTGACCGAAGAATTCGTAGGCTCATCTGGAAGAATAATGCGGGTAAGGGCATAAACCTGGTTCATTGGAATAGGGTGGCAGCGCCCAAGTCTATGGGTGGCCTTGGTATATGTAAAGCTAGACTAACTAATACAGCGCTCCTGGGCAAGATTGCTCATCAATTGCTCTCTAATCATGATAAACTTTGGGTGCATGAACTCCGAGCAAAATATGGCCTGGAATCTATCTCTGTGAATAATCTTAGGATGGCAGGCTCTTTCACGTGGTGAAGTCTGCGAAGGGCGCTTCTGAAGCTTGCTGGAGGATATTCGTATCATGTAGGGGATGGGTCGGGATCTCTATGGTCATCTCCATGGTTAGATAATAAAGCCTTGGGGCCATGTGTACCATACATTGAACTTGCGGATCTTGATCTTCAAATCAGGGATATCATTCGACAGAATAGATGGCACTTGGAATCCTTGTATACAATACTCCCTGCTAATATTCGAGACAACATTATGAGACATCCACCACCATGTCTGCATCCTCTTTCAGTTGCTGGTTGGCGGTGGCATTACTCTATTACTGGTGTCTATAAGCCTAACTCTGGTTATGCATTCTTGATAGATAATTCTGTGGATCACCAAGGCTGGAGCTGGATGTGGAGGACTTGTTTCCCTGAAAAGGTGTGTTTTATGATTTGGCTTCTTGCCCAATCTGCCTTGCCATGTAATGCGCTTCGGTTTAGGAGGCACCTTGCTGTCTCCCCTTTGTGCAATGTCTGTGGTCTGGAAGATGAAGATTGGAGACATTGTTTATTTCTATGTCAGTGGGCTAAGTACATTTGGCAGGCTTTGTATGTGGATATACCAGAGGATCTCCAGTCCCTTGGAGGAACTAATATCCGTCTATGGCTAAGAGGGATGTATCAGTACTATGGAACTCTCTTTATTGCAGCTATTTGGTGTATTTGGACTGAGCGCAATAGGAAAGTTTTCCGTGGTAAATCTACTGCTCACCATTCAATCCTGCGTCAAATTAATCATCTTAAGGAGGAATTGGATGTGGCAGCGCCTAAGTATGGACACAAAAGCCTCCCACACCGATATGTTACGTGGAATATGCCTTCATGGACAGGGATCTTTCTTCACTCTGATGGATCACTCCGTGCTGACCGCGCTCGAGCTGGGTTCGGGGCAGTATTGCGGGATTCTTCTGGCCACTGGATCTGTGGTGTCACAGGATATTTAGGGGAGGCTTCGGTGATGGAAGCGGAGGTTGCGGGAATCATGCACGGCCTTCAATTAGCTCAAGACAGTGGGATTGCTGAGGTGTGCTGTGTTTGTGATTCTGTACAGGCCCTCAGGCTGATCAATTCAACGCCAATAGACTCCCATTGGCTATCATCCTATCTTCATCGAATTACTGATCTAAGGGCTAAGTTTAAGGCGTGTCGGTTTGAGCATATATTGCGGGAAGGGAATGCTGTAGCAGATGGATTGGCGAAACTTGGGGCAGACAGTGAATTATTCTACACGACGTGGGCCTTTCCACCGGACTCCTTGCGACAGCTCGTGGAAGCAGACGCTATTGGCACATGGTTTCCACGTTACTAATGTAACTTCAGGATGACAGTTTTGTATAGTTTTGCTATTTCTTTCCTATGTTCCTAGCCTATAATTGGCTGCTTTGCAAAAAAAAAAAAAAAAAAAAAAAAAAAAACTAATTTAATACTACGATTTTAAGTTAAAGTCGTAGTTCCCGGCTGAAGGTGGAAAACGCGATTTCCCCTGCACAAGAGGTGTCGCGACTCGCGGTTACTCGGACCCCTTTGTGTCGACGAAAATGGCTGCTACTGCTAGGGTTGCAATGGCCAGCGCCAGCTCCGCCACTAGGCCACAATTGCTTCAGCATTTCAAATTTTCCGTTAATCTCACCCACCGAAATTCTCGATTCCCATTGTTCAAAGTATCCGCTTTCTCTTCATCTCCCTCAGCATCGAGGAAATTGGTACTTTATTCCAAGCCTGGATGCTGCTTGTGCGATGGCCTGAAAGAAAAACTCGACGCTGCTTTCTCTCTTCCCGGTCCGAATGCCCTCAGCGATGTCCAGTTACAGGTGCCGCACTGATTCTTGAGTTTTGTGTTTTTGCAGACATTCATTGGGATTTCGTAGTAATGCGCTAAAATTCCATCTCTGAATTTATCTTTGTGATGAAATTGAAGTTCCCAAGTTCAAAGTTTTGGGAAGAAGAAGCTCAGTTAAGTGAAAAGCTTAGTTGGAACGTTTTTTTTTTTTTTTTCGAAAAAAAATATGAAAAGTTCATACTAAGACTTGATGTTTTGACAAAGGGGGATTGATAAATAAATGAGATCAAAGCATCTACTTCTTTGAAACTATATTTGAATTGAAGTGTATGGCCAGAATGGATTTTCTTGAAACATAGTTCTGTTGATTTATGTAGATAAGGGATATTACGAGTAATCCGGAATGGGAGAAGCTTTACCAGTATGAGATACCAGTGTTGGCAAGAGTTCGGGATGATGGCACTGAGGTTTGTTTGTTCCTTTGGCTAATTTGAACTCGTGTATTTGACTCTTTTGGTTCTTGTTACTTGTCAGAGTATGCAAATTTTATTAGTAAGTAAATGCAAGATTTTGAGCTGTTTTGATCCTGGATGCGTCGGTTAATTAAATTTAGTTGGGTGAAAGATTGGCTTCTATTCTATGCATAATAGGCTGTTTGGATAGTTTGAAAAGTGTGATTTAAAATAAGTAGTATAACTCATGATATGAGGGAAGGATGGTCGAATCTCCAGTGTTGCTATTATTGTAGTACTTGACAAAATGGGTGTGCTATGCTTGAGATTAGTAACGTGGTTGTAGATGGATTAGCAACAATCAGATGTGTAATTTGAACTATTATATGTATGCAGAGGATGTTCACTGTATGGCTTTGGTTCCCTTTTTCCTGTTCTTTAATTCTCCATGTAACCTTCTTTGAAACTGTTATGCTTCCTATGACTGCGGGTGTTGTTTTAATTTGTGTGTGTGTGTGGATTGGGGTTGCAGAAATACATATGGAATTCCTTATGTTTGGTTATAGAGTGCAATTAAACAATCTTGACATCCAAGTATGCGTTTCAGGAAACACTACCAAGATTGTCTCCCCGGCTTGGCGTGGAGCTTGTCCATAAGAAGATAGCAGCTGTATTCAATCAGTAGACGACACGACACAGCATATTTTATAGTAACTTGTATTTTCAGCCTATGGGCTAATCTGCAGCTGATCTACTTGTATTTTGGACGGGAAGATCCCCATTTCAATTTTCTAGTATGACCAATTTAAGGCTGCACAAAAAGCAATTGTTCGTTGATTTCCTTCAATCGTTGAATGGGGATGTTCGAAGTTCTCTGGCGGGCTGACGGTGGCCCAATGGTGGCAAACCTTAGAAATTTACTTCCACAAAGCAGGGAAGGAGGCCCAATTGATATTAACCAAACAACCCGTGGATGAAAATTGCTCTCCTGGGAAGATTCTGAAGAAATTGCAGGTGTCCGAATTGGCCCGCCGCGGCGCCACGGGACCCGCCGGCCTGGTTCTTGTGCTCACGGCGAAGGACGTGGCGGTGGAGGACTTTTGTATGAGCAACTGCGGCTATCACAACCGTGTTGAGAACACGGTTTTCCTGCGGATTGGGAACTCGGCGAAGCAATGCCCGGGACAATGCGGCCACCAGCCTCTGTCGACGCAGGACGGCATGACGTCGATAAAACTTTTAAAATGCCTTGCCACGTGTATTTTGACCATGGACTAGGCCCATTAACTCCCTAAATCCAAGCCAGGTCGCTCATCCTATTTTAAATACTGCAATTTGTATCATTTGGGCTTGGATTAGTATTCGAAGTGGACCATAAGGGGTCAAATATAGTGAGAAGATTGATCGATAAAAAATGAAAACAAAAGCGACTATTTTGGCAATTATTCCAAAAAAAAAAGGAGAGAGGATAAATGATGTGGGGCATGCATGGCTGATCTACTGAATTATAGTGATTGCAGCTTGTAGATGCATGTGGGGGTTAATTGAACTAGTAAAACAGAAGAGAACAGACAGGAAGTTGAAATTTGTAAGATTTTTTTAGTAGGAAAAAGAATATGAAAAGCAAGCAGACTTCAATTTCAAATTTGAAAAGATTGCAATAGATGATTCCTTTTTTGCTAATAAATTTACAAGGAACAGAAATTGCGGACCAAGTACAAGTAGATGCATGAATAATAAAAGTTCCAGATTTTCCACCAAGGAACCCCACCACTAATGCACCATGTGAGTCTACATATAACAACAATAACAAGGGAGAAAGACAGACAAGTAGTGGAAATTATAGAGAAAACATACTAGCATTTTGTTAACAAGTTACCTGTAAGTGTACTATATCCAATCAGAGACTTGACAAAGGTTAAAGTAAACGTCAAGCATCTTTTGTAAAAACTGATTTATCATAGATGCATGTGAATCACACCATGTACAACTCTACAGACTACAAGCTTTTGTATGGTAAAGTATACCTCAACATGGTCAACCATGGGAGAGCGATTAGCTCACTCACGGAGGTGCTAATGCGGAATTTAGTAAACTTACATTTACCAAGAATTTTTGCCACTTTTCAACTTAGTATGGCAGGCTATACAAGTCTCCATGTGTGCTACAGTGGATGGCTCTTACTGCAGAGACTCTTGCGGCACTGGCAGCCCTGTTTGCGGCTTTCACAGCCTTGTTCACTTGATCATCCACTTGCTCCAGGTGAATTCCACCATCTGCTGCTTTTCTAGCAGCCTGAGAAAAGGTCGAACCGCGTTAAAATCATTTAGCTGAAAAAATTATGTTAATAATTCGAAATGAGGGTGAGTCCAACACACCTGAACAGCTCGGTGAATTGAATCAGAGGGAAGGGGGAGAGGAGTCCTGAGGTTACCAGAGTCCCATTCACCACTTCTGGTCTCTGCGTTGCGGAAAGTATACATGCCGTAACCTTGTCTGCGCCCTTCATGCCAGGATCCCTCATAACAGTGACCGTTGGCGAAGTGATAGACTCCGAAACCATGAATTTTATCTGCAAAATACTCACCAGCATATCTATCTCCATTCCTATGATATATGTAGATTGTATCAATATTCCCATACTTCATTTAATGCAAAGAATACTATACAGACCAAGTGCTAAATTACTGGGACAAGTACATCTATATTGATTATTGCTGCTGGTCAATTTCAAACTTTGTGATGGGTATGAAAATAGATTCAAATCTATAATAATAGTACATTCTACCAATCTATAAGCATCACACCAGCCACTGATGCTGAAAGGACCACAGCGCAACCCCGATTCTCAACTGAAAAAATTCAATTATTTGGTACTAGTGTTATTTTCCAACTAATCTTTACAACTAAATTATGAAGAACCATCTGTGCCAAACAACTAAAATGATTAAGAGAGGCTGCAGAATCATTTATTTCAAATTCAAAAGACCACAAATGTAACTGCTGAAAAGTAAGATGTGGTGGGGCAGAAGGAAAACAACAAAGAACAAGAGTGAAAGAGGATCAATCATCACCTGAAATGGTAGCACCCAAGGCCATGCTTAACCCCATGCTTGAACTCCCCAATGTAACAGCTTCCATCAACACAAGTCTGGACTCCAATTCCATGACTTTGACCATTACACCACTCCCCAGCATATGTATCCCCAGTATAAAATTTATAAACACCAAATCCGTGCCTCATCCCCTGCCTATATTGTCCTCTGTATCTACTTCCCCTTGCCCAAATCTCAACCCCATAACCGTCATATTTCCCATTAACCCAATTTCCCTCAAACCTCCCATTCTGGCTGTAATGGTACACCCCGCTCCCGTTGTACCTTCCTTCGTTAAACTCCCCTTCATAGAAATCACCATTGCTGTAGGACTCCACCCCCTCTTTCACAATCTTCCTATAACTAATCTCCGTGCCGTCTTGTTCCCTTCCTTCCTTTTGGTTTAAATTGGACTCCCCAATATACCATTGCACTGGTTTAGAATCCGTTTTGGATGCAAAACAACAAAGACCGAATTTTTTACTGCGCTCACCGCACACATGCTTCAAAAAGCTTAAGTTTCGGCTGACAAAAGCCAAGTTCCTAGACACGAAAAAAAGTAAGACCGCCAACAAAATTAAAGCTAAAAGCAAATTCTCCGAAGTGGAAGCGCCGTTCCACCTGAAAAACATATAAATTGTGTCAAACGAGAGCACGAGAACAGCCAAAACGGATGCAACGAAACGCGCGGACTTTGGTCGAATAGGTGGTCCGGTAGGTTGGCTGTGCGGCTTCTGCTCCTCCAGATCCTCCGTTTCTTCATCCGTAGAGTTCTCGCTAACAGATGATAAGCTTTGTGTTGACAATCGTACAGTCGGGGAAGATCGGAGGAGCGAAGAGTTCGTTCTAATAAGCTTCGCCGAGTACTTCTGTGCATCCATTCCTGAAATGAGGTCCTCTGCTTCAATCCCCGCCGTATGGTTCCTTTCTCCAACAATTCGTCCCGCTTCCTGTACCTAGAATCTTTACCGTCCGATTTGACGCCGGTTTCATCTCCGGCGAGACGATAGATAGGCAGTTTTTTAGTGAACTGTGGGATGGAAAAAGTGGTTCTTCTACTCCTGCAACCGTTTCAGAGTGGACCAGTGTTGTCGCAGTAGTAGGATGCGTATTTATATGGAGAACGGGGCGTTCAGTTGTATTCCATCCGGACCGTTGATTCATGATCGTAGGGCGGATATTGACTCGAGATTATTGGCCCTGGATGGGGTGGGAGAATATTTTTGGGCTTTGTGGACAGCCCTAGTAAAGCCCAATTACTTTAAGCCCATAGAAAGTAAGCACAATATGCTTCTTGGAAAAACTAGGGTCCATGAAAAAAAATATTATAGAAGTCAAAACCCCTCTATTACAAACATTGTATTTTAGGCCTCATATAATAACCTAATAAGGCCCCATTCTCTACGATTTATTTTCAGGCATTATTACTTACTAGATTTTTTCGCCCGCTACGCACGGGTGTTAAACTAATATGATGATATAAAATGAGAATATAGTATTTTTTTGAATTACATGATATTCAAAATCTTTTGCTTAAATATTGGTTGAAATGACCAAACGCAGTTGGCCTGAGTGGTATGGGGCTCTGTTAGCTTAAGCAAAGGTCTCGGGTTCGAGCCTTTGTGTATGCAGAATTCTGCTTTGGGAGAGGCAACCCTTCAATGCCCACCCGATCCTCGAGGGATTAGTCTTGGGTCCAATGAGGCCCGAGGATACCCTGGTATTCACCTAAAAAAAATATTGGTTGAAATGCATGCAACGAAAAATTAAAAGAAAAATAAAATAGATAATAAGATGAATGAAGGAAATTCAAACCCATGTGGAAATAATATAAAATAAATTATTTTTAATGTTAAAAAATTATATATATATTGTTTTCTTTCATATCTAAAATGATGGGAGCAAGTGAAAAATAAATACCACTTAACTATTCAAAATTAGAAAAAATTACTCCATCCGTCCCACTAATTCTGTCTCATTTTCTTTTTGGTCCGTCTCACTACAATTGTCACATTTCACTTTTTAAAAAAACTTACTTATCCCTAAAGTTTTTTTAAAAAAATATTATTTATACCTTTTTGTTATCTTTTCATCATTTAAAACTTGTATTTTATTATGGAATGTATTTTAAATTTTTGTTGTGATTAATCTTTATGGACTAATCCATAATTTTATAAAATAAATTTTAATTATAACTACGTTTTGATTATATGTTAAATTTTAAATATTATTTTTGTCCATAATATCTTCTCAATTTTTTCTTTTCCATATTGATAATGAAAAAATTTTGGTAGTTAATATTTTCATTTAATTTAATTAAATTTTTTATTATTTTTTAATTCATTTTTAGTATCAGCCTTAAAATCGAATTTATACTCCAGTACCAAGTTTTTTGGAACATGTTTGGCACGGTGTATAGTATTAAGGTGTATTGTACTATTTAATGCAGATGTATTATACTATGATATATTGTATTAAATTAATTTTATACAGTGTTTGGTGGCACACTGTATTATAATTATACAGTGTTTGATGCTAATATATTGTATTGTACTTGTATTATTTTTATGGTATTATTGAATAGTTTAAATTATTTAAATTTTGCAATGTTTATATTTTCAAATATTTACGATTCAAAGAAAATATATTATTTCAAAAATTAAAATTAATCTAATTATTTTCTTAACTAATTTAGATAAATTAATTAGTCAATGAGATGGGGAGTAGCGGTGTCTATGGAATTCACAGAGCAGGGAAGTCTGGGGAAGGTAATAGGTCGGAATTAAAGATGGAGAAAGAGAAAAATAGTGATGTACAGCCTAAACCCGTTTTTCCCTCGGGATTAAATAATACATTGAAATCCGCATTAAAATTATACTTGTACAAACTTACAAATGCATCAAACATGAGTTTGTATTATTCTTTTGCAAAAAAAATAGTACTGTGAGGCATAATACACCCGACCTTAGGGGTATACTCCTTATATTCTTTTACAGTACAAAGTATTTTAAAAAAATTGTATAACAATTTACCTCAAATTTCATATACATTTTTATTTTATACTGAAATAGATGAGGATTACTGGATTAAGGATATTATGTTTAATAATTAAACTATAATGTGTTTTAGTCTTTTTTTTTCCTTTTTTTTCTTTTCTTCTTTAAAAAGAAAAAAGATATATGTAGAATTTATTTAGAATGATATAAAATTTTCTGGGTTATTAGTCATTTTACTTTAATCAATATTTTTAAGGTCAATTTAATGTTTGCACCATATTTTCAATGAAGTATTTTTATTTAAAATATAGTTATTATATTCCTTATATTGATATTTGATTATATATTTTTTAGACATAAATTTGTAACCTAATTAAATTTATTTAATAATATTATAGTATTAAATATTTTAAAAATATTATGTATATAATCAAATAATTTATATATATATATATTTGTAATCAATTATATATTTTTAAAATATATAGGATGATTTCCTCAAGATTGTGTTATATTATTAATACATAGATTTATTTTCTAAATATAGGTTTTGATGATGTGTCCGATGACATGGAATTAGTCAGCAGATTACGTGTAAACTTATGAACCGTTGATCTATAAATGAGCATATAATGACTGATTAACCCTTTAAAATTAAGAATGATGAATTAAATTTAATAAGGACAAAAGAGTCTGCACAGGCCAAAAAGTATTCAGGATTTATTATATAGATTTTTTATAAAAATCAGATCAGACCAGATCAGATAAGAAACATTAAGATCAGACCAGATTAAATAAGATCAGACCAGTCCAAATCAGATCAGACCAGATCAAATCATTATAATAATATAGAGAAAATAAGATCAGATCAGACCAGACCAGATGAAATCAGACCAGACCAGAAATATTCAGACTAGACCAGATAAATTCAGATCAGACCAGACAAGATCTTATAAATTCAGATCAGACCAGAAAAATTAAGGTCGGGAGAACAGGGCCTAAATCACATATCAAGAAACTTGATAAAGCACATATCAATAAATAGTAAAAGACTACCAATAACCTAGTAAACAGCATAATGTAATTGTGGTAAAACACATACCAAGAACTTGGTATAGCACATATGGTATATGTGAAATAATTTGGTAAACACATTTGTGGTAAATCACATATCAATAACCTGGTAAACCACATATTATTAACCTGGTAAATTCTATATAATATTTAGTAAAGCACATACAAACGGTGTGGTAAACTAAGGGCAACCCCAATGGTTCCCTTTCACCAAATCACCAAATCAACAAATTTTTGGTGATTTGATGATACCTTCTCCCAATAGTTTTTCCCAAATTTGATGAATGGAAGAATATTCTTTAGAATATTAATTAAATTATTATTTTATTTATTTTAAATATATAATAACAATTATATTATTTTTTAAAATTAACTAAATTTATGAATATAAATAATATTATAATATATATAATTTTGTAAATAATATTTTAATTAAATAATATCAAAAATTAATTAACAATAAAATTATTCACAAAATATATAATTTCAAATATTGATTAAATAAGAATATCACTAAAATACTAATTAAATAATGTTGAAAAGTAATTAACAATAATTAATTATTAATCAAACAGTACAATACAATTATTTAGGATTATACAAATATTCAAAGCTTGGAAATATAATTAATTATCAGATGACGAATACAATTCCCAAATATGCTCAATTAGTGCATCCTGAAGTACAAAATGAACATCAAGACTTTTTTTTTTTTTTTTTTGTAACGAGCAAGAAAAGCATTGAATTGAGAATCGCTATTATCTGTCATCTCAACTTCTTCAGTCGGGACTCAGGAATTCCACGTTCTCAATAATTGGGGGTTCCATGTTCTCACTAATTGGTGCATAAAGATCACGTTCATCTTCAATTATCATATTACGCATAATTATACACGCAGTCATTATATCCCCCAACACTTCTCTTCTCCAAAAACGTGCTGGATTTATTACTATAGCGAATCGACTTTGAAGAAATCCGAATGCACGTTCCACATCTTTTTTGCAAGCTTCTTGCTTTTGTGCAAAAAGTTTTTTTTTTGGACCACGTGGTTCATGGATAGTTTGCACAAGAGTTGCCCATTTTGGGTAAATACTATCAGCTAAATAGTATCACATATCATATTCTTTTCCGCGAATGACGTAGTGTGCATGTGGAGCAATACTTTTAGCAAGATTAGAGAAAACACTAGAAGTGTCCAATACATTGATGTCATTGTTGGATCCGGGCATTCCAAAGTATGCATGCCATATCCAAAGGTCATAGTCAGCAACTGCTTCAAGAATAATACTTGGGGAACCACTACGGCCTGCATATTGTCCAGCCCATGCCGTTGGACAATTTTTCCTTTTCCAATGCATACAATCAAGACTACCAAGCATACCTGGAAAACCACGTTGCTCACCAATATATAGCAATCTGGCAACATCATTCGCAGTAGGAGATCTTAGGTAGTGCTCCCCGAAGACTTCAATAACAGCACGACAAAATCTTTTCACACATTCAATTGATGTTGATTCTCCAATCTTGATATATTCATCAGTTGCATCAGCTGGAAGGGCGTATGCCAATATTCGAAAGGCAACTGTTATCTTTTGAAAGGTAGACAGTCCCGGTCTTCCTGCAGCATCCGCTCGCTGTAAAAAAATAACCATCATGATTCTTAATTGCGTTAGTAATCCGAATAAACAAATTTCTTGACATGCGAAATCTCCGACGAAATATTGTTTCATCAAATATTGGATTTTCAGAAAAGTAATCCTTATATAAACGATGGGCGGCTGCCTCTCGATCACGATTTTTAACTTCATGATCGAAGACCGAACCACCAATTCGAGGACGATTTCTCCGTGCACCATGCATCCAAAGGTTGTTGTTTTCAAGTGCTTGAAGGAATAGCTGTTGTTGGGTGTTAATAGTACAAAATAAGGCTTCAATCTCATCATCATTAGAGGATTCTGATGAGGAAGGTGAAACATGTGGAGGACCAACTGAATTTCGTGGGTTCATTTTGGAGATTTTTTAGTGATGATAAGTTTAGAAAAATTTGGTGTAAGATTGATCAACACAAGTGCATATTATATACACATGAATTAAAAATCACAACCATTCATTTTTTGGTAAGTGAGTTCTAATCACAACCATTGATTTTTGGTAGATGGGTTTTAATCACAACTATTGATTCATGGAAGGAATGGTAGGTGTAGGGGTTTTGATCCAACCATTGGTCTTAGTAGGAATGGTAGATGTGTTTTGATCACAACCATTTATTCATGGAAGGAATGGTAGGGTAGGGTTTTGACCCCAACCATTGGTCTTAGTAGGAATGGTAGATGTGTTTTGATCACAACCATTTATTCATGGAATGAATGGTAGGTGTAGGGTTTTGACCCCAACCATTAGTTTTAGTGGGAATGGTAGATAGGTTTTGATCACAACCATTGATTCATGGAAGGAATGGTAGGTGTAGGGGTTTTGATCACAACCATTGATCACAACCCTTGATTCTTGGTAAGTGGAATTCAATATTGACCATTGATTTTTGGACAAATATTTTATAGATAGGACACATAGTGTTTTTACATCCATATCATTCAATCACCAAATACATTATTTTCTTACCATCTTACAATGTCGGTCAGATTTCGTGGCCCAAGTTTCACTGATGAGGAAGATATACATCTTTGTGATTGTTATCTTGAGGCTTCCCAAGATCCAGTTATTGGTATAAATCAATCTTCAAAAGCATTTTGGGATCGCATCGTTGATGAGTATCACAAACTCGTCAATGTGACACGAACTCGAAAATCTCTTTCAAACCGCATGACCATCATCAAAGCCAATGTCTCAAAGTTGGTGGGTTGTGTAACTCAAATTGAAAGGTTGCAACTAAGTGGAGTTTCTGAAAATGATATTGTAAGTCATATGTATTATATTGTTTGCATCATGAATATAAACTGTCATTATGCTATTTTTTTTTAATGAACTTATAGATGGTGCGAGCTAAAACGCTATTCAATGAAGATCCGAACTACAAGAATGGTTTTAAGTTCGATCATGTTTGGGAAAAGATGAAAAAATTCGGAAAAATACAAGAATCTCAGGGGAGTGATGCAACTATTAATCTTTCTTCTCAAGAAAATACTTCATCTTGGTCACCTTCATTTTCAGGTATTAACTTAAATTTATCTAGTGACGAAGGTAGATTTGGTTCCCATTCTTACCGACCAGATGGGGTAAAAAAAATATAAACTTAAAAGAAAAATGGAAGACAATGAAACACAAAGGGATAAAATGTTTGAGGAAGCAAACAAGAAAATTCATGATGCAATAGGCGTATCAAACACAAATGTTCAAAAAATGTTGGACGAAATTCAGATGAAAAGGAAAACATCCCAACAAAAAAGAGATGATCAAATTATGATGGTGAATTTGGAAGAAGTTACGGATCCTATTCGACGCAATTATTTTCGAATTGAACAACAAAAAATAATGCAGAGAATGAATGAAGAATTCATGGCATCCACTGACCAATCCAATATATATGGGAATTATTTTCCCGGTGATCTTGGAGGCTCGGGGAGTGATTTACCTCAATTTTAATCACAAAATCCAAAATGTATTTGCATTTTATTTTCATGTTTTATGTTTCTTAAATTATTGTATTGTGTGTTTACTTTTATTTACTAGTTTGTAGTTTATTTCTAATCACATTTTATCTAAGTGTAATGCATTTCTAATTTTATTTTTTAGTGTGCAATGTCATTTTTTTTATATATGTTATTTTTTCAATTTTTTTGTTTAATATAAGTTTATTTTATATTTAATTATTAATAATACGATTATAATTATTAATATACAATATGTAAATTTATTAATTTTATTTATATATTATATTAAAATAATGTGATTAAAATTATTAAATGGATTTATATAAATCAATAATAATACATAAAATAACTAGAAAAGAAAAAGAAAATATTTGAGGATTGGTTTGGTGAAAGTATCAAATTTCAACAAATTTGAAGAATGTTCATCTATCCTCAAATTTGAGGTTTGGTTTGCTTCCACCATTGGGAGCAAACTTTCCCCAAATCATCAAATTTGGGTATTTGCTTCCACCATTGGATGGTCTAAGTCAAATATGTGATGAGATGTAAAGTGTAACAAAATAGGAATGAAGCCTTAAAAAATTGGACCGCAGCTTGTTCACTATCTGATTAAGGTATCTAGAGCTGTTAGGCCGGCCCATTCCTCAGTGTGAAATAGATGGGTTGGGCCTTGCTTTTAAGGTCCATTTAAAAATGGGCCCAAACAGGCTGAAAAAAAGCCCAAAATCCTAACAAGACCGCAGACCAAGAACACTTCGCTTTTCTATCGTTCTCTACTGGAATTTCTGGTTCTCAATATCGCCGCACTCAGCTACTCAATCACAGTCCGCCGTAGCCTGCACCCACGCCGTCGTCCGCTACCACCATCGCCACTGTTATCACGCCGCCGCCGGTCCTCCCTTCGCGCACCGCTGCTGACTTCGCCATTGTTCACCACCACCCGCTGCCGTCGCTTGCCAGAACGGCAACACCGTCCACCGCTCCTGTCGTCCTCCGCTCACCACCAGGGACCACCCAGCGGTCTCCCTACGCTCACCACATCGGCTGCTGTCTCCCTCCCCACTACATCGCTGCTGTCGCCCTCCTCGTCTAATTGTAAGTTTTAATTATTTTTGCTTGATTTATCTGACAATAGTCGTTTGGTTTGATTGCAATTATATATATGTTGATTTAAGACTTAAAATTTCGCTGTGATGTAGAATTACTTACTGTGCAGTTCTATGCAATTTTTCAGGTTTACCTTATAAATAAATTTGATTTTGTGAATGTTTTTTGCTACCTCCAAAGTAGTTGACTCTACAAGTTTGCATAAAGGTATTGAGGTTTAGATTACTGTGATGATTATTCCAGTACAGATAAAAGTTTGTTCCCGATTCTTCAATGTGAAACATTATGTTATTGCACTTTTAAGTATTGGTATGAAGTATTTAGTTTTAGGGATTTGAAGGATGTGTATTGGCTACCCTTTTTGATACAAATGTATCCACACACCATATTCTCTTAGACGGTGGCTATTCGTACACCCTATTTTACTAACATCACCCCACCTCAATTTTGCACTACCCAAAATGCCCCTTGTTTTCTTTTTAAAAAATCGCACATACTCCCCCCTACAATACTACATTCTACATACACCCCAAAACTCCAAAACCCTAACTTTTCCAAAACCATGCGCGGCAAAGGCTCGCCGAACGCTCTACACGGTGCGCGGCCAGATGCGCCGAACGCTCTTTATAGTGTACGGTAATGGCTCGCCGAACGCTCTTCACGGTGTGCGGCAAAACGTGCCGAACGCTCTTCACGGTGCGCGGCCAGGGGCGCCGAACGCCCTTCACGTTGCGCGGCCAAGGAGCGCCGAACAAGTCTTGAACAATTTATGTTTGCTTCATCGTAATTCTAGTATAACCTTATAATATTATTAATGTATATCAATGCCAATGAAATACAAAAAAATATGATCAAAATGCTCCATTGTCATTTCTCTACAAAAGCTTCATTGCAACACAACATAGCTTACTTATATCCGCTAAACATGTCTAGGGACCTTCAATGTCAAAAGTAAAACACACAAATTTGCCTCATCTATCTAAACAAATTGGATTCTTGAAATAAATTTTGTTTCATTTATCCAAACAAAATACAAACAATTGATCTTATCCCCTCAAAAGCTGTACACTGTGATGCTCGGACTCGCCTAAATGGCCGGAGTACCGGTGTCCGCCGGACACGACACGGATTCCGGTACGGGATCCGTGGCGGGTGCTTCAGGCGGCGGAGCGGACGCGGAAGTTTTGAGGTTTTTTTTCTCTCCTCCACTTCTAAAAAGCTTCGAAGAAGGCTGAAGAAGATGGAGAAGATTATACTTACCAGGAACGGCGGCGGCCGGGGAACGGGCAGACGGCGGCGGCCGGGGAACAGCAGCGAAGAGGAGGCGGAAGACGAAAGGAAGAAGATAGACAACGAAAGGAAGAAGAAAGGAAGAAGAAGAACAGTAAAAGGCTTGGATTTGGGAAAAGCTGTTTTACAGCTGTAATGAATTGCAATGAGTCAATAATATCATTCCACGTGTTTGATACCTTTTATTTTAAAATTTTTTTGCTTGACCTTTTATTTTAAATTAAGCAAAAGAATTTTCCCACCTAAACAAAAAAATCTAAATTTACTTTGCCCCAAATTGTTGTGCAGAAAAAAACTTTGACACAAATTTTATTAACTTTTTAATTTAATTTCTTCAAGCTCCTGGAATATATATATATATATATTTTTTTTTTATTTTTTTATCTAGTATTGGTACATATAAATATATATATATATATATGTATATATAAACTTTCCGCCGTGTCCCCGCACCCGTGTCCTAATTCCGGATCCTTTTTTGCCGTGTCCCCGTATCCTGTTTTTTAAAATAGTAAGTGTCCGCTACATATCCCCGCACCCGTGTCGGACACCCGTACCCGAGTCCGAGCAACATAGGCTGTACAAAACACAATCCTGCACAATTGATCTTATAACAGAAGTACGTAGCACATTGCTTCTTCATGTTGCTTTTAAGCATGTCACTGAAGGACGGCGTCTCTAGTATTGTCACTACAGTAGAATATTCTTCGAAAATGTGCATCTCTTCTGCAGTTTACTTCTGTGTTTTCTGAGTTACCTCCTGACTCACATAGTTCACCTGAAAGGAATTAAACGAATTAAAAACTGACGCCAAAATGCTCAATATGAAAGCAATAATTAATTACAAACACTCTTTGCTTCGGCTCCTGTTGAAATATCCGTTGAAAATTGTGAAATAGAAAAAAAATTCAGAACATTTCAACAATCTCTCAATCTGGCCATCATCCACACAATAAATCAACTAATCATCCAATAAAAGGCTCTAATGTTGTCATCAAGGAATTGCAAGTATCACATAGCTCAATCAATTATGCCAAAACAACAAAAACAATAAATCAAACAACCCTTAATCATTACCTTTCAACTAAAACTGCCAAACGCCAATTCTGGTCTAAGCTTATGGGAGTTAGCAGGCAATTCTTTTTTTGCAGAAGGCTTTTGGGTATTGACAGTAGATTGATTCAACAAAAAAACAGTTTCATCCTTATTGAATGAACCAAAAGGAAACACGTGCAGAGATAAGATATAACCCATTCAGCACTTTTCAAACATATTTTTCCTAATTTAATTCATCCATCACATCTTCCAATTAGATCCAACAGGCCAAATGAGATTGTTCAGTTAGACTAATTTTGACAAACCATGGAGTCCTTATATGAGAAGACGGACCTCGTAAGAACCAACACAAGTAGTGAAGCGTCCAGAGAAGTACCTGATACATATAATTCACAATGGACTTATACTCAAATTGATTCATGTTAACAATGTTCCAGCAAGATAGATGACGACTCAATCCCTATGTTTAAAACAAACTGTATCCACACAATCTCGGAAATAACTCATTGTCCTCTTATGTTTCACACCCCAGAGAAACACCTCAATGATAATTTAATTTTTCTAAAGACAACACAAGGTGACACATTTCAAGTGAGGGATATGAAGCCTTTCTAGATTAGCAGAAGTGAGCGCTCTATAAAAGTATTAGTTACTAAGCCAGAAAAATAAATTCTATTAACTAATCAAGAGAGCACTACGTTGACCAGATTCCAGAAGACTAGCTGAGATATGGGCATCTTGCAAGCTTCCCAGAAATATATGGGCATCTTAGAAAACTACCTGAGATACCAATTCATCAAGCTTCCCACAATTCTTCAAAGAAGGAAAGACATCTCTTAAAGTTTAGCAAGTACTTTATCATACAAATTTTTTAAAATAAATTTTACACAATCAATTAGAATAAACAAGATCAAGAACCGTTCGATCAATATGCATACGTATATATTAAAATCAATACCCCAGGATTAGGAAACTGCAAATCAACTTTTCTAGACAGCACAACACTGCACAGCATATTAATACATCAATGGATGAGAACTCCAACATTTAACTGTCTTTGGGATCCTCTTTAGATTTCTTACAAGAATAAATTAGAATAAATTAACAGTTGAATGGAGGTATAAACGAAATAAGCAACCATTATGCTGAGGAAACCAGAAAAATGTACACATACAGAAGAAATTAACAGTGCATGATCCTACTAGAAGGAAAGAAAAAATCAATTCTGGCAGGACAATAGAGAAATCAGCAAATTTATGCTAACACAATTTAAACCTCCACTTGTTGCAATGGCCAAATATCGATTAGGTTGCATCACATCAGAAGCTTCTGTTGTTCAACAATTGGTCAGCAAAAAAAAACACAAAGTGGATTTCAAAAAATCAGAAATGAGGTTAAAAAAACAACAATCAGAACCGCACACGTAAAAAAAATTGAATAAAGGAAAATGAAGCTAACCGAAACACGAAACGCAGGACTTTCATTCCTGGGAAGGGCAATTATAGTGCGATAAGTTACCAAGGGTGTTCGGCACCCGAAGCCGCGTGGAACAAAGGGAGTTCGGCACCCGACGCCGTGCATTCACTGCACCGTCCGGCAGCCAATCGCCGCACGCGGCCTGCCTCGTTCGGCATCGACTGCCGAACGCCAAGAAGCATGTGCAACACACCAGGGCCGAACGGCCCTGGTCATCCACAGCCCTCCAAAACGCGAAAAAATCTTCTCTGGACCCAAATTCAATTACCAACACACACAAATGCAAATATATTCTTCCTAATCATAATAAGATACTTATAACAACAAATTCAATTGCTCGTATAAATTGTTAGATCAAATATGAAACCAAAATTTTTAACCTGTAACCATATCCATACAGTCAGTGTTCTTTTTCCACCGGCGATTTCTACGATAGCAGTGTACTTCTTCGGGAACACTTCGGTGCGTAAGGAGGAGGATGAATGATTGTGATTTTTGAGTGCCCATTCTGAAAATTGAGCAGCGACAGGTTTGGGCCTTTGGGGTCGCTTGTGGTTGTGGTTTGGTGATGTGGTGTATGTTATGTGGTGGGGTGTATGGAGTATTTTAGATTATTTGGGTGGTTGTTTAAGTTAAGGGTAGGTGGGTAAATTTAGATGGTGTGTATGTAGAATTCTATTAGTTATTTGAATTTTTAATTGGAGTGAATTTAGTAATGGGGTGATGGTAGTAAATTTGGGTGTATGAATAGCCCAGGTCATTCTCTTATGTCTCGAGCCTAGTGTTGCTTACTATGTCTTGGATTCATATGTGAAATTATTATCAGCCCTGCCCCTTACTCATCATATGTGTGAGAACGATGGCTATCTATGTGATTTACTCTGATTCTTTATCAAAAGCGGATTCTATAAAGAACATGGTGTATAGTATATATGGCCTGGTGTTGCGTTGGTGCCAATGAGGAAAGACTGACTTCAAAATGGTATAAAGAACATGATAATATTCTTGTAGCAATACTTCATTGGTTTTTCAAAAACTTTTCATTCTATAAAATTGGATTTTTTTGACAAAGAACTTATTGTTTATGAAGCATATGACTTAAGTTGGTTTGTAGCAACACATTGGTAAACTATAAGCATTGGAAATTATAAGATGTGTTAAATTATTAGAATTGTGTTGAACCTTAGTTGTGTAACTTTTTGCATTCCTTCAATACATTACTTTATCTCAGGTAGATCTTTCAATACTAAAGTTTATAATTCCGTATTTTTATTAACTTGTTAGAATTGATGTTTTCTCATATATCTCAATAAAAAAAATGTATATTCCAATTCGCAATTTTTTTTTTTACCAAAAAAAAAATAAATTTAAAATTATTTTATTTAAAAGGCCGCGGGCCGGTCCGCATAAACTGCAGCCCGCATGCGGGGCGGTTTGGGCCTAGGTATTTTAAGCCCACTCCGTTTAAGCCCAAAAAAACATGGGCCCCTGTGCGGGCCGGGCCGCGACGTCGCCGATGACAGATCGATTCTCTTTTCTGTCAGGTGTGCAGTTCATCTCTGTCAATATCTATCTGTGATTGAATTGTGGGATTGATTTATGTATTTGATGAAAGTTATTGTGATTGAAGAAGATTTGTGGCTCATTTTGTATGTGTCGTGTATTCATCTGAATTGTTGGTAGTTTCTGAGAACTCTGAAAAGTTTTGTTCTTTGATCTTTGAAAAGGCAGAGGCTTTCATTTATTACAAGTGTATTTAGTTGTTCAAGCCTGGCATTCCTATGTATACATATTTTGTGCCCGAGGTCAGTATGTTTGGCAAAAAGAATTTTGTGTTTTTTGTGCACATGATTATCAATCCGTCTGAATCTATTCTTGAATTATGCCTGCGCCTGCACTTCGCTTTCTCTTTCTTGAAGGAGGTTTGCAGTATTTCCTATGTAATTATTTTAAAAATGAACTTGTTGCTGTAGGCTGAGTTGGATCAAGGTTCCGGTTGAGTAAAACTTGGAAAACCAACTAAAAATGGCTGGAAAGGGTGAAGTGAAGCAACTTGATGAATGCTCGGTTTCCAAGTATGCTTCTGCCACTTTATAACATCACCCTCTTCTTTTTTATCGTACCTAATTCGCATTGAATAATTGGTATTTTGGTGATGATTTGCTCCCAATTCCTCTTTCTGAAACTTGTTGATTAGAGGCTTATTGTGTAATACTGTAATCTGTTCTTACATTATGCTTAATAAGGGACTTTATCAAGTATTTCAAAGTTTATAGGATAGGATGAGGTAACAGGGGAAGGTGTTTTAACATTTTATAAATTCACTTGAAATTGTTTTTATGCTGCACTTACAAAAATGAATCAATATGATTAATGAATATCTGGAGGAATGCCTATGAAGATAACTGGAAGATCACGCAAACTCCATGGAAGCATCCTTGATGCGAATGCTGATCAGTTTAAAAATGTTGTATTGATCTATCTAATGTTTGGTAAAGTTCTATTTTGAATCAAATACAATTGTGGCATGGTATGTGATATCACAGGATCATAAGATAAAATGAGTATAATGCCCCTGACATCGATGCAATTTATAACCATCCTTTCCCTTAAGTTATGTCACCAATGATTCGGTGTATTGAGCATGCTTTAGTTAGTTTATATTTTGACATGTTAAATACAATTTTGTCCGGGAGATGGACCATCATGCCTCATCCCATCCACATGGGTGCCCATTTGGAAATGCAAATCATTGTTCATATCAAACTCGTATTCGTACGTATGTGGCAGGAACACAATAAATTTTATTTGCAATGGATTTACCCAATTCCGAGTCCTGACAAAAATTGTTGTTATGATCTTTCAGTGCACTGGGCACATGGGTTTTCTCAGTAGTAGGAGCTTTGGTTGCAATCCCTGTTGGCATAAAACGGAAATCCCTGGCACCCCTGGTGTTCTTCGGCACAACTGGAACCATGCTGGATATAATAATGGGAATCAGTGCATGTGAAAGAGAGCACGCAGAGCGTCAAATAAAGCTTTTGGAAGAGCAAAATGCTGCTGCTACCGCCGCAGCTGATTTTGTAACTGAATCATCTCAATAATCTGTATGCATCCGGTTATGTTATTCCCTGTGCTGGCAAGTGCCAACAAAGAAACCTTGTGTGTTCTGGCTTTTTATATGGTGGTGAATTGGACATTCCAAAATAATCAATTACTACTATTAAATGTAATTGAAGGAAGGTATTTGTTGAGCAGCGTCAATACATACAATGGTGGTCAGCGTTAAATTGGAAAAAAGGATAAATAGGTCCTTTTTCTTTTCAAAAAATTCAAATCAGTCATTTTTCTATTTTATTACCAAAACAGTCCTCTACAAATGCTAATTATGTTTAAATCAGTCCTTTTTTCATTAATTATATTCTAATTGCTGACGTGGCAAGGGTTTTAATTTAAACCTGACACGTGTGCATAATATTAGTCATTTTTCTTTTATCTTTTGTCAATTCAGTCCTAAACTTTTATTTTGTTCTATTTAGTCCTCTACCCCAATCACTCATTTTTATATTAATTGGCCTCAAACCTTTCAAATTATTTCATTTTAGGTCCAGAACCTTAAATTTTTTATTATTACTAATCCATTTATCAAATAAATGCACAACATACTTCCATAAATAAAATTAAACACCAAACCTCATATATTGGGTTCGACTGCTTTGTTATCGGGTCTTTCAAGTACCGGAATTTTACGGACTCTCTCTAATAACCACTCGACCGCAACCGATTGTTCATTGGTTTTGGTTTCCTTCAGTAACAATCAACAGAATCTTACTTTGCGTCCTACCTTAGGATGTAGCAATATTTGAGTAAATGATTTAACTTGAATTTTTGGAAGGTTATGGATACAGGAAGCCTTGGTTTTATTGAAAAATATTAATATTATTAAAAATATTAAAAAAAATAGTCTGAATTTTATTGTCCACAAAGTATGATTGTGCTGATTGTTGCTGAAGGAAACCAGAACCAATGAACCATCGTTACGGTCGGGTGGTTAGAGAGAGTCCGTAAATTCGGAACTTCGAAGACCCGGTAACAAGACGGTCAAACCCAATGTATGAGGTTTGGTATTTAATTTTATTTACGGAAGTATGTTGGGCATTTATTTGATAAATGTATTAGTAATAATAAAAAATTTAAGGTTCTGGGCCTAAAATGAAATAATTTGAAAGGTTTGAGGCCAATTAATATAAAAATTAGTGATTGGGGTAGAGGACTAAATAGAACAAAATAAAAGTTTAGGACTGAATTGACAAAAGATAAAAGAAAAAGGACTAATATTATGCACACGTGTCAGGTTTAAATTAAAACCCTTGCCACGTCAGCAATTAGAATATAATTAGTGGAAAAAGGACTGATTTGAACATAATTAGCATTTGTAGAGGACTGTTTTGGTAATAAAATAGAAAAAGGACTGATTTGAATTTTTTGAAAAGAAAAAGGACTTATTTATCCTTTTTTCCGCGTTAAATTCTCAATTCCTTTTAACTGCAATTGTATTAGTGCTTTGCTTTCATATTGCAGCAACTGTCTGCAAATTAATAAGCAGCACTCCTCCGCTGCCTCAGTTGAGTACATACATACATAGATACAGTTACCAATCATTCAATATTTCAATCAACACGAGCTATAATCCCATCCCATATATGGCTCGTGGCTTGATCGGATTAGATCCATCCATCTAAAATGAGGGGGAGGTTGCTGGACGTCCTACAAACCAAAAGCTTGGGGACATTTAACTGTTAAGCCTACAAATGGCTTGGGAACTTGCCCGACAAAGCCTACAAATAAGCCTACAAATGTGGGTGGGGGGCGAACCTTGTAATTTTATAATATCAAATTTTTATAATTTTCTTTTTTCGGGGAAATTTTTTTTATAAATTTTTATTTTACATAATTTAAGTTATTATCGTCATACATATCCGGTGGGTCCGTAACAATTATAATGAGACGGAGATAGTATCTATCCAAGTATTATAAATGATGGGCGGGACCATTATGTTTCCAAATGTTGTTCTTTTTTTTTTTTTTTAATTTTCAGTCGGTAACATTATATTATTGCTGAAATCTGTACTGTCTTTTAACTTTCACTCATTTACATCACATCTTTGAATGATTCCGTTTACGATGCAGATCAGGAAATGAATGAGAAGTATATAAAAGCTTCATTTGATAAGTATGGAAAACCCTTAATGATTTTGAAGGTCATTCAAAGTGCCTGAGTTTTCAGAGTTTGCTGCTTTTTTTTTGTTTTTTTTTTTTCCCATATACTGAAATTCATAAAAATTCACATATGCTTTTGTTTTCTGCTTTTGTTTTTTCTTTTTTCAAGGCTCTTGCATATGTTTTACTTGTGATGTTGTTTTGGCGGGCACCAGTAACTATGATTAGAATCTAGTCACCATGTGCAACCCCTTGGTAGGTTCTCTTGATCCATGAATTTCATACCCATGCTACTATGTTCACTCACCTCACCATCTCCTGGGCTACTGCTCAATTTTAGCCTGATAGACAAGTAAATGAGTAAATAATTCCTTCGCAGTTTCAATTGCCGAGTTGAGGAGTAACTTTGTCCCTTGTCAACCTCTTTTGCAGGCAAACTACTATCTTGGAGGTCCGGAGCATCTGTGAAGGACAATGTTATGGTATTAAGATAACATATACTCCCTATTTACGTTATGTTTTCTATGTTGAATGGGATTATACAATCTTTAAATGATAAAAGGATTTTTTTTAATAATGTGTTTAGCTTGTTAATTACTTAATACTAGTGCTAGTTTAAGATTAAAGAACGATCAGTTTAATGGCGTTTGTCCATTAAGCCTTGATTGCAGAACCTATGAACCCTCCCCCATTGTTTACATATCCATTACCATTACTTGTCCTTGTAAACAATGGATAGGGTCTTGACTTTTGATGAACTAACCTCTGAGGCCTTTGGAAATTAAAGGTAAGTGTTTTTTAAGTAACTTCTCAAACTGTGGTGTTTTTTCTTGAGAGTTTTAGATATGAAGCAGGAGCAAACGATATTTTTTGTTGCATCTAGCAAAATTATTGCATATAAGTCTCATTGCATTGCTTCAACGCTTCCTGTCTGCTTGTATTCTGCGTCTTTCTTTTTAGTGCATGAGGGGAAGCTGGCTGACCATGCTTCATTTCATGCCCAATGCAGGTTGGGATAATTCCATGGTTGATAATATCAACAAGGGTTGGCAAGTTTGTTTTGCAGGAAGGTGTTTGACATAAGCATCTATCTATTGAAAGAGAATGAACCGCAAGCCATTAGCACATCACTCAAAATGCCCATTTGCAGACAGCTCTGAGTTTACATTCAAACCCAACATGTCTTGCTGGAATACAGATTGCAGCATTCACCCAACGGCAACCTGTTACTAGCCTTTTGCGGCATATAATTTTAGGTTCTGTTTATAGACAGCAATTCAATTTGGCAGATTACCCATCACTTAACCATATACTGTATGTTGCTTTTTTCATCATTTATTTATTATTATGCTTGGACTGATGAGTAGACAGACGGTAACATACATGATACACAATGGCGGCGTTAAAACTTCACTCCAAAAAACTATTGATGCAAATCATCATAAGAGAGAAACAGCCATTGATAAACAATTATGCATTAAACAGCTTCAAAAGTACCATCTCAAGTCAGCAGTAGGGTAGTTTCAGCTTGGTCGGAGGGAGGACACACATAGTAGTTAAGCAACACTATGTACATAATCTAGCAAATATCGCTCCAAGAGTCGTCGGTTAATAGATGACAGGCTTACCCTCCCAAGATTTAGCATAAACAGACTAATAAGAGTGATATGCTGGATTATTAGAAGGAATCTGAGATACAACCCACGAGTGTGTGGGTAGTAGAATATTGAAGTCGGAAAGAAATAACCAACAGCGTTGTGTTGTACTTGTACTGGATGAAGTGGCCAACAAAAACAGACCCTCATCACATCCCTGGGATTAGACACTTATATAAATAAAACCACCAGCAACTACAAATACAACTACAGATGAAGTGTGGTCTCTTATTGAATAAAGTTTCACCACAGGGCTAATTTCATCACTCACTCTAAAACCTGTACAGTACCTGTACCTTCAAGACACAGATGCCATGCCACCAAGAAAATCATTTTTCAAGAGCACGGCCACTCCCACCATGGTTGTAGACAAGTTCATTCTGGTAGCTAATGGAAAAATGAACACATATACAACCTCGCCACAATGTCAAGTGGGCCATCACCACCACCAGCGGCGTGAAGCACAACAGGAATTGTGGACAGGAGATTAACTGTGAGGGGGAAAAAAGCAGGTTCACAAAGGACTGTATCTGGATGAGTATCTCCACATCTTTTTGGCTCACCATCCTCCTCTCCCCCAAATTGGGGGGATGATTTCACTTCACCATTTGGATCAACCGGATTAACAATCAAGGCAACTTCTCCAATTGTCTTCCATCTTCCAGGACTACTTTTCCGGCCTGACCGTTTCTGTGAAGACTCACTCAGCACCAACGTTGATGTTTCATCTAGCCAGTGCACCATTAGGCCATCCGCTTCATCATAGTATATTCGCCGCTCAATCTATACTCAGAATGTCAAATATTGTAGGTGGAATGAATCAGTGGCATACTTCTTATTATCAAATGGAAATGTACTACATAAATAAACATATAAATAATGGACTATATAAATCAAGTAGAAACCAGACGATACTTACAGCTAGCTTCGGAATGTATATAGACATGAATTTAGGTCCAAGACCCAAAACTCGGGCCTCCAAACAGAGTATCTGCCAGAACAAAACACAGAAACAGTTTCAACTACTCATTCTTGTGTATCGGAAGTTGGAACCATGAAAGCTTTGCAAAGGTCAGAACAAGTGAATAACATCAGTGTGTCAAAAATCTTTCAGATAGGGTTGCTCTATTCCCAAAATAACCCTTTCATGTAGTACCAGCAAACATTATATACATATATGTCCCACTCCCATCATTCAAGCGAGAATTTTACAAACAAGTAGCAACATGCAGCATTAACTGGATTTCAGTTTACTAGATAATTGAGGATGTGTAAGGAGTTTTTTTTTTCCTTTTTTTGGAGGAGTCATTAAAGGCCTGGGAAAGGGGTGTGGGAGCCCATGCCATGCCACACAAATTACAAAGAGAACAAAGGGGCAGGGATAGGGGGCCGGCTGGGGATCCGAAACCCCCAACCTACAGGTTGGGAGTTGGGGGACTTACCACTAGAGTAAGTCCCCAATCCCATGTATAAGGAGTTGTATGAGAAATCACTTTCAAGCATATGTGACAGACATCAAACATATATATTTGTTTCAAGGATGAGAGATACAGCATGAAAAGTTGAAAGCCTCGAGCGCTCTATGTTGTAAGCAGAACATGGATACAATCAAATAGAACATATAACTGTTTAACAATTCCCATGAAAACATTAATCCTAAGTCACATCATCATTGGTGTGTACATATAAGGAGACTGAGAAAGAGCGAGAAGTAAAAACATGTTCAATTTTGAAAGTATCAAAATAACGATAGAAGACATACCTCTCTCTTTTTAAGCAAAGCCCACATATAGAGCTTATCAGTTGCATCTTTAACATGCCTGGTTCTTAGCCTCTTCTCATTACAATGAGCTGCCACATCAGTAAGTGTTTCGGCAGCTGGAACCCTATGTCTTGATGCTGCGGCAGATAGCGCTTCTTGGACTTCAGTAGATTCTATTTCATCTTTGTTATAGCACAAACCAGTAATACATCTGTTTATGGTTTCCACATTGGTTAGATTATCCTGTGATCTCTTGCACTTCAAGTAAGCCTCTTCAGCTGCTAAAGCTGCAGCCAGTGTTCGATGTACCACAATATCAGGATACCGGCGCAGCGGAGAAGTGAAGTGTGTGTAGAGAGGAACAGCCAGTGCATAGTGAAAAAGATCACTGGTGTCCTTCGAATCTCCACTGCAGAAGTATGAAGCCAACTGCATTGGCCTTGCAGCATATGACATCAGTATGTCAAAAAGTACTGAGTCATGCCCAAGTTCCCCCTTGATTAACTCCAATGAATGATGAAGATTTGCAGAGGAAGAAGCATCCAGTTTTAGACCATGCTTATGGCAGAAGGCTTCAAACTCACGAAGTTTTCTTGCATTAGGTTCGGGGTGCCTTCTTAAGAGAGCACAAGATGGGTAAGCTCTTGTTATCACTTCAGCGGTGGTTCTGTTGGCCAACAGCATGAACTCCTCCACAAGAAAATTTGAATCACTCCGACCAGATAGGACACTATCATATGGCATGCCTTCGTCATCAAATAAGAAAACTATTTTAGGGCTTTCAAGTGACAAAGCCCCATCTTTGAACCTATTCTCTCTCAAAACTTTTGATATCTTGTGAAGGGTTTTCACAGATTTAATCACATCGGACCATTCAAATTGGCCATATAATTCAGGCCACCCATTAACCATTTGATAAGAATCCTGAAAATTGAATGCCCCATCAATAATTTTCTGCGCATGCTCATAAGAGAGCTTGCAACATGACTGGATAATGGTGCGGCAGACCCATCGGTCTAGGACTTCACCTGCCGAATTGATGTCCCAAAATATAGAAAAAGCAAGTCTATCAACACCTGGATTAAGAGATGCTAAGTCATCGGAGAGCATCGAAGGCAGCATTGACAATTTCTGCTGCAATAAATAGACACTGGTCGATCGGATTTGAGCATCTAAATCAAGTGCTGAATCAGGACAGACAAAATATGAAACATCAGCTATGTGGACTCCCACCCTAAAAACACCATTTGCTAGCATTTCTACCGATAGTGCATCATCGAGATCAGCAGCACTGGCAGGATCTATAGTAAATATACATGATTTCCTGAGATCTCTTCTACACAGTAATTCCTCCTGTGGTATTTCCCAAGGGATCTGCGGAATACAGGAAATAACTTCAGGAGGAAATTCCGAAGCATCAATTGCATGTTCATATAAAATTGCAGCAAGCTGAGCTTCAACTTCACTACCTCTTCCAAAAATCTGAATTACAGAGGCATATGGCATATGACATTCTTCACCCCAATGAATAACTTGAGCTGCAACCAGATCAGATTCAATTGTCACATCACCTGCTCCCAAACGGTTTTTAATGATTTCTGGCAAGCTTCTCACAGGAACCATCATTTTGGTGAATTTGGGATCAGTAGGTGACAACAATATATATCCGTTATTGAGATCTGAATGGTGGTTGTTCTTCCTGGTGTTCTTCTTTTTCATCTCTCTGCTGTTTATCCACTGCTTCACACACAAAAAGCCTACAACTCTGTCCCGCCGACGAGACTTCTCAATGATAGCAACAACTCTACCTGTCGGACGCTTGGATGGGTATAAACTAGTTAAGGCACAAAATTTTTCCAATAAACTCATTGAATCATATTTATCACCAACGCATTGCCCTGTAGCATTAGATACAGTTTGTTGATAACTGTGAACATAACCATCATCTACCAGTTTACTAGTCGAACCAAAATCTGGCATTGTTCCATAAGAAGTTCCATTGGCATAATTAACACCACCCTCAGGGACAATTTCATCACTACTGGATATGACATTTTCAGACTCCAGGTATGATTTATTTCCTATGGTGGAACAATCTGGAATGTGTAAAACAGCTTCGGGACTATTACCATGACATCCTGAAATATTAGGAGTTTCATTTGAACCTTTCATTTTGGGCCACAATGATGGGGGGTCAATAATGATAGCAACAGTGTCTCCTTCAATCTACAACAAATTGTGACATCATATTCACGGTTAAAAACATCAAACCATTAGCAGTATGTGAATAACTACACCAAGAAATAAATCTGCTGAACACTTACAGCCCTATTCTGAGGCTCTACTCCACTAATGAGAACATCAGTCAGGGCTCCATCAATTTTGCAGTAAGCCTAAAATCAAATAATTTGAGAGTCCGCATTTAACGAAAATGAAACTAACCACTACAAACAGAAAGTGAATGAGTAGTTAGGGCAAACCTCAAGTTTGTTGTAAGCATTGACACGGAATAATGCTTTCAATAACTTACCATTCTGCAAAAGGAAACAAGAACTTTAGGGGAGAGAGAATATGGTAATATATCTACCAATGAAAACTCAATAAATTTCAAATTCTCAAATTTGAGTGAACCTCTAATGCTTCAGTAACAATATTGATAGGCCAATAGGGAGGGAAACATGTCCTTCGAGCCTGAAAATCAACTGGCGTAGCAATTAAGACCGGTCCAACAGTTTCACCACTAACAGCTATAGGTTCTTTATACACGTGAGAAAGTAGCTGCTGTTGTTCATCAGAAGTTTGTTCATTCACATAGGTCGACGGCGTTGAGCTATAACTTGCATAATGTTCTTGGGGTACATGGTGATACCTATTGGATACTACACGAGGCAAAGAGGTGTCACATTCTTTTGGCAGTTGATAATGCCCATTCGAGGTGACAGGGTTTGATGAGGTGCTATCCCGTTGCAAATATGATAGGTCCACACATCCTTCACTTTCATAACTGGAGGCTGAAAAAAATCCACGAGCATGAGAGACATCAGACCCTATCTAAGAAACAGCATATGCCTCGATATTTATTTTATCAAGAAACAAAATGGAAAATGCATAAGCAAGGTACCAAATACAGTATGCTCAGAGTTGTGGAGAGGGAATGGCTCAACACAGCAAGAGACACATGTAAAATTAAATATAACTAGCATATTTTTAATAAATGATAATCAACATTATCACACACACACACACACACACATGCATATACATGTATTCAACATCTCATTTCTAAAAAAAATTATACTACCTCCGTTTTTTTAGAAATGCGCCATTTGCATTAGGCACGCATGCCAATGCATATTTTCAAATATTAATAACTTAAATTGTATACAATTAAAAATTATGAAAAGTTGATATTATAAAACTACAAGTTTCGACGAATCTAACAAGATCTCACTTGACTATATTTTTTCTTCCATAACTATAACAAAAATTTGAGACAAAGTTAAACTATGAACAGTGCGCAAATTACCAATGTTGCATTTCTAGAAAAACGGAGGGAGTATTATCTAACCTGAGCAGTGCTCAAGAGCAAATACAACACAGCATGAGTGATATGAACTCCCTTATTGGTTTAAATTGAGGAAACTAATATTGAGGAAAGAAGAATAAAGCATGATCACATTTTATCCTTCACAGAAATTTTAATTGCGTATGAGTAAATCTAAATACAAGGAAATTGATTTGAAGAGGTGCACCACTAGGATAATCTAGCACAAGGCGCCTTCGACATGTGTGTCATTCTCCTTACAGCTAGAGATATTCTAAACTACCAAAAAAGATATTGACAGCAATAAAAAAAGTAAACAACGGAACAAATTTAATGTTGTTGAAGCTGTTTGTAGCAGCATTTGATTTGTTCCACTGGAATCTGAATCCAGAAAATTACTACCACTTTGCAACCACTTCATATTTTGTGGTGACACCACTGTAATTAATTACAACCAGCTTTTTCTCCATATTTTTTTTGTTGTTACTACTATCCCTAATTTCAACTTAGTCTCAATCACTTTCCATGACACCGACAAAACTTTCTGGATCCTCGGCTCACTGTATCTTTAAGAAAAGCTTATTGCACCAGATGACATCCAGTAATTCTGTATGACTGGTCATATAGTGAGGCTTCAACAAACACGGTTGCAGCTCGATTTGCCCTTATATACTAATCTAATTATCTAAAAAGCAGTAATAACTCCACTAAATTGTTAGCATAAGCACGCTTTAATGCCCAACATGTTTCACAACCAAAAAATTTCATTCCACAAATACATCTCAAATACAATTACACATGAAGCCCCCTTAGCTTCTCCAAATTCAACGAATTTCTATCCATACGAAGAAAACCCTTTAAATAAAAATAAATAAATAAATGAAAAACACAAGAAGATCACCAGATATAGGTTGCTTGGATTTCCTGGAGCGGCGTTTCTTTTTCTTATCCTTGAAAACGCTTTCAACAAAAGTTTCGAGAGTAGGGGTGGAATCCCCTGCCGATTCAAGAACCAAAACCCCCATAATTTCCCAAAATCACAAATAAAAAAATACGAACTTTTAAAAAAAAAAAAAAAAATGGAATAGATGAAAGTGGAATTAATTAAAAACAGGATCTTCCGGTTTTCCCAAAAAAATGAAACGGAAGAAGCGTGGAGAAAATGAAAGAAAAAAGAAAAGAAAGAAAAAAGGGTACGAAAAGAGAAGGCAGAGGAATTAGGGTATGTAAAGCCTTAGGCGTTGAGAAGGAAGAAGAAGAGGTAGGTAGGTGACGTGAGCGTAAATCGGGGGAGGGGGAAGATCGGAGATGGATGGGGTATCTATCGTATCTAACTACTCGAATATGAACAGTAGGCCGCTACACTGTTAGACTGTAGACGTATATGATTTTCACTTTGTAAGAAGAAAGTGAAGTATTTTGTGCTAACTTACTTTGTACCTCAAACCTCACCTCCTCTCATTATTATTGTCCGTCTGACTCTCATGCCTAATAAATTGGTCGGCGCCGCGCCGACTTTTCTCTTTTTTTTTTCTTTTTTTTTAAAAAAAATAAAAAAAAAAAATAATAATAATAATAAAGAAAAAGAAAAGAAGTTCCTTTTTACTCTCATCATTTCCTCTTTCCTTGCTTTCTTTTTCCCTTTTTTTTTTTTTCTTTTCCATTGCTGCAACCTTTTTCTTTTAAAATTTACATATTAAATGTTTGCTTATAAGTTTAATTCAACGAGCTGTTATATAGTACTACTGGGTTTCCCTTATTAATGTGTATTTGAACTAATTGCCCCTAAATCCTTAATAATTTTCCATACTTTGTTTTAACGACACTCTAAGTATAAAAGTATAGTAAGTACTTCTATATAACTATATCATAAGGGGCCTGGTGGGGCCCATGGCCTCCAATTTTTTTTTTTTTTTTTTCTGTTAGAACTATATCATAGAAGTAGTATTTTTTTATCTTTAAATCTAAGCTATAAATTCTTTCTAAATTATCTGTCATTTTTTGTAAATTCCCAATTATAAAATTCCCTTTCTCTAATTCCAAAAATTTTCAACTAGGATAGTACTCATAAGGATAGGGTGGCATATTTTAGGCATGGTTTATTTGCATGTAGTTTTAAAAATCTATTTAACTAAAATGATTTATGTTTATAAAAAGTCTACTAAGCCTATTAGATGGGGCTATTAACCCTATTACTAAAAGAAATTTGTGGAAATGCGATGACGAAATTGACGGCAAAATTTTATTGAAGTCTTCGCTTAATATTTTATCGCTTGACGGATTCCGTCGCCTTGCTTGTCGCCTAATGTGCCAGGCAACAAACAATGTGATAAAATCCATTCGTTACCTTCCCACAAAATTTTTGTAGTAAAACCTAATATATTTAAATAGATAGGCCAAGTTTAGCCTATAAAATAAGTTTATGAAAGATAATAGACCTGTTATTCAAAACAAGATAATAGACCAAATTCAAGCCCTACAAAATCAACTGAGTCTAGTCATAATGTATCTAAGACCCCCATTGATAAAATCCTGGGTCCGCCTCTGTATATATATGTATTTTTAGATTCCCACATGCCACCTATTATTCTACTAATTAAGCATACATGGTTAAATTTTCTTAAATAAATTATTGGTTTAATATTAGTAAAATGAATGGTGGAATTAGTTTTAGCTAAAGCTGCTTGTTTGTTGATATGGAAATTGGGAGCTGGGAATGTGAAAGCCAAGTTGTTGAAATTCTTACCAGTTGATGAGGTCAAGTATATATATACTATCTGTATCTATAAAACTAATTAATTTCAGGTGGAAGGAAGGAACTGCGTGCAGCAGGAAGGATCGATTGAATCAGCTGCTCGGAAAGAATCTAATTCCATTCCCATATATAGTACTTATTAGTACTAGTATATGAATGAATATGATGCTCTCTTTTCACCAGCAATGTATGTAAATAATTAATTAATGAATGAATATTGGTGGTTGATTACTTGCAGTGCAGTGCTCCTCTTGCATTATGTCTTGCCTTGCCTGCACTGCACCACACTCATCATCATCATCATCATCATATACTATATGATTCCTTATTAGTAATTCATCTATCTTCCCAATTCCCAATTCCCATGCATCGCATCGTCGTCTAATTAACTTATATAATTTTGTATCATCGTCATCATCATCATGGCCTCTCCTCCTCCTCCTTTCCCATTCATCCTTTTCCTATTACTGCTTTTCTCAGGTCAGCTAGCTGCTCCACCTGCTTCATCAATCATCAATCATCATATATATACGTATATAATAGCAATTTGCATGCATACTATATTATACTAATACATCCCTCGTTCGCTCAAAATGCATGCTTCCTTCATTTTACTCATCATCATCATTACTAGCAGCTACTTTTTAGTTTTAATGATTACTAGCAAGCACTTATACTACGTACGTATTGCACGCACTAGATAGCTAGCTAGCATATTTAATTTTATTACGCATTGCATTTTGATTTCTTTGATTAAATTCGATATATATCTTGTACGTACGTGTAGCATCATCCAAGGTGTCACAATGTGTAAGAACCTTCACCATAATAAACTACTGCCGCGAAACAGTCTGGCCGGCTGTAATGCCGGCCGGTGATGACGATGCTGCTGCTGGGGGTTCGCCGCTCCGCACTGGTCAGAGCGTTGTCTTCAATGCCCCGCTTTCCTGGAGTGGCCGGATATGGGGACGGACCGGCTGCAACTTTGACAGGAATAATAATAATAATAATAATAATAATGGGTCGTCGTCGTCGTGCGAGACGGGAGACTGTGGGCCAAACCTCAGGTGTGGTGGATCATCGGGCAAGCCACCGGCGTCACTGGCGGAGTTCACTGTGGGGGCTGTTGTGGACTACTATGATGTGAGCCTTGTGGACGGGTTCAATTTGCCCATGATAGTGAGGCCCATCAATGGCAGGGGGAATTGCAGCACAATAGGGTGCGACGGGGATCTGCGACGGGGATGCCCAAAGGAACTATCGGTGAAAGGCGGCAATGGGAATGGGAGAACGGTGGGGTGCAGAAGTGCCTGCGATGTGTTTAATACTGACGAGTACTGTTGCCGTGGGGTTTATGGGAATCCGGTCACCTGTAAGCCCACATACTACTCGCAGCAGTTCAAGAAGGTCTGCCCAACAGCTTATAGTTATGCCTATGATGATCCAACAAGTATATTCACCTGTTCCGGAACTGACTATATCATCTCCTTCTGCTCATCATCCAGGTCAAATTTAAAATCCTACTACTATATACTATATAGTATGAAATCAAATCAAATCAAATCTCTCTCCATTATACTACAGAGTATTATTTATATATATATATATATATATACATATATATCTTCGTTTATGCTAGCTACTATATAATCACTCTCCTCCATAATATAAGATTTATTTTGCAGGAGACAACCAGTCTGCACATATCATGATAACAGATTAATGTGCAGTGGATCATCTATGAGGATGAGGGGGAAATGGTGGATGATCATCATTCTTGCTTTGCTCATCACAAAATACCTGCTCTGCACCACTTGAAATTAGCTTATTGCCTCCACTACACTATGCATCTGTTTTCTGTTGAAATCATTAGCCGTTGGGGGGAGAGAGAGAGAGAGAGAGAGAGACTCAACCATAGTAGTATATCATAGGAAAGAAAGAAGACAGTTACTGCAGCAAATGTATATATTCATCAGAAATTAAAAAATCACCCAAATTTACGTCTCTTAATTTCTCTCTTCTGTGTGTGTTTCAACTTTCAATGAATATATATATATAGAACCACAACACTAATCCCAAAATTTGCAACTCTACTTGCAAACGTTATCAGCAAGAAATCAATGTGACTTCTGGATGCTATAATTTAACAGGCAACAGAATCTATCAATCACTAAATTATCAAAAACTGAGAATATAATGATGTGCCAGAGCGCTACTTCTCGGGTTTTACCTGCTGCTGGAACTGGTTGTCTTGGCCTTTTTCATGTTGGCAAGTTCTTCGACGAGCTTCTTCTCTTCCCGGTTTATTTGTTTTGGAATCTCAACCTGCACTTTAACCAACTGGTCGCCTCTCTTGTTTTTCTTGTTTAGGACGGGCACACCTTTTTTAGCCATGACTAAGGTTGTCCCGGGTTGTATGCCTGCTGGAACTTTAAGATCTACCATCCCATCTACTGTTGGTACCTTTACTGTTGTTCCTAGAATGGCATCGGTGTAAGGAACCTTGCACGTGTAAAGGATGTTGGTTTCATTGCGTTTTAGAATAGGATCTGGAAGAACATCGATGATGACAAAAAGATCACCGGGACGGCCACCTTTACTCCCCGCATTCCCTTCTGAATGGACCCTCAAACGGCTCCCAGAATCCACCCCAGGTGGGACTTTCAAGCTAATGCGCTTTAATTTCCTAACGCGGCCATCTCCACCACATGTATCGCAAGGGGTAGATTTTTCTCCAGTTCCATTACAAGATGAACATGCCATGACCTGCTGAAAGACACCTAATGGAGTCCTTGCTGATGACACAACTTGCCCTTGACCACCGCATGTGCGACATTTAGATGACTTTGTTCCAGGTTTCGATCCCGATCCATTGCAGGTGTTGCAGCTCTCAAGACGAGATATTTCAATATCTTTCTCAGTACCAAATATTGCATCTTTGAAATTCAGAACCAGATTATAGACTTGGTCTTCACCCTCCATGGCTTGGCGTCGAGAACCACTTCCTCCCATGCCCATACCACCCATGCTTCCCATCCCTTCAAATAATGACTCGAATATATCATATGCATTGCCGAAATCCTGCCATTATAGGAGACGTTACAGTACTTGCATATGGCAGAAACTAACATAAGGAAACAATATTCATATTTGCTCATTTTATTTTCAAAGGCACAAATACATACCCCCATACCCATGCCAGCACCTTCAAGCCCAGCCTCTCCATACTGGTCATAAACTGAACGTTTCTCATTGTCTGATAAAACCTGTCACAAAAGTTCTATCAGTACTGTTAATTCTACCACATTATGTCTTTTGGACTAGATATTCTACCTCATAAGCATTACTAATCTCCTTGAACTTCTGTTCTGCTCCAGGTTCTCTGCATTAAAAAAACATAAATATACTTATCACTTATACATAGTTTTATTTTAAAGGGCTGCAATTAGGGGTGGGCATCGGGTCGGGTTATCGGGTTCGGGTACCCGACAGTGTCGGGTTTTTGAAATAACTACCCGAACCCGACCCGTACAAAAGCGGGTACCCGAAAGTCGGGTACCCGATGAAGTCGGGTCGGGTTATGTCGGGTACCCGATACCCGACACATATATATTTTTTAGAAAAAAAAAAAAAAAAATTGATGCATACCCTATTCTACATAATCTTTGCCGACGTGGTTTGGCAGTACTTGGTAGCCTCGCCTTAAAATCTGGCCTTAATAACCATGGTTTATATTATTGGTACAGATAATGAAAGCCAGAAGGAAATCCTTGCAGTAGAATGAAAAATAATCCACATGTGTAATGCATTGAATAAGATTACAAAACAAAATCAATGGAACTCAGGCCATGTTGATTCATTAATTTGTGCTTAGAATCAAGCAACCAGAACTTGGATTAATGACATGCACTATAAACTAAGACAAAAACACTCCCATAGAAATAGCTTCAGATCAGGGAAATCCATAGAAATGTAGAGATATTGGCTGGCGAAACAAAGCACTCCCATTACAGCTAGCAAAATAAAATTTAATCAGACCTCCAATGATCTCATTAAAAATAAAATATTGCCTCCAGACTCGAGTAGCAGTGAGCATTGGTTCCTCTTTTTTCCAAAATATAAGAAACAAAACATATCATCTAGAGCAACAATTACTAAATAACAAACAAAATATAAGAACAATATTTTTGAATGGATGCAACACACCTAAGACAAACCATATCATCTTTTTCCAAAAAACGTTTTCCATGACATTATAAACTAAGACAAAAATAGAACCATGTCATCTATGATTCTTCAAACCAATTGTCACTTCAAGGTTTAATTATATCCACCATTAATAATAACAGAAAAAACCAATCTCCCAACTTCACAAAATTTTCAAGCTTCCACCTGCATTACATCATATAAGAGTAAAGTAATAATCATTAAGTGTGATTTGAATATTGTAAAATCATATAAATAAATATATATATAATAACTTACAAACCACCATCAAATATCAATTGTTGAGGCATCTCCAATCTTGCTTAATTCTATAAAAGAAAAAGAAAGAGTGCTTAAGAAAATATTTTAGAGTTTAAACAGTTAATTGATAAAATGTATATATAATAGAAAAAAGTCACACCTTGTTCAATTTCTTCAATATCATTATAATTCTCTTCCACCTCTTTTGATTTAGAACCTTTACGTAACCAGTCTTGTGTGCAAACAAGGGCTTGCACAATTTTAGGAGATAGTGAACTCCTAAAGGCATCAAGAACACGACCTCCGGTGCTAAATGCAGCCTCTGAAGCAACAGTAGATACCGGGATAGCTAAAATGTCACGAGCCATCTTTGACAAAATAGGAAATCGTTGAGAATTAACCTTCCACCAATTCAAAATATCAAAGTCTTCACAGTATGGATCAACCTCTTCCCCTAAATACTTCTCCAGCTCTGACTTGATTTGCTCCTTCTTTCCTCCTGTTTTAAATAATTTATATCTCTCAACCAAACTTGATCACACAGGATTTGAACAAATTGGATTTGACAAGCTTTCTGTGGGATCCAAACAACTTGAAGTTCCATATTTCAATTTGTATTCTTCAAACAGTTCTTGTAACCCAGATCTTATATTTTCTTTCAACACATATGTATTGAAAGAATCACCATACACAACCTCCAATGAAAACTCAAGAAATTCAAATTTGTGGCGAGGATCAAGAATCACAGCATAGAACAAAACCATATTCATTTTCTCAAGTGACCCCCAGTACTTGTCAAATTTCTCTCTCATTCTTTTGGACATCTCCCTCAACTCAAAATCATCACTTTCCAGCCACTGCTTCAGAAGTTCCTCAACAGCATTTATCTCTTGAAATATGACATTTGATGTCACATAATTTGAACCAGAAATGCGCAATGTTAACCTATAAAAATGCTCCAAGAATTTCACTAAGAGATCAGCTCTATCCCAATCATAACTCATCGGAACACCTTCATAAGGAGACTTGCTAAGATCAATAACATATAGCCGATCTGCATCCTCATAAGCATCAAATGCTTTCTTGAGAGAAAGCGCAGCCTCCAACATCAAATAGGTGGAGTTCCACCTAGTAGGTACATCAAGACACAACAGCTTCTTTGAATCTATTTTCGCACGATGAATACAATCTTTAAACCGTTGATACCTTGCTGGTGAATTCTTTATATATTTTATGGCTCCTCTAATACGACAAATAGCCATATGCTCGTCTTTGCTCTTCAAACCATCTTGCACAATCAAATTTATAATATGTGCAACACACCTCATGTGGACATACTTTCCACCTAAAATACTTGTTCCCCAAATATCAAACTTCCTTTGCAAATGTGCTATTGCTCCATCATTAGATGAGGCATTGTCAACAGTGATTGCAAATACCTTCTCAATACCCCAGAAAACCAAGCAATTCTCCAAGCATTTGCCAATTTCTTCAGCTTTATGCCCCCAAATGGGACAAAAGTTCAAAATCCTCTTTTGTAGTCTCCAATCATTGTCAACAAAGTGTGCTGTTAAAGACATATAATTCACCTTTTGGAGTGATGTCCATGTATCAGTAGTGAGGCTCACTCTTTGGGCATGTTGTTGTAAGAAGGACTTCAAATTCTCCATTTCAGTCAAGTACATGTTATATATGTCTCTGGTTATTGTCCTTCTTGATGGAATTGGAAACATCGGACATGCGATTGACATAAAATGACGGAAGCCAGGATGTTCAACTGTTTTGAATGGAAGTTCATCCATCACTAGCATTGAGCATAAAGCATTTCTTGTCTTGGTCTGATCATATTTCCAATTAACCAATGATGTTCCCTTGCCACTTTCATAAGCAGGTAGACACGAAACTCTAGCCTGACTTGGGTCAACACCACGTGGCTTTCTATTACAAATTTGATAGTGATTCTTCAAAGGTTTTGTTCCATGCTTTTTTGGATCAGCTTTGATGACGGCACTGCAATATTTGCATTTAGCTTTCTGCACTCTGTCCTTTTCACACATATATCCATCAAAATGGTCCCAATATTCTGATGTTTTCGGTCTTTTCTTTGCCTTCTTGTCCTCGTTCTTTGCTTTCAGGATAGCATCAATATCGTCCTTTTCACCACAATCTGTCCCAAGAACATCTCTGATATCTTCATTTGTATTTATGGTATCATTCCCAACAACTTCCTTTGTACCTACAAATTATAATTGAGGAAAATGAATATAAAAAAGTTAATTTCTGATATGAGAATAAAAAGTACTACTATGTAATTTATTAAAAACTGTAAGATGAAATAATTGAAACATTTATCCATTTTTGTCAAATTGATTCCTTCTATCCAGTATCTACCCCAACGTCGTCAATCCCCAGATAAACAAGCAAACAAATCGAAGCAAAATTATCAACGTAAAATCAAATTTACCAACAATTGCAACACATTATCGAAAGGAAGAAAATAGTTGAACATCCGAAATCCACTATACCAGGAAGGACGACATGAATATATACAATACACAATAGCTTAAGACAAAAATATATGAGGACAAAAAATCCTTTTGCACATGAGGAGTGAGGACTTAAAATGTCAGTAGCTTAAGACAAAAATGTATACACTATAACACTACACAGTCCCTATGCAACAAGAATAATTTTATGAAATTGTCGCATTCAATTACCTTCAATCTCCATCCGTTGATTCCGTTCAATTGTAAGGCAGATTGATGCAGCCTGCACGTCAAGCAACAGATAGAATTTCGTTTGTTGAAGCAGTAAGCCAGTAACTCGTAAGTTTCTTCTGTTCAAGGTGGTAACTTCTGAGGAGTTATGGCTTATGGGGATGGGGAAGTAAAAGAATATGAAAGGTCTAAACATGAACGGTAAGATTTAATCAATAAATATAATAATTTATTTATATATATATTATCGGGTACCCGATACCCGATCGGGTAGTAAATGAAAACCCGATATCCGACCCGATTAATTAGTGTCGGGTTCGGGTAACCGATCTATCGGGTTTTAAATATTGATACCCGATGAAACCCGAACCCGAAAGGCCGGGTTCGGGTCGGGTACCCGAAACCCGACTAAAAATGCCCACCCCTAGCTGCAATTCCATTTGATTACACACCAAGTTGAAACATATGCCATATCCAAAAAAGGTATAGCTTCAAAGAGCTTTGATAAGGTTCCAATCGCATTTAACTATTAAAGTTTATTCAGGCTCCTCTGTATATGAGCACACATGTAACACCCCCGTTTTTAAAATATAGTTTGGCAGGAGTGTTACCGCCACATCCCTTAGTCAAGCTCGCTACGGCTAACTTGACTAAGAAATGCTAAGGCTAACTGTAGGAATTTTGATTAACCTAAGTGTCTTAACTTCGGAATTTCGGTTAAGTACTTGAGTTCTATAAAGTTGTGTCGAGGGGTTCCCAGGAAAGGGAGGTGGGCCACCGGCTGACGGGCCTTGTTATCACCAAGCCTCCTTAGACAGAAGCCCCCTAGCAACTCGATAGTACACAAGTCTAATTTGTATTCCTCGGTTTAAACACAATTAATACTAAGGCATGATGAAATTTCTAGTGCTATTAGGAAAAAGGACAATACTTTATTAATAACTTTATAACATAAGAAATTTCATTGGGCCCATGGCCAAAACATTTGTTCTAAAAAAAATAGTTTGATGCGAGAATTTGAAAGAGTCATATTTTAAAACCTCCCAGGCCCAAGTGCGTGCACAACTTCTTGAATGAAATTTACCCTGAAAAAGGAAAAGGACAACAAATAATCAGCAACAATGCTGAGCAAGCTAGCCTCGTTCCGAGGGCCCAAATATCCATTTAAAATACACAACATATATTCACAATATCACTTTGGCTGCAGTAACTAGCCGCGGCCCAACATGCACATGATGATACAGCTATGAATTTAATACCCGGGTAAACTAGACCGCGAACCGCGACTTACGTCTAGCGAAACATAGGCTCAAAACATGTGGGTCTAAGGGAGGAAACCGTCCTACCACTTAGCCAGAGGGGAGTTCGGTCATCCACAACTCAGGTACCACCGCGGTACTCATGCCCTCAAATCATTTAAATAATATCCACAAAATGACCCAACGGTCCAATTTAAGTTCGACATCATGGGCCTAGCCCGAAAACACGCGATTAAAGGTTTTAAAAGCATTTTGACGTAAAATTAGGATTAAAATCCCAAAAACTTTTAACACTAATGCATGAACATAAGATTAAAGCAATTAAAAGCAATTCATGCATATAATTTAAGAACTTTGCATGGAACTTAAAATATACGGGTAAGACTAGCTTACTCTTAACAGGAACAAGCCTTAAGAACCTTCAAGTATCTACTATCAACCTTCGAACTCCTTGCTCCAACCTTCGAGCACTCTCAACTTACTAACACTAAAGAAGAATATAAGGGAAAAACTAGAGAGGAGAAAAGAAGAATGGTTTTTGGTGTGAGTAGAAGAGTGAATAGTAGGGGGTATTTATAGGTGGGTTGGGATGGGGGTTATGGAATGGGAGTTAATGTGAAATCCCTTGATTTCAGCCATTTCCTCCAGCCCTCTCTACACAGCCTGCCACAGCTTGTGACAGCTACAAAAACCTTCCAAAATTAAGTGTTTTGGATAGGTTTTGTAGTCCTTATCCAAGGTTAAAGTAGGTGGCTGCAACCCTAATTTTTAGGGCTCTAAAAATGGGCTAATTACCCTTAATCCAGCCTGATTAGATAGCCCAAAGTAGGCCACCAACACAGCCCAATTCTGCCCCTAAATCAGTCCACTAACATGTTTGTTAAAATCTAATTCTCACTTGTTGAAAATAATTTGGCTCCAAAGTAAAGTTACCGTTGTACTTCCGGATTTTGGTAGTTAAAAAGTTGGGTGTTACATTCTCCCCTCCTTAGTTTCACAGTTATGTCCTCATAACTGCCATTCTTGCTGAAAGAGCTCGGGGTACTTGCTCATAACTTCAGATTCCAACTCCCAAGTTGCATCTGCTTCGCTGTGGTTGGACCACTGAACCTTAACCATTGTGACAGTCTTATTTCTCGTGGACCTCTCCTTAACAGCTAAAATCCTTACTGGATGCTCCTCATAAGTTAGATCTTCGTTCAGTTCAATGACTTCAGGCTGTAGCTCCCTAGCTGGGTCATGGTGATACTGTTTCAGCTGGGATATATGGAACACATTGTGGACTCTAGCCAACTCCTTGGGTAGACCCAATCTATAGGCTAATTCCCCAATCCTCGCTGTTATCTTGTAAGGGCCTATGTATCTCGGGCTTAGCTTCCCTCGCTTTCCGAATCTCATTACTCCTTTCATAGGAGATACTTTCAACATCACTTGGTCCCCAATGTTGAACTCGCCTTGTCTTCGTCCTTGATCGGCATATGTCTTTTGTCGATCTTGGGCAGCCTTCATTTTCTGTTGGATCACTTCTACCGCTTTCTTGGATTCCTCAATCATCTCAGGTCCAATCGCTATAGTTGGTCCAGATTCGGCCCAACATAATGGACTTCGACATTTCCGTCCATATAGTGCCTCAAATGGTGCCATTCCTATGCTTGCATGATAACTGTTGTTATACGAAAACTCGATCAATGCTAAGTGATCTTCCCAATTTCCTTTGAATTCCAGCACGCAAGCTCGTAACATATCCTCCAATGTTTGAATGGTTCTCTCGGTTTGACCATCAGTCATTGGGTGGAATGCTGTGCTCATCTTCAACTTTGTGCCCAAGGCTTCTTGCAGCTTGGTCCAGAAGTTTGATATGAACCGCCTATCTCTGTCTGATACGATATCTTGTGGGACTCCATGCCGTCTAACCACATTTTCTACATATGCCTTTGCCAGTTGCTCCATGCTCCATGTTTCCTTCATTGGGATGAATATCGCTGCCTTAGTGAGCCTATCTACGATGACCCAAATTTTGTTCATTCCACGTAGGGTTTTTGGTAAACCAGACACGAAATCCATGGAGATGCTGTCCCATTTCCATGTGGGAATCTCCAGTGGCTTGACCATTCCCAAGGGCTTCTTCCTTTCGGCCTTGATCCTTTGGCAAGTGGGACATTTTTCCACGAACTCCGCTACCTCTCGCTTCATTCGAGGCCACCAGAACATCTTCCTTAAGTCCTTGTATAACTTATCTCCTCCAGGATGGACCGAATATGGAGTCTCGTGTCCTTCCTCCATGATTCTTCTCTTTAGGTCGGCACACTTAAGTGGTACACACCATCTACCCTTGTACCTTATACTTCCATCTTCGTGGATCTTGAAGTCACTAGCTTGTCCTTGAGCCATCTTTTCACGGATTCGCTCTAACTTCACATCACCATCTTGTCCTTCACGTATCTCATCAAAAATGGAAGGTCTTATTGTCATCACGTTGATCATGGTAGTCACTGTGCCTTGGCGGATCAACTCTATCTCCATGCGAGCTACTTCCATGTACAACTCTGGTGGGAGTATCCTTGTGTTGGCCAGTTGAGCTTTTCGACTAAGAGCGTCAGCTACCACGTTTGCTTTACCTTCGTGGTATGCTATGTCCAAGTCGTAGTCCTTGATCAACTCTAGCCATCTTCGTTGTCTCATATTCAGTTCCTTTTGCGTGAAGATATACTTAAGGCTCTTATGGTCGGTGTATATCTTGCAACGCCTCCCATATAGGTAATGTCGCCAAATCTTTAGCGCGAACACCACCGCTGCTAACTCGAGATCATGAGTTGGGTAGTTCTCCTCATGTGGTCTTAGTTGTCGGGATGCGTACGCCACAACCTTCTTTTGTTGCATTAGAACACATCCTAACCCTTTCTTTGATGCATCGCTGAAGATCTCAAAGTCTTCGCCTTCCATAGGCAGAGTTAGTACTGGGGTCGTAGTGAGTTTCTCCTTTAGTTGCTCAAAGGCTTGTTGACACTCCTCTGTCCAGTTTATCTTCACACCTTTCTTCAATAACTGAGTTAGTGGTCGGGCAATTTTAGAGAAATCCTTCACGAACCTTCTATAGTAGCCAGCTAGTCCAAGGAAGCTTCTCACGTCCGTTTGGCTCTTGGGTATCGGCCAGTCGGCGACGGCTGAGACTTTAGCTGGGTCCACCGACACACCCTCCTTCGATACCACGTGCCCTAAGAACGCCACTTTGTCTAGCCAGAACTCGCATTTAGATAGCTTCGCATATAGCTGGTTGCTCCTTAGTAAGCCCAAGACCAAGTGTAGGTGTTGAGTGTGTTCTTCCTCGTTTTTGGAGTATATCAATATGTCGTCTATGAAGACCACAACACATTGATCTAACAACTCCCTGAACACGCTATTCATTAGGTTCATGAACACTGCTGGTGCGTTCGTCAGTCCGAAGGCTAGCACCGTAAACTCATAGTGTCCATATCTTGTTCGGAATGCAGTCTTAGGAATGTCTTTCTCCGCGATCCTAAGTTGGTGATATCCAGACCTTAGATCAATTTTTGAGAATACTTTGGCTCCTCTCAGTTGATCGAACAAGTCGTCCACTCTGGGCAATGGATACTTGTTTTTGATTGTGACTTGGTTCAGACCTCTGTAGTCAATGCAAAGTCTCATACTCCCATCTTTCTTCCGCACAAACAACACCGGCGCACCCCACGGTGAGGTACTTGGTCGGATGTACCCTTTGTCCAATAAATCCTCGAGTTGTTCCTTTAGCTCCTTCATCTCGGCTGGGGCCATTCGATAGGGCGCTTTAGAGATTGGCTCGGTCCCTGGTGCTAGATCGATTGTGAACTCGATATCCCTTTCCGGTGGCATTCCCGATATTTCTTCCGGAAAGACGTCTGGATATTCTCGCACTACTGGAATTTGCGCCAATGGGTCCTCCTCTGCTTGTAGGTTGTACACATAGCACATGTACATTGGGTACCCCTTCTTGATCAAGCTTCTTAGTTGCATGGCGTTTACCACCTTTACGTTTGCTGTACGAGGCTCAGCGTAGTATGATATCCTCCTCCTTCCAGGTGCTTGTAAGACTATCTTCTGTTGAGCACATTCTATCCTTGCCTTGTATTGGGTCAACCAATCCATGCCCAATATCACGTCAAAGTCCTTTAAGTCGAATTCAACCAAGTTGGTTGTGAAGTCGACATCCTTAATTGTGATGGGTACACCCTCATATCGCTTATGACATCCTATCACTTCTCCGTTAGGTAGAGAAATTCCTAGGTTCAATTCCTTAGATTCCCTCAACCCTAAGGCTAAGGCTCTACGATTTGCTATAAACGAACATGTTGCGCCACAATCAAACAATACATGGACAGGTGCATTCTTAATCGTAAAGGTACCTGTCATGACGTCCGGATTCTCAAGCAGATCAGCCCTATTCACCACATTCAGTCTTCCTCCTTGGTTTGGCCCTCCTTGTCTATCTCTGGGTTCATTCTGGTTATGGTTTGGGTTTGGCGGTCCGTGAGGACGATATCCGCGATTGTCATTCCCATTGCCTCCTCGTCTATCCTCATGACGATGATCCCGCCGGTTGTCTCTATCCCGACGGTCATCCCTGCCTTGCGGAAGTCTTGCTAAGTCATCACGTACTTGAATCCTTTCCATTCGAGTGTTGCATTCTCTAGCTATGTGTCCCTTACGGCCACATCTGAAGCACTCATCCTTCTCTGGGCACCGCTTGGTCCAATGTTTCCTGTGACAGCGGGGGCAAGGTGTTGGAGGATTTCCTCGAAACTCTCTTCCAGGGTTCCATCTATTGCGCTCTTGGTCTCTGCCATGATTCCGGTTTCCATCCGTGCCTTCATCATACCTCCCCTTCTTTTCTGGGCGCGAAGGTTGAACTTGGGTACGACTGGACTCAGCAGCAACCCTCTTAGTAGGTTGTTTAACCCTTTCCATCGCAGTAGCTCGATCATAAACCTTCTGCAAGCTCACAAATTGCTTGCCTCCAAATGACTCCTTCAGATACTGGTTAAGCCCTAGCTCAAACTTTTGAGCTTTAGTTCTTTCATTTGGTACCAAGTCCGGTGCGAACCTCAGCAACTCGTTGAACTTTTCAAAGTATGCTTGGACTGTCATGTCGCCTTGTTGCAGTGTCACGAACTCCACATACTTAGCATTCTTAACGCTAAGTGGGTAGAACCTTTCCCTCAGCTGTGCTTGCATTCCTTCCCATGTGTCTGGCGGGTTTTCCAAGGATTTCCACCATGTTGTAGCCATTCCAAGAAGGTAGAAAACAGCTACTTCCACTTTGTTTTCAGCCGGGCACCTAACCGCATCAAGTAACTTGTCCATCATCTCTATCCAGTTCTCTAACTGGGCAGGATCCTCTTGGCCACCATAGGTTGGAGGCTTGTATCGATTGATTAACTCCAAGTAATCCACTTGAGGTGGTGCTGCCGTAGCACGCTCCTCATCTCGTTCCATTTGTCTTTGTAGGGCAGTACCCAAAATCCTAACCATTTGCTCCAATGGTCCTTGGCCTCCTTCAGCCCCAACGTTAGGCATCGGGTTGGCACCATTCCTACCGTTTCTAAGGTTCCTTGCCATTCTAATCAATCACAATCACCCCAAACATAAGTGTCAAGTAGGTTAGGCAGTGCAAGGAAATTTAAAGCAGTCACATCGATGCCAAGGAAAAGTCAATCATAACTCATAAGTTTTATTGGGCGGTAACCCGCGATTTTACGAAAACAGTGTAACTAAGATCCAAAGGCAATATAAAGCAACATGGGAAAGCAAATAACTAATGACAAAATCAGACTCCGCTAGATGAGCCTAGACTCGCGCTAACGGAGTCAGAGCTAACAGTCTCGGCCCGAACAGGTGAACTTCTACGAGCCCTTTTACGACTGCGTATCTTCATGTCGACGATCTTAACCTTGAGGCCGGCAACCTCAGTTTTAAGAGCATCACGCTCCTCGGTGCGGGTCCTTTCCCACTTCTCATAAGTTTCAGATCGAAACTTATACCAATCCGCATCGCCTTGAGCAGTTTCTAGCGCTGCTTCAAGTTCTTGAACCCTCTTTTGAGCTTTAACAAGCTCCTCAGCTAGGATAGGCACTGTCTCGAGAACTTTCATCAAATCCGCCATCTATTAAGTTTATCTAGTTAATAAGAGATACATAACGAATATGACCCTTAGATGTCTATATGCAGTGCATGTGTCCCCCCAAAATATACTTTGCAAAAATTTTCAAAATTGATGCATAACTCTTTGTATCAAAGGGTTTCAAAAGAAAAGACCGTTATCCTCTCTGATACCACTCTGTAACACCCCCGTTTTTAAAATATAGTTTGGCAGGAGTGTTACCGCCACATCCCTTAGTCAAGCTCGCTACGGCTAACTTGACTAAGAAATGCTAAGGCTAACTGTAGGAATTTTGATTAACCTAAGTGTCTTAACTTCGGAATTTCGGTTAAGTACTTGAGTTCTATAAAGTTGTGTCGAGGGGTTCCCAGGAAAGGGAGGTGGGCCACCGGCTGACGGGCCTTGTTATCACCAAGCCTCCTTAGACAGAAGCCCCCTAGCAACTCGATAGTACACAAGTCTAATTTGTATTCCTCGGTTTAAACACAATTAATACTAAGGCATGATGAAATTTCTAGTGCTATTAGGAAAAAGGACAATACTTTATTAATAACTTTATAACATAAGAAATTTCATTGGGCCCATGGCCAAAACATTTGTTCTAAAAAAAATAGTTTGATGCGAGAATTTGAAAGAGTCATATTTTAAAACCTCCCAGGCCCAAGTGCGTGCACAACTTCTTGAATGAAATTTACCCTGAAAAAGGAAAAGGACAACAAATAATCAGCAACAATGCTGAGCAAGCTAGCCTCGTTCCGAGGGCCCAAATATCCATTTAAAATACACAACATATATTCACAATATCACTTTGGCTGCAGTAACTAGCCGCGGCCCAACATGCACATGATGATACAGCTATGAATTTAATACCCGGGTAAACTAGACCGCGAACCGCGACTTACGTCTAGCGAAACATAGGCTCAAAACATGTGGGTCTAAGGGAGGAAACCGTCCTACCACTTAGCCAGAGGGGAGTTCGGTCATCCACAACTCAGGTACCACCGCGGTACTCATGCCCTCAAATCATTTAAATAATATCCACAAAATGACCCAACGGTCCAATTTAAGTTCGACATCATGGGCCTAGCCCGAAAACACGCGATTAAAGGTTTTAAAAGCATTTTGACGTAAAATTAGGATTAAAATCCCAAAAACTTTTAACACTAATGCATGAACATAAGATTAAAGCAATTAAAAGCAATTCATGCATATAATTTAAGAACTTTGCATGGAACTTAAAATATACGGGTAAGACTAGCTTACTCTTAACAGGAACAAGCCTTAAGAACCTTCAAGTATCTACTATCAACCTTCGAACTCCTTGCTCCAACCTTCGAGCACTCTCAACTTACTAACACTAAAGAAGAATATAAGGGAAAAACTAGAGAGGAGAAAAGAAGAATGGTTTTTGGTGTGAGTAGAAGAGTGAATAGTAGGGGGTATTTATAGGTGGGTTGGGATGGGGGTTATGGAATGGGAGTTAATGTGAAATCCCTTGATTTCAGCCATTTCCTCCAGCCCTCTCTACACAGCCTGCCACAGCTTGTGACAGCTACAAAAACCTTCCAAAATTAAGTGTTTTGGATAGGTTTTGTAGTCCTTATCCAAGGTTAAAGTAGGTGGCTGCAACCCTAATTTTTAGGGCTCTAAAAATGGGCTAATTACCCTTAATCCAGCCTGATTAGATAGCCCAAAGTAGGCCACCAACACAGCCCAATTCTGCCCCTAAATCAGTCCACTAACATGTTTGTTAAAATCTAATTCTCACTTGTTGAAAATAATTTGGCTCCAAAGTAAAGTTACCGTTGTACTTCCGGATTTTGGTAGTTAAAAAGTTGGGTGTTACATTCTCCCCTCCTTAGTTTCACAGTTATGTCCTCATAACTGCCATTCTTGCTGAAAGAGCTCGGGGTACTTGCTCATAACTTCAGATTCCAACTCCCAAGTTGCATCTGCTTCGCTGTGGTTGGACCACTGAACCTTAACCATTGTGACAGTCTTATTTCTCGTGGACCTCTCCTTAACAGCTAAAATCCTTACTGGATGCTCCTCATAAGTTAGATCTTCGTTCAGTTCAATGACTTCAGGCTGTAGCTCCCTAGCTGGGTCATGGTGATACTGTTTCAGCTGGGATATATGGAACACATTGTGGACTCTAGCCAACTCCTTGGGTAGACCCAATCTATAGGCTAATTCCCCAATCCTCGCTGTTATCTTGTAAGGGCCTATGTATCTCGGGCTTAGCTTCCCTCGCTTTCCGAATCTCATTACTCCTTTCATAGGAGATACTTTCAACATCACTTGGTCCCCAATGTTGAACTCGCCTTGTCTTCGTCCTTGATCGGCATATGTCTTTTGTCGATCTTGGGCAGCCTTCATTTTCTGTTGGATCACTTCTACCGCTTTCTTGGATTCCTCAATCATCTCAGGTCCAATCGCTATAGTTGGTCCAGATTCGGCCCAACATAATGGACTTCGACATTTCCGTCCATATAGTGCCTCAAATGGTGCCATTCCTATGCTTGCATGATAACTGTTGTTATACGAAAACTCGATCAATGCTAAGTGATCTTCCCAATTTCCTTTGAATTCCAGCACGCAAGCTCGTAACATATCCTCCAATGTTTGAATGGTTCTCTCGGTTTGACCATCAGTCATTGGGTGGAATGCTGTGCTCATCTTCAACTTTGTGCCCAAGGCTTCTTGCAGCTTGGTCCAGAAGTTTGATATGAACCGCCTATCTCTGTCTGATACGATATCTTGTGGGACTCCATGCCGTCTAACCACATTTTCTACATATGCCTTTGCCAGTTGCTCCATGCTCCATGTTTCCTTCATTGGGATGAATATCGCTGCCTTAGTGAGCCTATCTACGATGACCCAAATTTTGTTCATTCCACGTAGGGTTTTTGGTAAACCAGACACGAAATCCATGGAGATGCTGTCCCATTTCCATGTGGGAATCTCCAGTGGCTTGACCATTCCCAAGGGCTTCTTCCTTTCGGCCTTGATCCTTTGGCAAGTGGGACATTTTTCCACGAACTCCGCTACCTCTCGCTTCATTCGAGGCCACCAGAACATCTTCCTTAAGTCCTTGTATAACTTATCTCCTCCAGGATGGACCGAATATGGAGTCTCGTGTCCTTCCTCCATGATTCTTCTCTTTAGGTCGGCACACTTAAGTGGTACACACCATCTACCCTTGTACCTTATACTTCCATCTTCGTGGATCTTGAAGTCACTAGCTTGTCCTTGAGCCATCTTTTCACGGATTCGCTCTAACTTCACATCACCATCTTGTCCTTCACGTATCTCATCAAAAATGGAAGGTCTTATTGTCATCACGTTGATCATGGTAGTCACTGTGCCTTGGCGGATCAACTCTATCTCCATGCGAGCTACTTCCATGTACAACTCTGGTGGGAGTATCCTTGTGTTGGCCAGTTGAGCTTTTCGACTAAGAGCGTCAGCTACCACGTTTGCTTTACCTTCGTGGTATGCTATGTCCAAGTCGTAGTCCTTGATCAACTCTAGCCATCTTCGTTGTCTCATATTCAGTTCCTTTTGCGTGAAGATATACTTAAGGCTCTTATGGTCGGTGTATATCTTGCAACGCCTCCCATATAGGTAATGTCGCCAAATCTTTAGCGCGAACACCACCGCTGCTAACTCGAGATCATGAGTTGGGTAGTTCTCCTCATGTGGTCTTAGTTGTCGGGATGCGTACGCCACAACCTTCTTTTGTTGCATTAGAACACATCCTAACCCTTTCTTTGATGCATCGCTGAAGATCTCAAAGTCTTCGCCTTCCATAGGCAGAGTTAGTACTGGGGTCGTAGTGAGTTTCTCCTTTAGTTGCTCAAAGGCTTGTTGACACTCCTCTGTCCAGTTTATCTTCACACCTTTCTTCAATAACTGAGTTAGTGGTCGGGCAATTTTAGAGAAATCCTTCACGAACCTTCTATAGTAGCCAGCTAGTCCAAGGAAGCTTCTCACGTCCGTTTGGCTCTTGGGTATCGGCCAGTCGGCGACGGCTGAGACTTTAGCTGGGTCCACCGACACACCCTCCTTCGATACCACGTGCCCTAAGAACGCCACTTTGTCTAGCCAGAACTCGCATTTAGATAGCTTCGCATATAGCTGGTTGCTCCTTAGTAAGCCCAAGACCAAGTGTAGGTGTTGAGTGTGTTCTTCCTCGTTTTTGGAGTATATCAATATGTCGTCTATGAAGACCACAACACATTGATCTAACAACTCCCTGAACACGCTATTCATTAGGTTCATGAACACTGCTGGTGCGTTCGTCAGTCCGAAGGCTAGCACCGTAAACTCATAGTGTCCATATCTTGTTCGGAATGCAGTCTTAGGAATGTCTTTCTCCGCGATCCTAAGTTGGTGATATCCAGACCTTAGATCAATTTTTGAGAATACTTTGGCTCCTCTCAGTTGATCGAACAAGTCGTCCACTCTGGGCAATGGATACTTGTTTTTGATTGTGACTTGGTTCAGACCTCTGTAGTCAATGCAAAGTCTCATACTCCCATCTTTCTTCCGCACAAACAACACCGGCGCACCCCACGGTGAGGTACTTGGTCGGATGTACCCTTTGTCCAATAAATCCTCGAGTTGTTCCTTTAGCTCCTTCATCTCGGCTGGGGCCATTCGATAGGGCGCTTTAGAGATTGGCTCGGTCCCTGGTGCTAGATCGATTGTGAACTCGATATCCCTTTCCGGTGGCATTCCCGATATTTCTTCCGGAAAGACGTCTGGATATTCTCGCACTACTGGAATTTGCGCCAATGGGTCCTCCTCTGCTTGTAGGTTGTACACATAGCACATGTACATTGGGTACCCCTTCTTGATCAAGCTTCTTAGTTGCATGGCGTTTACCACCTTTACGTTTGCTGTACGAGGCTCAGCGTAGTATGATATCCTCCTCCTTCCAGGTGCTTGTAAGACTATCTTCTGTTGAGCACATTCTATCCTTGCCTTGTATTGGGTCAACCAATCCATGCCCAATATCACGTCAAAGTCCTTTAAGTCGAATTCAACCAAGTTGGTTGTGAAGTCGACATCCTTAATTGTGATGGGTACACCCTCATATCGCTTATGACATCCTATCACTTCTCCGTTAGGTAGAGAAATTCCTAGGTTCAATTCCTTAGATTCCCTCAACCCTAAGGCTAAGGCTCTACGATTTGCTATAAACGAACATGTTGCGCCACAATCAAACAATACATGGACAGGTGCATTCTTAATCGTAAAGGTACCTGTCATGACGTCCGGATTCTCAAGCAGATCAGCCCTATTCACCACATTCAGTCTTCCTCCTTGGTTTGGCCCTCCTTGTCTATCTCTGGGTTCATTCTGGTTATGGTTTGGGTTTGGCGGTCCGTGAGGACGATATCCGCGATTGTCATTCCCATTGCCTCCTCGTCTATCCTCATGACGATGATCCCGCCGGTTGTCTCTATCCCGACGGTCATCCCTGCCTTGCGGAAGTCTTGCTAAGTCATCACGTACTTGAATCCTTTCCATTCGAGTGTTGCATTCTCTAGCTATGTGTCCCTTACGGCCACATCTGAAGCACTCATCCTTCTCTGGGCACCGCTTGGTCCAATGTTTCCTGTGACAGCGGGGGCAAGGTGTTGGAGGATTTCCTCGAAACTCTCTTCCAGGGTTCCATCTATTGCGCTCTTGGTCTCTGCCATGATTCCGGTTTCCATCCGTGCCTTCATCATACCTCCCCTTCTTTTCTGGGCGCGAAGGTTGAACTTGGGTACGACTGGACTCAGCAGCAACCCTCTTAGTAGGTTGTTTAACCCTTTCCATCGCAGTAGCTCGATCATAAACCTTCTGCAAGCTCACAAATTGCTTGCCTCCAAATGACTCCTTCAGATACTGGTTAAGCCCTAGCTCAAACTTTTGAGCTTTAGTTCTTTCATTTGGTACCAAGTCCGGTGCGAACCTCAGCAACTCGTTGAACTTTTCAAAGTATGCTTGGACTGTCATGTCGCCTTGTTGCAGTGTCACGAACTCCACATACTTAGCATTCTTAACGCTAAGTGGGTAGAACCTTTCCCTCAGCTGTGCTTGCATTCCTTCCCATGTGTCTGGCGGGTTTTCCAAGGATTTCCACCATGTTGTAGCCATTCCAAGAAGGTAGAAAACAGCTACTTCCACTTTGTTTTCAGCCGGGCACCTAACCGCATCAAGTAACTTGTCCATCATCTCTATCCAGTTCTCTAACTGGGCAGGATCCTCTTGGCCACCATAGGTTGGAGGCTTGTATCGATTGATTAACTCCAAGTAATCCACTTGAGGTGGTGCTGCCGTAGCACGCTCCTCATCTCGTTCCATTTGTCTTTGTAGGGCAGTACCCAAAATCCTAACCATTTGCTCCAATGGTCCTTGGCCTCCTTCAGCCCCAACGTTAGGCATCGGGTTGGCACCATTCCTACCGTTTCTAAGGTTCCTTGCCATTCTAATCAATCACAATCACCCCAAACATAAGTGTCAAGTAGGTTAGGCAGTGCAAGGAAATTTAAAGCAGTCACATCGATGCCAAGGAAAAGTCAATCATAACTCATAAGTTTTATTGGGCGGTAACCCGCGATTTTACGAAAACAGTGTAACTAAGATCCAAAGGCAATATAAAGCAACATGGGAAAGCAAATAACTAATGACAAAATCAGACTCCGCTAGATGAGCCTAGACTCGCGCTAACGGAGTCAGAGCTAACAGTCTCGGCCCGAACAGGTGAACTTCTACGAGCCCTTTTACGACTGCGTATCTTCATGTCGACGATCTTAACCTTGAGGCCGGCAACCTCAGTTTTAAGAGCATCACGCTCCTCGGTGCGGGTCCTTTCCCACTTCTCATAAGTTTCAGATCGAAACTTATACCAATCCGCATCGCCTTGAGCAGTTTCTAGCGCTGCTTCAAGTTCTTGAACCCTCTTTTGAGCTTTAACAAGCTCCTCAGCTAGGATAGGCACTGTCTCGAGAACTTTCATCAAATCCGCCATCTATTAAGTTTATCTAGTTAATAAGAGATACATAACGAATATGACCCTTAGATGTCTATATGCAGTGCATGTGTCCCCCCAAAATATACTTTGCAAAAATTTTCAAAATTGATGCATAACTCTTTGTATCAAAGGGTTTCAAAAGAAAAGACCGTTATCCTCTCTGATACCACTCTGTAACACCCCCGTTTTTAAAATATAGTTTGGCAGGAGTGTTACCGCCACATCCCTTAGTCAAGCTCGCTACGGCTAACTTGACTAAGAAATGCTAAGGCTAACTGTAGGAATTTTGATTAACCTAAGTGTCTTAACTTCGGAATTTCGGTTAAGTACTTGAGTTCTATAAAGTTGTGTCGAGGGGTTCCCAGGAAAGGGAGGTGGGCCACCGGCTGACGGGCCTTGTTATCACCAAGCCTCCTTAGACAGAAGCCCCCTAGCAACTCGATAGTACACAAGTCTAATTTGTATTCCTCGGTTTAAACACAATTAATACTAAGGCATGATGAAATTTCTAGTGCTATTAGGAAAAAGGACAATACTTTATTAATAACTTTATAACATAAGAAATTTCATTGGGCCCATGGCCAAAACATTTGTTCTAAAAAAAATAGTTTGATGCGAGAATTTGAAAGAGTCATATTTTAAAACCTCCCAGGCCCAAGTGCGTGCACAACTTCTTGAATGAAATTTACCCTGAAAAAGGAAAAGGACAACAAATAATCAGCAACAATGCTGAGCAAGCTAGCCTCGTTCCGAGGGCCCAAATATCCATTTAAAATACACAACATATATTCACAATATCACTTTGGCTGCAGTAACTAGCCGCGGCCCAACATGCACATGATGATACAGCTATGAATTTAATACCCGGGTAAACTAGACCGCGAACCGCGACTTACGTCTAGCGAAACATAGGCTCAAAACATGTGGGTCTAAGGGAGGAAACCGTCCTACCACTTAGCCAGAGGGGAGTTCGGTCATCCACAACTCAGGTACCACCGCGGTACTCATGCCCTCAAATCATTTAAATAATATCCACAAAATGACCCAACGGTCCAATTTAAGTTCGACATCATGGGCCTAGCCCGAAAACACGCGATTAAAGGTTTTAAAAGCATTTTGACGTAAAATTAGGATTAAAATCCCAAAAACTTTTAACACTAATGCATGAACATAAGATTAAAGCAATTAAAAGCAATTCATGCATATAATTTAAGAACTTTGCATGGAACTTAAAATATACGGGTAAGACTAGCTTACTCTTAACAGGAACAAGCCTTAAGAACCTTCAAGTATCTACTATCAACCTTCGAACTCCTTGCTCCAACCTTCGAGCACTCTCAACTTACTAACACTAAAGAAGAATATAAGGGAAAAACTAGAGAGGAGAAAAGAAGAATGGTTTTTGGTGTGAGTAGAAGAGTGAATAGTAGGGGGTATTTATAGGTGGGTTGGGATGGGGGTTATGGAATGGGAGTTAATGTGAAATCCCTTGATTTCAGCCATTTCCTCCAGCCCTCTCTACACAGCCTGCCACAGCTTGTGACAGCTACAAAAACCTTCCAAAATTAAGTGTTTTGGATAGGTTTTGTAGTCCTTATCCAAGGTTAAAGTAGGTGGCTGCAACCCTAATTTTTAGGGCTCTAAAAATGGGCTAATTACCCTTAATCCAGCCTGATTAGATAGCCCAAAGTAGGCCACCAACACAGCCCAATTCTGCCCCTAAATCAGTCCACTAACATGTTTGTTAAAATCTAATTCTCACTTGTTGAAAATAATTTGGCTCCAAAGTAAAGTTACCGTTGTACTTCCGGATTTTGGTAGTTAAAAAGTTGGGTGTTACAACACATGTGGCTTTTTTCATAATGGAAGTTCCCTAACCATATCCTACAGAGTGGCGTAATACACAATAATTGTAATAGAAACAACCAACACAGAATCACATTATCTTTTTGTTTTCATCCATCACTTGAACAAAGATGAAATCTTATACAAAATGAAATGAGGATGGAACATGAAACATGCAATAAGACTTACTTGTTGACATCTGGATGATAGCTCCTGGCAAGCTTCCGATATGCTGAAGAAGAAACTTAATTATCAAAATGGAATTGTATGGAGGAAAGAAAAAGTGATAGTATATGATATCAATGAGAATTGTTGCCCTCGAAAGCTCTCCTCCAATGGTGGTCAAAAGACAAACATCAGCAAATTAGCACACATACATACAATATGTGTTACCAAAAGTTAAATAAGTAAAATAGCAGAGAATCAAAAAGGATAATTCTAACACTCACCACTTTTGATCTCTGAATTGCTTGAATTTCTAGTCACGCCAAGAGCAGAATAGTAATCCTGCATATACACAGTTGGCTGTGAATACAAGATGGAAGAAAACATGTACTCACCTTTTGACAACAGAAAGAGAGAATGTTACTGTAATACTTCAAAATTTTTCTGGGAAGCCAGTTACAATGTGCCATTTGCATCTAGTTTGGTGCTTCAGGTTTGTTGTTTTGGTGTTATTATTATCCTTCTCTTTGATATTATGTTGCAGTGAGAGTGGAGTCTCTTTGATATTATCCTTCTCCATGTTTTCGTCATGCTACCAGGGGAACTATCAATTTAGATTCCACTATATTGTACTTAAAAATGGCCAAAAAATTTCTATGAAATACAGAAGCCAAAATCAAGTAGAAAGTATCTCACTTGCTCTGCTCTAACAACAATACGAGCACCTCTCTTATGGTGTGAGTTGATGTATGGGTCTGAGCTGAAAAGCACACACAATGAATCTTGAGTTAAAAAAGTTGAACTTTGTGATGCCATCGACTTGATCTTGTTTGATATACTGTGCATAGGAAAATCGTAAGATAAATAATAGGTTGGATATTAACTGCCTTGCAAAGAAGAGATATGCGACAGGTTGCCTCCCTCCCTCCCTCCCTCAGGGAAAAAAAAATGCCTGATGCACAAGCTCAGCCACACAGATGACCATATAGAAACAAAACACAGTAGCCATAACATTCTCAACAAAAAGTGTTTTAAAGATTTGAACGGAAGAAAACAAAGATTATGGTTATTGTGATAGAGTGAAATTATAACGAAGCTTAAAGTAAAGAAGTTATCAAACAATGGAAGGATAAATTATTTCCACAAGCATGTTGTAGTGCATGCACATTGGCATAGACATACCAATGAGGAGCAATGGTGTAAAAAAATGCAAGGTAGCAACATTGAGGTGAAAGTGGGCACAGCAAAATTTCAGAAGAGTCAGCAGTCAGCACACAGTTGAGTACGTGTGGAATCAAAGAGTAGATAATAAATTATGGGAGAGTGGTAGACATATCCATGCTCATAAAACCAAACAATTATTAATTTTATCAACATCAAATATCTGAATTAAACTGATGTCCAAACCTCTACACTCTGCAAAGATGAGTAAAAGATACAGCACAAGTTAAACATGAATTGTGATGCCAACACCAATTGACAAGACAAGGAAAGGTTAGGAAATTAATGCGCTCCTATATCAACCAAATTAACCAACATTAACATATAAATTTTGCAACCGAATATTATGCAGGTCTACCATAAGGTTCCCCAAAAGGGCTACCGCAAAAACTACAATGATGACTCAAAAATTGATTACCAGTGTAGAGGTGTGGACAATTTATTTGTGATAGAAGGTCTTATCATCAACTGAGGCGGAATTCCCCACCATGTCGTCGGTGTACTTCCACAAGGTGTGATTGCCATTAAATCTGCTGCTCGCTGAGAAAAAGTAACACGAGAGAGTGTGAATTCCAGAGAAATATTTCAAAACTGCTGTGACAACACTGTATAAGACTATAACATATCCAGTTAATCCAATAAGTGGCATCAACGAAACATGAACAACAAAAACTACTTTGAAAATGTCAAAGTAAACGAAAACATATCAATGAAGAAGAAACACATCACAGATCAACTCAAGTACAAAATAATTCGCAGATAAAGTGGCATAATCTGTTACAGTTTAAAGCGCTACAATAATTCCAATTCAGTAACCCTTTTGTTTTATTCCTTCTTTTCCTCACCTTCCAAACCCCGTCGCCGTCTTCCATAAGGCAATATAGAGACATATATATTCTCGTAAATATTAAGATACAATTTTGCCTTTGAATTCGATATATTGCAGTCACAAAGTCCCGAAATCTTGGGAAGGAAATTGTAGCAAAAAAAAAAATCGTCATTTCTACTTTCTAACGAAACAAACCCACTTCTGAAGTTCCCAACTAGACCGAAAAAGAAGATGTCCTCCTCATCAACAGTTGAGATAATTCCTGCTAATCATTGTCGCATTTCAAACTTCGCCGTAAACTTCATCGTGAGAACACTACGGGAATCATATTCAAGGCAGAAAACAATCCACAACTAAATCACTTACCTTATCACCCCTCGTGACCCTGCAAAAAAATGGGAAAACTGAGCAGCGTGCCGGAGAAAGTTTAGCCAACACGGAAGATGGAAGAAAGCTCTTAGATAAACAGAGCTCGGCACAAAGTACACAGCAATGGCAATGGGCAATGGGAAATTGGCAATGGCAAGCCTATTTTACATTTTTATTAGTACTGAGCAACAACGAGTCGGGTTGGTTTGACCCGAATTATATCGGGGACGGGTGATGGCAAAACCGGGTCTTTTGGGCAGAAAGCTTTTTACTTTGTTCTTCAGGCATGCAAAACTGGGCATTTGTTTATATAGTACTTCCTCCGTTTCTATTTATTTGGAGGGCCCTCAAATCATTTGATATATTTAATAAATTAATTACAACTGTTTAAAAGTATTTGTAAATTTGACACTATAATAAAAACAAAAATGAAACTCGAAATGATGCCTATCAACGACCATAGTTATTTGTAAACTAAAAGAAAATATAATAGAAAAAGATACGGAGAAAACCACAAACACAAACTGAAAATGCATGAATAGAACACAATTTGAGCCTCAAATTGTATTTTGTGAGTATATTAATTTTAAAGTATTTTATTAGTTTATAATTTGGGTAATATTATTTGGACCCTTAAATCCCAATTTGGGTACGAACATAAATAGCAATTATTACATATTTTCTTAGTTTATTAATTAATATATTAATATAAGTAAATATTACATAAAAATAAGTCTCATATAAATAATAAGCAAGGGCCAAATAGAGCATAAGTATAGGTTGAAGTGTACTAAGCCCTATATATAAACTAATATAATTAAAAAGAAAAATGAAAAAAAAAATTAGGCCCCAAAAAGCCCTATACATATAAACTACCCTAAGAAGCCCATACATATAAACTAATATAATTAAAAAAAAAAATATTGGGCCCCCAAAAAGTTGGGGGCCCTGTGCTAAGGCCCAGCTTGCACTGGGCCTTAGCCGGCACTGTTTATTTGCTACAGACCCAACCCAACAAGCAGTCTAATGCATATTTTAAATGGTTAATAACTCAAGTTCGGTACAAGTAAAAATTCTAAAAGTCCAATATTTAAAAACTACACGACGAGACAAATCTAACAAGATCTCACTTGGTTATATTTTAATTTGTATAATTATGATAAAACTTTAAGTGAAAGTGTTTGGGTGAATAGTGTCCTAAACCCCATTAGGGCAAATAAACAAAAATGGAGGAAGTATGTATAATCTGAAGAAGGCGCGTTTATATATGTTGGCTGCATTTGCTGATTGATTATTAGTATTGAGTTATGTGGCCGGCGGGAGATGAGCGCATTAATTCAATTCGATCGGCTCTTCCAACAACACTTTGACTTTATGACCTTTTATTAGGTAAGCTGGCTTAAACACGTACCCAATTAACAACTAACTAGGAACTAGCTAGGCAAGGTGAAATTCTTGCTGCTATGGATAATGGATTGGAGATCATTTCCAATTCTTGCCCTACAAGAAGAAATCGTACTATGGTTGATTAATCAGTACTTATCTAGGGCAAGCCTACTAGGCAAAGTCTATTTATAAATAATGCCAATAAGTTAAAAAGAACAACATCATATGCTTAGATCTTCTTCTTGTGCTTAATAAACAGCCGCTGGATTGGCAGTTAAGTTTGTACTCCACGTAGTTCATCTGTTTGCATGCAGATCCAAAAACTTAAAAGAATTAAGTTGGAACTGATGAGAAACTAACTTTGTAATACTAATACTCTCGTCTTGGGGGAACAAATCTTAATTATACTACTACTACTACTACTACTACTCTTATTGTGATCGATCATATAGTACGTAGAGTACTATTGAGTAATTACTTTGATTGTGACTGGTGATCATCAATTCCTACCTAATAGCTAGCTAGCTAGCTAGAGACTAGAGTCTACTCTACTCTACTAGTGCGTGTGTATGTGTGGAATTTATGAGGAATAGTCATCAGGAGTGATCCAGGACAATTAATGAAGTAATTAATTTTGTGAACGAATGAATGCAGTTTTAGTAGAGTTATTAGTAGTTTGTGCAATGCAACAGTACCATTGTTTAATCATCCATTTATTGAAAGACTAATTAAGACACGCTCACTAGCTAGGTAATCCATGCATGTGGTCTGACAGCAGACAGCCTTTACCGTTTCTAAGTACAAGTATCTATCTATCTATCTGAGTTAGTTACACTTCTGCTACTACTACTACTACTACTTTCTCCTACACGCACATGAGTTACGAGAAAGAAACACTTACTAGTACTATTATTACAGTATGTATATATGTACTAGTGATCATCCATGCAAAAATGTATGGCGCTCGCTCTCTCACTCATAATGTTTTTATATCTTTGTTCCATTATACCATTGTTTTAAATATCTATTGAAATCCCTAATTTTCGACCGAAATTTTGGGCTTCGGAACACCTTGAAGTGAAATTTTACCTGCAATAATTGTTTGCAAAATTTCCATTAAAATTTTATTTAAAACTCGATATTTTCCGAAATTTGACGGAAATTTCCCGAAATTTTTATTTTTATTTTTTATTTTTTCCCTAAATTTTAAAAATATATATATTCTTAAAAAATATAACAATTAAAATTTATTTTTCAACACATATTGATTAAGTCATCCAGTTAACTTCTTCTCATCGATTTTAAGTCAAAATCTTCACAATCAACATGGTGCATGATATCAACAACATTATCAGCATAATATATCATTTAATAGTTATTAACATATTACTAATTTATATAACAATAGAAATGAGGAAATTTGAAATATCATCATTTTCATCCTCTCATAAATTCGATGTAGTTTTTTTCAAAAATTGCAAATATTTCCGAAATTTCCCCGAAATTTTAAATATCTTCAAAATTTTCGTAAATTCATATGCCCGAAATCAACACCGATACCGATATTTAATACCTTGCATACTACTAGTCGTCCAGAAAGAGAATACTACATGCAGTACTAGTAGTAGTGTACTAGCAGCTAGTATATACTTCTTCTGTTTTCATGAATCTACAATATTTTTTCTGCGCACGCAATCCAATATATAGTTTTAACCGTTAATAACTCACGCGGTGTACCAATAAATTTTTTTTAAAAAAAATGATATTCTAAAACTACAAGATGAGACGATCCTTACAAGATCTCACTTGACTATGTTTTTACTTCTATAACTATTATATAAACATGAATCAAAGTTGAATAATGAAATGTGCCAAAAACTCAAACGTTTCACATTCTTGGAAACGAATGTAGTAGTATATTGAATATTAATGATGAATAATATAATGAATGTACGCCGCCACAGCCGCCATAGTAATTAATGGTCCTATCTACTTAGTTGTTAGCTATGCCCTGTGAGTAACGTTACAGTAGTAGTAGACTAGTACTAGTACTACTAATACTGATCAGAATTGCAGATTAATAATGCAAATATGCACTATCTATAATATATATTCCCTACGCTTGTAAATAGTTGTAACATTTGTATAGTTGTTGTTATTCATTGAGTAACTTTAATTTAATTTTTTAACACAGTTATACAATATAAAACATAGTCAAGTGAGATATTGTTAGATTCGTCTAATCGCGTAGTTTTAGAATATCAAATTTTTACAATTTTTACTTTTACACAATTTGAGATATTAAGCGTTAAAAATGTGCATTGAATAATATATATGAAATGCATGAATATTACAATTTTTAAAAACAGAAGGAGTATAATGTTAATTGCTAGCTAGTAGTAGACAAGTACTCACCCAATCATCAGCCAATCCCTGTAGCTACGATCTACTAATAATCCTCCGGCCAGGGCCGGTCCTGAGAAGTGGCCCGAGGTGCAATTGCCCAGGGCCCCCGTTTAAAAGGACCCAATTTTTTATTTTTTTAGATTTTAATATTAATTTTTGTTGCTATGATATTAATTTTTCACTTAATTCTCTATGTTTTCCTCTTTTAATAGAGCAAAACTAACCATTAATTTCTCATTTAGTTTTTTTCTTCACCAAAAAATCATAACGTTTTGTGAAAATAAGAAAAAATCATTTATATCGTCAAACTTTTATTTTTTTAAGAATATTTCAATTTTATATTTATTTAGATTCAATCCGGATATATTATCCTAAACAAAAGTCTCGTGTTCGAGTATTTGTGTATGCAAAATTCTGCTTTGGGATAGAGAACCCTTCGATGCCCATCAGATCCTCGAAAAATTTGTCTTGGGCTCAATAAGGGTGATACCAAATTATACATAAATAAAGGGGACCTATGGGACCTATTATTTTATTATGCCTAGGGTCCCTAAAATGTTAGGACCGGCCCTGCCTCCGGCCTTACTTTCTAATTAACCATTCCTTGTTCATTAAGTAGTAGTAGTATTTCCTCCAACAAATTCAGTGTTTTAAATTTCGACTGATATCCCGAAATTTCGGGTTTCGGGATACCTCGAAACCCGAAATTTTCCGAAATAAAACCTATATTTCGCGAAATTTTTACTTTTTTTTAAAAAAAACTTTTTTTCTAAATTTTAAAAATATCTTCTTTTCAAAAAAATTTAAAAACAAAATTAAAATTTATGCTTCAACACATGTTGATTATGTCATTGATTTTAAGTAAAAATCTTTTCAATCAATATGGTTCATGAACATAGTATATCATGGAATGAGTTTTTTCAGCATATTGCTAGTTTATATAGCAACAGAGATGGGGTATTTTGGAATATCTTCATTTTCATCATCTCGGGAACTCGATGTGATTTTCTAAAAAATTGCAAATATCTCCAAAATTTCTCCCAAAATTTCAAATATCTTCGAAAGTTACATAAATTTATATGTCCGATATCGACACTGATACCAACATTTAAAACCTTTGCTGCTAGCTAGTTTACTATACTATTATTATCTATCATGATCTATATAATAAAGTATATACCACCTCGCGTGTATGCGTGCGTGCATGCATGCATGTGCCAGCTGCCGCTGGCTTTGTATTTCTTGTACGTCCCCATGAAATGAAATCAAATGAGATGAAATGAAAGTTTTTTGCTCTTAATCAAGACAAGATATAATCCACATTTAATCACTAACAAAATTAATTATACAGCTAATATTGTAGTACTACTACTATATTATCATCATACAGCATGCAGCTAGCTGCATACTATATACTTCCTTGTTCTCAAATGTTTGCCCTATTTGGTTTTGGACACTATTTACCCATACACTTGAGTTTAAAGATTTATCATGGTTATACAAGTTAAAATATAGTCAAGAAGGATCTTGTTAGATCCGTCTTGTCGTGTAGTTTTTAAATGTCAAACTTTTAAAATTTTTACATGCACCGAACTTGAGTTATTAATGATTCAAAATGTGCATTGAACTGCGTTGGCAGTGGATCCGTAGCAAATACTTAAAAACGGAAGAAGTATTATACAGTAGTAGTACACTAGCTAGTGTAGTAGTGACTGTACCACTGATTGATGGATCAAATTACTAATTGCTACTACTATTAAAGGATGGATGTTTCATCACTTTTACTTTTCACTTTTACAGTTTCTTCATTTCTCAACACATAGTATAGTAGTACTCCCTCCGTCCCAATATAAGTGGCCCCTTTCTTTTGGGCACGGGAATTTAGGTAATGGGATTTAGTAGTTAAAGTGGTGAGAGTAAATTTGACTAATTCATCCATCTAATTTATAATGGTTACATTTGACTTTTAACCATATTTATTATTTAACTTTGACTTAATGTTATCGTAATGATGTAGAAAGACAAAAATAGTCAAGTGTGATCTTGTTAGAATCGTCTAATCGTATAGTTTTAGAATATATATTTTATATAATTTTTATTTATACCCATTTTGAGATATTAATGGTTAAACATATATAGGGACTTTGTGCAGAAAGTACAATTGTCATTATTGTGGGGTTTTTAATCATGTTTATGTTAATCTAATTTACTTAAAAGGGAAAGTGACTACTTTTAATGGGACACCTCAAAAAAGAATAGTGACCACTTTTAATGGGACGGAGGGAGTAGTATATATATAGGAGCGAGGAGTATGTCCGGAATATATATCCGTATTATAAGTACTCCTATATTCTTATTGGAGTAGTAATCTAATAGTTATACCACACTGCATATATAGTACACAGTATATGACAACAACTCCAGTTACTTACCTACCCGGGAGGCAGTGGCCTAGCTACAACACCATCGTCATCATCCGACATCATCAGGTAGAACTCGTAGTGCAGTACTCCCTCCGTTTTTAAATAAGTGTAATATAAGGAAATGATACGGGATTTAATGTAAGGAACAAAATTGCTAGTGGAAGCTTTTTACCTTTAAAAACATTCAATTTATGGTAATGTAACATTTATTATGAAACACAAAAAAAAAGTGTTATAATTAAAAAAAAAATAGAGGAAGTAGTATTATTCATTCATGTGATATGTAGTTGTAGTACTTAGTACTATATGTACCTACCTACGCTGTACACATCTTTAATTCTGAGAAATCAGAAGCTATTATAGTAGCTAGGAGTATATATATAAATATACTAGCATTCAATGCATCAGGTGATTCTTCTAGCTAGTACTCTAGTAGTAGTAGTAGCAGTGTCATCTACTATCATCATCGTCGTCTATCATTAATTAATTAATTCATTCATTCATTCTCAGCGCCTCCTATATACGTATATCCTATCGATCAATATGATAATAAGTTGAGTTAAATTAGGGCGGTATCGTGTCATCAGGTCGACGAGCTTGACATATAGTAGCGAGAAACATGTTCCCTGTGGTGCATAGATCGACACAATAATATAAGTAGTACTTATATGATATGGAGTGTAATCGTGTTTAAGTGATTAATAAATTAGGTGTAAATAAAGTGGATTTGGATACTCCTATTATTAATTAATTCCTCCTCCTATAGGAATAGGAGGAGTATATATGCATGGGATATACTATATATATATATAGAGCATATCGGAATGAAATACTAATAATTAAAATAAAAATGTCGCAGCTGCAACCTGCATGCCCTTTAATTATTCATCATACTAATACTTGGAGGATATATATGCAAGTGTACTTTACTACTCCTCCCATATAAGTACTATTGCTTATTGCTGCTGCTGCAGCTCTTCCATCATTTCTTCCTTGTGCATGCCTTTCATACTTTTCATTTCATCATCATCATCATCATCATCATTATTATTATTTTAACTCTATCTATCTATCCAAATTCAAATTCAAATTAATAATAATAGTTCTATCGAATTTAAAATTGAAGCGTTAATTAATTTTATTTAAAAAATTTGAGACAAAGATTACCAGTCATAATTAAACACATGATCGACTTTTTTGTTATTGATTATTATTATTTAGTACTAAAAGAAAAGGGTTACGGTTTTGGTTATTTGCTTTATTTTAGTACTTTCTCCGTTTCTTTTTTTTTTTTAAATTGTCACATTGGAGTTTTGAGTAGTTTTCAAACATATACTCTAACTTAAACTTATAGCATAGTTATACAAGTTAAAATATAATCAAGTGAGATCGATCTTGTTAGATTGGCTTTGTCGTGTAGTTTTTAAACATCGAATTTTTAGAATTTTTACTCGTACCAAACTTAAATTATTAATGATTTAAAATGTGCATTGAGCTGTGTGAAAAATTGGTCCGTAATAAACATAACAAGATGTAGTATATGTGCTTGGTTGCAAATTAAAAAAAAAAAAAATAAATAAACAAGTCCCCACAAATCTAGTACAAATCGCTAGTGATGCGGCTAATATTTTGTTTGTTTCTCTATCAAGAACAAGAATCATTATTGTATAGTAGCACTAGTATACAATCTTACTACTCACCAAATTTATAAAAGTGGACGGTCACCTCAAACTCGAACTCAAAATTTAAAATTCAACCAACAACAGTTGCCTAGTGAATTGGGGCTCTCGTCGCTTAAGCAAGGTCGGAGGTTCGAGCCTTTTGTATGTAAAAAACTGTTTTTGAGAGAGGCAATATTAATTGCTCATACAGATCTTCCATGGATTAATGTTAGGTCCTATATGACATGGGGATACTCAATAATTCTGAGAAATTATTGCCAAACTCATTTAAGAAATTAGTGAATATAGGGGATGGGGACTTGGTCCCAAGAGGCCAAAACCAAGTCTTTATCTCGAATTCAAATAAAATTTTGTACTTGTTAAAGCTTTATAAATAGAAATAATTATTGTTTTGAAAAATATCTTAATTAATTCACCTTTACCCGATCTAAAATTCATTTTTTTTTTAAATTTTTTGCATATACCGGGTTTCCCAAATCACGTTGGGCTCAAGACTAATCCTTCAATAATTTAAAACTCATTTGATTCACTCAATATATATTATTTTAATTTAAAAATATATTAAAAAAGTACAGAATTATATATAAAATAAGCACATTATTATTATTATTATTATTATTATTATTATTATTATTATTATTATTATTATTATTATTATTATTATTATTATTATTACAACAGTGGGGAGAGCACTGAAGCCACACCCTGGAATTTCTGGCTCTGACCAGCTTACTTGATAATTACATTTATAATTACTAATAATATTCTCCAAAACGTACAATTGAAATCTGACTTTGAATCAGTAAATACAGCTGTATGTTCAATTAATTTATAGTACATGTATGCGCGTGTCTGTGTCTGTGGATTAAAATTAGGTTATAATAATCGAATTAAGTTTGGTTATTAGAATAAAAATGTTTAATTTATAACATGATTAGACGATTTAGAGTAATATTTTATATTTATATTTGTTCAAAAGAATAGTTGTTTTATTTTTATAAACATAGTAACAATAATGGAATGGAACTTGACCCAATAGTCTCTCACTCACCTTCCAACCATAGGTTGGAGTTTGGACTAAATTTACGCACGGCCCTACTACATATTGTCGACCGTGTTGCTTTAATTTTTTGGAAGACCCAAAACACAAGCAAGGTTTTTGTCCATGTCTCAATACTTCTTATTACATAGGGAGTAGTACTAGTATTGGCCATTATATTGGGAACAATCCGGTTCATGTACTAGCAATTAATTTGCCTGTACATCCACGCTATAAAAAATGATGTTAGCTATATGAAAAATGATGTTGTTTATTTTATAATATTCATCATTTTTTCATGCGCACACATCATTTCACATAGTCATCATTTTTCATTGCCTTGACATCATTTTTCTTTGCATATCCATCATTCCATTTTTGCCAGTATATATGCTGTTGACAGCACACAAGCCACACCCCATGGGAAGGTATTTTAATATGTTTTTTTTTTTTTTTCCGGCGAAATTTCTTACGAAAAAACAAGTATATAGAGTAGTAATAACTCCTAGAGCACTAGGACAATAATAATAATAATAATAATAATAATAATAATAATAATAATTAAATTCATAGATCAAAATAGTACCCTTCGTTCCTTTTTAGTTGTTTTTTAGAGATTAAAAAGTGTTCCACAATAGTTGTCATTTTTAATTAGTTATAGGTAGTTATGTCATGTTTTTAATATATTGTTCTTCACTTTACATAAATACGATTTGTTGACATTTATTAAGAATAAGATTAGTTGAATGGTAAATATGTAAATTTATGAGTTAATTAATGCAAATCTTGGTCATTGAAATTGAGCTGAAAGAGACAACTATTTAGGAAACGGATGGATTACTGTAGTAATTAATTTAGAAAATACTACTCCCTTTATCCAATTTAACTTGTCATGTTTGAATTATGCATACAATCCAACATATTTTTTTTTTCAACCGTTAATATATCAAAATGTATATAACAAAAAATTATGTAAAATATACTCCTTATGTCTCACAGTTTTTGCTACGGACCTATCGGACACGTATGCCTATACATATTTTTAACGATTAATAACTTAAATTGTGTATGATAAAAAATTATAAAAATTTGATATTCTAAAACTATGAGATTAGACAAATCTAACAAGATCTCATTTGACTATATTTTTTCTTGCATAACTATGATAAAAATTAGAGTCAAAGTTAAACAGTGAATAGTATAAAAAGTCAAACGGGGCAATTAGAACGAGACGGAGGAAATATATTCTAAAATTACATGATCATGAGATTTAATAGGATTATTTTTTTCATATATATACTTACAATAAAATTAAATCAAAGTTAAATAATAAATAGTATAAAAAAAAAAAACAAGACAAGATGAGATGGAGGGAGAGGGAGTAGTAGTAGTCGAGTGGAGTTGAATACTAACTTAATAGATTGGCATTAGCATAATTAATACTTCCTCCGTTCCCAAATCTTTTTTACATAACTGCGCACGCAGTTCAATACACATTTTGAATCGATAATAACTCAAGTTTGGTATATGTAAAAATTCTAAAAGTTCAATATTTAAAAACTACACGACGAGACGAATCTAACAAGATCCCTCTTGACTATGACCCTGTTTGGCAAAACAGCTAAACATAATTAGCTTATTCAAGGCAATTTGAAAGAAATTAGCTTATTTAGAAAGACAAAATAACTTAAAATAGTATTCAATCAGCTCTTTCTGAAACCGCTGCAAATAGCAGCATTTTGGATTTTAGCTTATTCTAGGCAACAAATTGGTCTCGAAGTTGTCAAACAGCTAATTTTAACTAATTATTACTCACATAATCAGTTAACAGTTAACTATGATAAAACTTTAAATCAAAGTGTATTGCTGAATAGTACCCAAAACCAAATGTCTTAAACATTTGGGAACGGAGGAAGTAAGTCCGTGACCTGACCACGCCACGGTGCACCCACCCGTCACTCCGTCGCTCTACCATCCATCGTAGTCGTACTACTACTACTGTATTCCCCCACCCAATTCCAAACCGCCGCCGGCCTCCCCCCAACCCCAATTTCCCATCGGGATTTCGGAATACCCAATACTCCCCCTCCCCCACCCCACCCGTCTTCTCTCCTCTTCTCTTCTCTTCTCTATTCCTCCCTTAGCTTGTCCTTTTCTTCTTCTTCTTCAATTTACTATTCTTCTTCTTCTTCTTCTTTTCCTCCCTCCCTCCCTTGTCGTCAACTCTTTCCCTATCAATTTCTCCCCCATGATCGCCCCTCCTATCTTTATTATTCCCTATTAATAAGTGGAGTAGTAAATAAATCAATGCCAGATATGCCAATCTTTTCTTGATTGCTTGCTATGCATCCCTTCTGCTGCGGCTCTCCCATGTCCATGAACAGGACCTACGACGTTCCCCCCGTTTCCATGTCCGATCCGCTCACAAAAAGTCAGAATTCCTCCATCTCCAGGGCTGCCTCCTCCCGTGAAATTAATTCCGTCTCCGATCCTATTCTTCCTCCTCCTGGGCCGCTTAACGGTGCTAACAATCCCAACCATACCTATAACAGCCGTGACTTGAAGATCAATGATATTGTCGGAAATGGTATTTCTGGAATTCTCTATAAATGGGTCAATTATGGCAAGGGCTGGAGACCTAGATGGTTTGTTTTGCAAGATGGAGTCTTGAGTTATTATAAGATCCACGGTCCCGATAAAATTATGATTCATCAGGTTACTGACAAAGGATCCCGAGTAATTGGGGATGAATCGATGCGGCGGTTTTCTCGACGGCATAACCACCACCATCATCAAAGGAATGGAAGCAGCGGTTCGTCCTTTAAAAGCCGGAGACCTGTTGGTGAAGTTCATCTAAAGGTTCTCTTTCTTTCGATTGGGTTTTATCTGCGACATATATATATTTAGTTCGGACCGGTGATTTCATCACTAGGCTCATGTAATTTCGTCAAGCAACATATTTCTGATTTTTGTGCGGCAGTGAGATTTTGATGCTTTCTTTGTTTTGCTTGTGGTAAGTGTGTTTTTGTGTGTGTGTGTGTGTGTGTGTTCTTTTGTCCAACGGCCTACACACTCAACACCTGAGTGTTGAATGTGGTGCTTGGGTCTTATTGTTGATATAAAGAGACTATTTCTATTTCATTGAATCCTGTTTAAGATTATACTGCATTTGTTTCAAGTCCGTTCTATTTTTCAATTCCGGTTTATCTTTCTCAATTATTAAATCAATCCTGTTACCTTTCCAAGTTTAAGAGTGATAACTTTAATTAACTCACAACATTGATGTTTACACGATTTAATGGAGGGACTGTCTCTGCTTTTCCTATTTGAATGACTTATATTTGCAGGACATGTGTTTTATGAAATTGATCAATGTGTTATATACTTCATATAATATACACATATTTTTCATAATTCATAGTTCTATGTAGGTGTCCTCGATTCGAGAAAGCCGGTCAGATGATAGGAGATTCTCCATTTTTACTGGTACAAAGAGGCTTCATCTGAGGGCTGAGAGCCGAGAGGACCGAATGGCATGGATGGAAGCTTTGCAAGCTGTGAAGGATATGTTCCCAAGGATGTCCAACAGTGAGTTAATGGCTAACATGGATAACATAGCTGTTTCAACTGACAGGTTGAGGCAGAGATTGTTGGAAGAAGGATTGAGGGAGGCTGCTATTCAGGATAGTGAGCAGATCATGAGGAATGAGTTTGCATCACTGCAAAATCAGTTAATGATCTTAAGGCAGAAGTATTGGCTCCTGACAGACACACTGCGACAGTTAGAGGTATGTGTTAAAGTTATTTTGAAATCCGATTTTTGTAATCTTCAGTTTCTTCAAGGATATAAAATCTATTAAGTTAATCAGTTTTACATGTACACTTTTGTATTCTGTGCGCTAAGACATTGCCCTTTGAGTGCTGTCGGTTACCTGTGGAGTAGCTGCTTGAATTTCTTACATTTAATGTGTCAAAAGATTTTAAGATAACTTCTGACAAATTAACTCAATGAGCAAACAAGTTTTCCTTATATGACAGCGATACAATTATTCTTGATAAACCTTTCTTTTCGTTTAGAATTTCCAAATATTCTTACAAAATTGATTGTTGTCTGTGAAGCATTTGTAGTCCTTTGTGCGAGAACTTACATTGACAGCTATGTTTCACTACTTCTCCAATGGTCAATTTGCTTGTTTCTTGTTTTGAGTTTTTATTTTATTTTTATTTATATATATATATATATATATATTTATTTTTATTTTTGATATCTTGTGCTCACTGTAAAAAAAGGAACTTTATTATTTATTTATTTTTGTAATTGAGGATTTAGGTTTTTATCTTTTCTGGGACAACACTTCTGTGAGTCTCTTTCTGTTTTTTGGTAAGTGGGCTCAGAAAATCTAACTAACAAAGAAAGTTGATGGTATAATGAAGAAGTTTTTAAGTGCTAATTACTTACGTTATCTCTAATTGATTTTGGGTAAGATATGGATTACATTTTGTGTAGACTGAAAAGGTGGATCTGGAGAACACAGTTGTAGATGAGAGCCAGAGACAGTTTGATGATGTCGGAGCATCATCTAGATCAAGGCAAGATAAGTACAGTGGTAAGCTGTCTGTAGGGTCTTTGTTTTGTTCGGCCTTGTACGTCTGTCTAGATGAACACCAATTAATTTGAGATGCATGATTGAGTTTGAGTGCCACAAAATTAATCTTTTTGACCCTCGATATGACCCTCTTCTGTATACTTGCATCAGAAAGTGCAAGTGAATCTGAAGATGAAAATGAAAGAGTAGATGCAGCAGAGGAAGACACTGATGAAGAAGACAATACTTTCTTTGACACGAGGGATTTTCTTTCTTCTAGCTCTTTTAAAAGTAATGGGTCTGAATTCAGGACATCATCATTTTCATCTGGCGATGATGAACTTCATGTCTTTGAAGATGATGGTAGTATTGATCCTGCCATTAGATCTGCTGGAGCAAATTTTCCTTATGTTAAACGACGTAAGAAATTGCCTGACCCTGTTGAGAAAGAGAAAGGAGTGAGTTTGTGGTCAATGATTAAGGATAATATTGGGAAGGATTTAACCAAAGTCTGCCTTCCGGTCTTCTTCAATGAGCCTCTCTCTTCACTGCAGAAATGTTTTGAGGATTTGGAATATTCGTATCTTCTTGACCGTGCTTATGAATGGGGGAAGCGAGTAAGTTGGTGTTACTAATATTAGTTACTTCAGTCTCTTTTGGTGCATTGAAGAATGCTTATTTTCTTCATAACTTCGCTATGTGCTTATAACTCATAACTGAAATTGGGAAACCAAAATCTTGGAAAGTATCCATGCATTAGGTTGTAGTTTTATGTTTTATGAATGTGTAAGTATTGAAGTTACACAAGCACGGAAAACATCTTAATTTGGAAAAGAAGAAATCTATTAGAGCCCGTTTGGAATGACTTCTAAGGAGGTGCTTTTGGCTTTTACTTCTGCCAAAAGCACTTCCAGTAGAAATTAGGTGTTTGTTTTGGCTTTTAAGAAAAAACAAAAGCACCTCGAAAAGCTAAAAAAGTGCTTCTGGGAGGGGCTGCTTCTCCCAAAAACAGAAGCCAAAAGCACCTCGTAAAATGTGCAAGGACTTAAATACCCCCACTGCTTAATATAAATTACACTATAAATATATTTTATTATCATATTAAGTAGCACGTCATTTTTGGTAATTACTCCCTCCGTTTTTTTTTAACTTCACCCATCCTGCACTGCACGCAATCCAATGCACATTTTCAATCATCAATATCTCATATTACATATAAATAAAATTTATAAAAGTTTGATATTATAAAACTACATGATTAGACGAATCCAACAAGATCTTACTTGACTATGTTTTATCTTATATAACTATATGAAAAAGTTGAATTAAAGTTACTCAATGAATAGTATTTACTATGCTAATGGTGAACTTAAAAAAAAACGGAGGGAGTATTACATTTCAAAAGCATTTTCATTTTTATTCATCCAAAAAGCCGCTTTTCAAACATTCCATCCAAACACAAAAGTTACATGCTTTTGCTTCTGCTTCTGCTTCTACTTTTGGCTTCTGCTTTTTAAGCCAATCCAAACGGGCCCTTAGTGATGAATGATGTAAGCACTGCTCAGTGTTATTCCACCATATGTTATTTCTCCATGTTAGCTCTTCTATACAGATATTCTGACCAATCTGGTGCTTCAATTTATCGCTTGCATTTGATCATTGCTTTATGATTTTTGTGTAGGGTAACAACCTGATGAGGATTCTTAATGTAGCTGCATTTGCAGTATCTGGGTATGCTTCTACTGAAGGAAGAACTTGCAAACCATTTAATCCCTTGTTAGGGGAGACTTATGAAGCAGATTACCCAGATAAAGGCCTCAGATTTTTTTCAGAGAAGGTTTTAGTCTCAGTTACAATGAGCCCACACAATTTGTTTTTTCTTCATGATGCATTGCAATGATGTTCTGTCCTAATCAATTTTCTTTGAGCAAACGTAGATTTCTATTTGGTTATACCACCAGTACCTTGGTACCGTGAAATAATCTAAAATTGAATTCATACGGAAGAAATAAACTAGTTTTGCTTGATTTTGTTATATTATTTACTTCTATTTCCTTACCATTGCACCATTCATGTTTTAGTAGCATGGCATGTTGGAATGGTGAGCTTTTATATTCAATGGTCAATCCATACTTTTTTATTGCTTTGAGGACAAATTATTATTATTATTATTATTAGCCAACAGAGTGGAGCAGAATAATTCGAAGTTCTCTTTTTCCCTCTCCTGTTAAAACCTTATTTTCGATGTTTTTGATGGTCAAGTAGTTTGCAGATATGATAAGTAAATTAATGTTTGTGTGGATTTGATTTGATTTTGAGTTAAGTTTACACTTATTGTTAAATTTGATCCTGCAAAGACTAGTACTATTGTTTTTTGTTACTGTTTTGCTATAATGATCAATAGCCAACGAAATTGTATTCTCTGTTAGGTGAGTCATCACCCCATGATTGTAGCATGCCACTGTGAGGGTACGGGCTGGAAGTTTTATGGTGACAGCAATTTGAAAAGCAAATTTTGGGGTCGCTCCATTCAGCTTGATCCAGTTGGTATTTTAACTCTTGAATTTGATGATGGAGAAGTCTTCCAGTGGAGCAAGGTATTTCTAGAAGAAATTTGATTTTAATTCTGTTGAGTTCATTGACCAAAACAGAACTCTAATGACAGGTAACAACATCCATTTACAATCTTATTCTGGGCAAACTATATTGCGACCATTATGGTACAATGAGGATACAGGGAAACCGAGATTACTCTTGTAAATTGAAATTCAAAGAGCAGTCCATTATTGACAGAAATCCCCATCAGGTGTGTTATTTTTTTCCTTAACATCTTGCAGGCCCATCTAGAATAGATAAGATGATTTTCCTTCCAGTGAATGTTGAATTGGAGTTTCTAGTCTTTTATAAGAAATTGTTGAGATATTGAATCCTTTGTGCTCAAGTACACTTCTGGTGTATCCATGTAAGCTTTTCTATAAGATAAAAGCTGGTGTCTTAGGTGCAAGGAATTGTTCAAGAAAAGAGTGGGAAAACTGTTGCAACTTTGTTTGGTAAGTGGGATGAGAGCATGCATTATGTTGATGGGGATTGCTCTTCTAAAGGAAAAGCCCACGAGTCTCTGTCAGAAGCCCACTTGCTTTGGAGACGTGCCAAGCAACCAAAGTTTCCCACTCGTTACAATTTGACACGCTTTGCAATCACACTAAATGAGCTTGTGCCTGGTTTCAAGGTAATTTATGTTGGGAGTTATTGTGTTCCATGTGACAAGTATTGTCTTTTTAAATCCAAGTTTCAATTGCTGGTCCTAATTTTAGTAGTGTTATCTAGAATCCTTCTGTCAAGTTTATTGATAATCTAAAGCTGGTTCAAATGCCAACTCTCCTCCCCCTCTTCTGGTTTTGCTATGTCCTAGCCTAATTCTAGTTTTCCGCCGTTGGGATAGGTTGGTATTTTACTTAATGTTAAGAATGTGATGATTATTTGGCATGAACTAGATTCTATTCCATATACATTGTCTTTTTTATTAGGTCCTAAATTTCAAATCTTCAAATTCTTATGCTTTTGAATGCCATCCTGTATGGAATGGAAGGAAATGTATTGAAGACTCAAGTTTTGACTGTTTCATATTATCTGTTTTATCAAATTTCATAGAAGAGCAATGGACCTTTTTGCAGGAAAAGTTACCTCCAACAGATTCAAGACTTAGACCCGATCAAAGGTGCTTGGAAAATGGGGAATACGATAGGGCAAATGGTGAAAAGCTGCGGCTGGAGCAGCGGCAACGACAGGTAACCAGTTGTATATTGTTTCACGTTGACATGAAATCATACTTAGCTTTCAACTTGATGAGACATTGATTGTGTTTTGAACCATTGAACTTTTCTGCTGTTTGAATGAGATATCCTGTGAAACGAAGTCTCTTTGGAACTATTACATTGCCTGTGATATATGCTCCTATACAAATTGCGTTTGTGCATTAGTGAACAATATTAGTATGATGCCCCAACCTTGACTACGACTCAAAAAATTTCTGCTCCACCATAAGGGTGCTTTTCGTTATTGAACCTTGATTATTGAAAGTTTAGAGGCATATCATTAATGTGATGTATGCAGTCAAAGCTCAGAGAGCAGTGTTGCTTCGCACAATTTGCACAGTGCCATAGTTTTCTAATTATCAGTTCCTTGTGTAACAACAGGGATGAGAAATGGCAGTAATTTACTAGTTATTGACTTCAAGAGGCATTTGCATGGCCCTATATCATAATAGAGAAATTGGCTCCCATCCACAATCCACGTATTGTGTTAATGCCTCATTCTATAATTGACCTTGCATGGACCATGGACTTGTTTCATATCCTCACAAGAATATACTTGTAACCAAATTTGATATAAGGGCATTGTTTTGACTGCAAAATGATTCTTCCGAAACCAGGCAAGGAAGATGCAAGAGAGTGGGTGGAAACCACGGTGGTTTGCCAAAGACAAAGGTTCTGATACCTATCGCTATACAGGAGGGTACTGGGAAGCAAGAGAAAAGAGCAACTGGGAAGGATGCCCAGATATTTTTGGTCAAATACAGTCCGACCACATTTTGAACGAGTAAGATGTAAGAGTTTCATATTACCATTCCGAAATTCCTTTTATAGTCTGTAGGAATCATTGAGAAAGAAGAAAAGAGTGTGGTACATATATAATACAGTCATAACAGACGTGTAGGCTTTGATGATGCAACCAATTATTGCTCTCCATAGAAAGATCGATGTTAAGTTTTGTTTTTTCTTTTGTTTCTTTTTCTTTTTCTTTTTTTGCTACATCCCTGAATTTGAATGATATTCTCTTCTGGTGAAAATATAAATCCCTTTTGTCCACATTGAATCTTACTCTTTAGATAGTTATTGCAGTTTAGTATGGCATTATTGGGATTTCATGTTTTGAGGGTGGGCTATTTTCTAAACTTTTTCTTGAGTTCCCTTTTGTAATGGAATTGGTACAAGATGAAAAGGATGGAAAAGAGTGAGTGGTCTATTGTAGAGTGTGGAGTGGGGCTGCTTGTGCAAATTAGTGATGGACTTTGAATAATAAATACTAGAAGTATATCACATGGCAAATGGCAATTACTTCACTCATGATTGATATTTCTGCGTGCGTGTTGTATGTATCTCAAGCGGCTACATCATGTGCTTAAAATGCAGTTTCATTTGGTCTGTTGTGGAAGGAAAATCCCAAATAGATGATGGTTGGTTGGTTGGCCACCAATACCATGGGTGACATTGTTTAGGTGGTGTTGCTATATAGCTATAGAGCGAGCTATGTGACAGCCTGACAGGACAGGACATAGCTGTCGAGAGTTTAATTGAATGGACTTTTACTGGAGAATGAAATGGTTACTGTTCATTCATTGTTCAAAGTTCAAACTGAGGTAGGTAGGTGTGTAAAGTGTATCTAACGCAGCGCATGATAAAAAAAAAAATAAAAAAAAATAAAGTTTTAAGTTACTCCTAAAAATTGCAAAATAACTTGTAAAGCAAAATTTGGCCTGAAATGATATACTAGTATTGTTTAGCTTTAGGAAGGTTTTATTTAGCATTTACAAGAATGTGATATGATTTAGAGTCCTCATCTCTAATTTGTAACATCTTCTATCGAATATCATCATTCTTCAATAGTTCAATCTTCATCCATTGTGTATATGTGTGTATTCATTCTACTGCAAGTGTTTGTTCTTCATTCACTCACTGCTGTTTTGCTGTTTTTCTGTATATTTACGGATGTATTTCCAACTATATCCTCTTCTAAATTGGAATTCTTGATCTTCCATTTCAGAAACACATCATAAAACATCTAATTGTAAAAATTTAAGGGTTGTTTGTAATCAATTTTTTGTATTAGTTTCTTAACTAAACACTCACACACACACACATACGATTTGAATTTTGGATTACAAAAGTTCACAGAAAAAGTAAAATTCAAAAATGGTGGGGGCAATAATAAACAAACAGCATAGCATAACTGAGGTGAATCCCAATATAACTAAGCCCAATAAAAACTATATTTCTCATCCTTAAATAATGATTGCATGAGATGTCAAACGTCGTATTCAAACATGAACAGTACTGATGAAGTTGACTTGAGATTGTGTTAATTGATTGTTCAATTTACGTTGTTCGTCTTCTTGAAAATACTATGAGTTAAAAGAAACGTTTGAAATAATATTCTTACATATTTGTAAGACAAAATCACATCATTTTTTTTGTCAAGAATGTAATAATACTAATGCCCAAGGTGCTCCTGTTATTCAAGTTCAGAACACACAATATTGAAGAACTGATGTCTAGATCTAATGCAATTCTTGAGTGTAGCAGAAGCACCTAAATTTTGCCTAAATCACGTTCAGATGCGTTGAGCAATGCAATAACATTGTAATTTTCTAGTGTTTTTTCATTTACATAGATAGGCCTACTCGGGTATGTTACATTAAACTTGGCTAAGGGTATGTTTGAGAAATAATTAGAGTTTAGTATCTGGAATTTATAGTCTAGATTTTGAAATTAATGGTTGAAAAATAATTTTAAATTTGAATCATGGTATTTGATAATGCAATTGTAAATTAGAGTTTAGAGTTTGGAATTTGGAAAGCTAAAATTGGAGAGATGAACGTTCAGAGTTTAGAGATTAAAGATTAAAATTTGGCGGTTACTATAGTTAGTGTTTACTATACCTAGAATTTTAGTCTATTTTTAATATGTATTTTAAAAGCTAATTGTTAATCACTAGCGTTTATTCCCAAACACATCCTAAATAAATTGCTCAACAATTAACTAAACTTGTACTAATATATTTATTTTTTCATATATATATATATACTAGAAATCTTGCCCCGCGCGCTACGCTGCGCGCAACGGCCAGAAAAAAGAAAAAATCAAGATTAATTTGTATTGTAGTTGGATAAGTCATACACATTAAAATGGTGTAATGTATAAAATTGTATATCTTCTATGGTATTTTTTGTAAAAGTAGTGCCGAGAGTCCAACAGTTGCAACCCCGTTGCTCCCAAATTGTATGTCCTTAAATATGCAAATTATGATTTCAAATGAACAATAATTAAGTTTCAAAAAGTATTTAAGGAAACCGCAACATGACACACAATGCATCTAAATTGATTAAGGAATATAGAAGATAACCTTTTTTCTTTAACGCTTAATTAATGGCCACACGAGCTTTAAACTATGACATCCCTTCAAAATTTGAACCATCATCACCAATGGGATTGTGGGGCTTGCCAACCTCAAAATCGGTAGGCTCATGAGCCATGGAGTTATCTGCAAAACATAGTGACGACTGACGAGTCTTTAACACCGAGAGCATTTTTTTTTTTTAAAAACCAGCACAAGGCTCAAAGTACATATCCACAAGATAACAGAACATGGAAAAAAAAAATACTACAAAGCAATTTATATGAAAAGAACTTAAAGAAATCGATACAGAAAATATAATAATAAGGGGAAAGAATATGAAGAAAGTTACCATTCCATAAAACTCAAACACCATGAACTCATGTTCGATCTTTCACCTAATAAAGAAGCATGATTCTCATTAAATGTAAAATACAAAGAACCACCACAAGATGAGTTGGCCAAAGACAGTAATATCACTAAGCTTTAGGGAAAAAAATTAATGTTTCAGTTAAGAAAATATAAATGAGTGGAGTTAATTCATTATCCATGACGACAATTAAGGCAAAATTCGAGTAAGGAAAACTCTCTACCATTTTGCAAGTAGAGATATAAAAAAGACATACTTGTTCTCCATATAGTAAGCCATTATTTGTTCCCACCATGAGAATTGGGAAAAACCTCCAGTTCATGAAATATCTTTACTGTAGATCTAGCAAGGTATCACAAAACCATCAACAATATAGCAAGTATATATATCAAATTCAGAATCAACAACCTTGTAAACCACAGGAACGCACTCATCAGATCTTGATATGCAATGAACACTGGCAACAATTCCCATAGCCTTGCCCTGGAAAATAAGTCAAAAACAATTCATTAAAATAATTAAGAACAAATCAAATAATTTATACTAAATTTTTAAACCTATAATTGTAGGATAGTTCGCAACCGAAGCTCTAATTAGAAACTCAACACTAATATCATTGCAGGTTTAGCTTGAATCTTGAAATACCACACCTTCCTCAACGCCATGAGCTCAAAACTCCCCACACCCATTTCAGAATTTCAGAAAAGATAAAAAGATAATAAACAATTACAATATAGTGCTACTTTTGTGATATATAACAGCTATCTTTGTTTTATTTGTTGATCAAACCATCCTGACTGTGGAGATGATTTACCAAACATTGATATCCCTACTGATACGAAGATAGATGCTCATTTGACTTTATCTTGTGAGAAACTTTCCTTAAATGTGAGCCTCTCTATTGAGTAATGACCCAGTCACTGTTAAAACCTAAATATTGATAACAGGGAGTTATGGCGTCAGGTAAAAAATTCTTACCAAATCAATGGCAGATCAATATGTCAAGAAATCAAGCAAATTCAGTCAAGCTTCCAAATGTTGGGTTTCTCAAGCTCGTCAAATAATCTGGTTTGTGCCTCTGATAAATTCATTCGAGGCCTATACTGCTAGACAGCAGTACAGAATCAACGTACAAACTAAATTTACATAACCACATGCGCACAGAGATGTCAATTCCGTGAATGAACATTTTAATAAACTTCAAAGAAAACCAATACTTACCCATCGAATAACTGTATTAAGTGAACTCCTATCTGCACCGACTTTGGTTCCTGCTGCTATAAAAGGTGTCATTCAAGTGAAGCATTATGTATAAATAATAGCAAGAGTAACCTCAGAAACCACATGTTTCTTGAAAATTGTACTGCGGAAAAGGCAGGAACAGGAAAGAGGAAATATTTATTAGGCTTCCAGGACAGTTATATAAATATGCAAAACACTAACATCTCATACACCAGAATATCTGAAAAAAAATTGAAAAAAAATTAGAAGACATCTCATACAGGTAAGCTCATGAAGTAACATGTGCCTGGAAGAATAAAATATATGTACTGAATTTGAGATGGTTTTACCTCGTATTACTTATTTGTGCTGAAGCACTGAACTACCACAACAAGAGGAGAGGAGGAGAATGGAAGCAGAGAATGTCGCCAGCCTGTTGCTGGTCGGCTGCTTTGCCCAAGCAACTTATTAACCCTAAACACAAAATTTAAATACAATCATAATCCTTATTCAATCAATGCTCCAATGAAATGTTGGGGATTAGAAATAAGACGGCAGATCACTCATGATTCGGATGATGAAATGCTGAACGACCTAACAGGGTCACATCATGTGGGAAAATCAAAACCATTGGGACAGAGCAGGAAGCTAAATCGTACTACGCAAACCCTCATAAATGAACAAGTAATAGAGTGCAACACATCATAAAATTACAGAATATGCAACCTAGAAGCAAGAATGCTCAACGCTGAAGGCCCAAGCCATTTACCCCAAAAAGTAACCAGCGGATGGGCACGGAAAATAAAGTCATTACCAAATTAGTGTAGCAGAAATGGTGAGTGGAGCAGTTTGGTTGTTGGTATTTGCAGCACACGCAGCAGCAGGGACAGGCCGGACAGCTACCCACAAGCAAGGAATGAACAGTCAGATGCTACAAAAACTTAGCAAAATTTATAAAGATTAGTGATTGAACCCTCAGGATATAAATCAGTTCAGGGCTATATTTCCAAACACAAGAGGATAGTAATATTGCCAGGCAAATTGATTATGACATCAAATGTCTCAATTAGTATTCGTATTAAAGTCAAGAAGCCGGGCGATTATGAGCAAGTTACCCAAGTACAGATAGTGAATATAAAACAGAATAATAATGAAACACCTAAATTGCACTCATAAAATTCATGGAACAAACATGTGTGTTCAAAAGCCTAAATTCAAGCCCAAAATTGGTCGGATATATTCCTGCCCAAAAAATAGCAGCTAGTGTTCATGTAAATTCCCAACAGGTAGAATGTGAAATCAGTTAGTTGCCTAGGTCACACCTTTTCATAAACTTTTACTTGGAATGGCTTATGATTCATCGCATATCTACTCCAGAACAAACCAACTTCGGATTACATGTCTAAATTTAATTGTTTCCCTGCTTGTATGATCACCTGGGAACTTTTTTTTTTTTTAGTCTATCTTCAAAATAAGCATCAACGTATGGTGTATTTCAAGCAAGGATTATGAGGAAATAAAGAAATCAATCCAGCTTAAACATTATCAATCCAACCAAAAAAATTTCACCGGGTTTGGGTTATTTCTAAAACAGCAAGATAGGCGTACTTGTAAATTTCTTAAATTTCAAAACACAGCAAACACATGAAAGAACTAATTTATGAGCTCGGTATTTGGACCAAAGGATTTACTGGGTGACTCCCAACTCACTTCAACAGCTAGAGTAATATAAAATGGTTCCAATGGAAAATGCCACAGATAGAAATGAGAAAGGGCCTCATCAAGTACTAACATCAGCACGGTGGGGGAAATCAAGCTAGTATTAGTATCACTTACTGAAACTGCCTTCTGGATTTGCACTACGAAGACGAGTTCCCTGCATCCAAAAATTCAAAATTCAGAATGAAGTCACCCTGGAATAAGATCATATACTCATATGTCACATTAGATTAAATGGAAGGCAGTATGCAAAAAAAGAAAAAAGGATGGCATGCGTTCTATGGGGCTACAGAAAATCAGCACTTCTCAAACAAATGCTATACAATGAAGCCACGGGGAGAACGGAAATTGTTCTTTTCATTGAAACGTAAATAGCGAAAAACAATTTTGAAGAACAAGTGCATCGGGTTCTTTTCAAAAGCATTTTTGAAAAAATTGTTGGATTGATGTTTCCATAACGAGTAAAAACGGGTTTAGCGGTGCTGCAACACATGGCCCCGAGGAGCGGCGCAACAGCAAAGCAGGGGGCGGCGTGGGCGGAGGCTCCTCGCAATTAGCATCAAAGTACACCAAACACTCACTGAATTCGAAACGCACGGCCAACCCCTAAAACGCTAAAACTAAAAGTTGAGGCCCAAAGCCTTAGAACGACTCTCCCCTAACATGCAATGAGTAAAATCAAACTGTAGGAAGCAGAAAACAAAAGCAGGAAAATAAAACAAAGAGAAGCCCAAATTCAATGGGTGAATGAAGCAGGGGTGTACCGAGCAAGGCCAACGGGAAGTAATAACAGGGACAAAGAAGGGAACGTTGGAGCCGTCGGGTCGCAGCGCGCGCGTAGAGGCCGGGCAGCGGCGTCGAAGGGGGCCCGTCGCGTTGGCGAGATGGGGAGACCAGGCAGCGGACAGAGGAGGAGCGTGGCCGGAAGTAGGGTTCCGCGAGTGGATGGCGGGGACGCCCGAGTGCGGCGGGCGCTGATGGTTGGCCGTAAGCATGGCGTGGAAGACGGCGAAGGAAATTTGGCGAACGGTGCGCTAGGGTCGGACGTGGAGATGTGCGGTGACCGGAATTCCGGTGACGAAATCAGAGTGTCCCACCGGAGCGATTCTCTCCTGCGCAAGGCTTTCTTGTCGTCTTGAGGACAAACACCGATGAAGAACGAAATTGGATATATATATATATATATATTCTTTTTATTCAACTATTTAATAGGATTAACCAAATGCAGTTAGCCTTAGTAATATGAGACTCTAGCAGCTTAAGATCTCGAGCGTAATAAATTTGGGAGAGATACCTCGTTATTTAAAAAAAAAAAAAAACTATTTAATAAGATGAACTCAACAAGTTCGTATAAAAAGCGTAATAAATAAATCATGAACGTTAAAATGATAATTTCATCTGCTGCCTATAATACACGCAACTTTGATAGCAACTCCATATTAGTAAAGATATGGAAGAATATACACACTTCTGCCGATTAAACTTTCCATTAATTGAATAAAACACCAAAATAAAGAGATTTTTCCATATGTACTTAAACTGTCGTCTTTACTTGCAACCTGCTCCAACCCACCTCTTAAAAAAATTACTACTACTTCCTACTACTACATAACAAGCTTCTGCAGCTCTTTCAATTCTTGTTTTCTATAAGAAGAAAATGATTTGGCATCTTAATGACACATCCAAGAGCACTGCTTTGCCACAGAGCCCAGGCAGCTGGACAGATGATGAGGATATACTCCATCAAAATGTCGATTTTGGTTCAGTCAAAGAATACAGGTTTCAACGAAATAATCAGAGAAATAAAAATGTAATCCGTACTATCAATGCAGATGCAATGAACAAAATGAGTACCTCAGCCGCAATGATGATTTGGGCCAACGAAGGTGTTGAATGATGGATGATTCAGTTATGTTGATATTCGGGGTTGAAGACAAGTGCCTCCTTGTAAATCAGCTCTTTCACCTGCTCTTCTGATAGAGCATCCTGCTCAAAGTCAAAGTTGAATGGAGTTGGACAAACAGGTTCGTCACTAATGTCGTGGAGTGAGGTCAGGTATGGATGTGCCAGCGCATCTTCCACTGAGGAAAAACAGTGAGTCCACAAGATAGCCAATAAAAACAAATGGAATAGAGGTCAAATTTGGAAGAAAAGCAAACAAAACAAGGCATTGGTTATCAATGCAGATTAAATTCTGACATGGGAAAAATAAATAAATTATTGGTCTCCTAAGGTGCACAAATCCAATCAAAAGTGGATCTAAAACACACTTGAACATAATTAAAGAATCACAGCAATCACTTACCAGTAGTTCTTTGTCTCGGATCAAATGTCATCATCCTCTCAACCAGATCAATAGCAAGAGGGTGGACACGAGGAAACTTGTCTTTAAATGATTGTCGATGATAAGAAGGGAGTTGCTGGATATATCTTCTTGCATTTTCATTGAGAAAGCCTAACTCATTCTCTGAAGGGGTGCCAATAAGCTGCAAAGCAGAAAGTACCAAAATTATAATGCACTTGCGCTTCTTCCTTGATATTTATTTATAGTGATTGTTATTATAGAATAATATGGGCCCAATTTAATAGTTCAAATTGCTAAGGAACTAGGATCAATGCATCGGGGTAGGTGCTTTTATTTGTGAAGACACTGAAAAAAGCATCCTGAATATTTAAGGCATGTAACCTATATGCATCTCTCATTCTGACCCCTGACTGATCGTCTACTTCTTCCATCTATAAAAATCAATGAGAGTAAAGATCATCAGAGAAAATCTGACCTGTTTTAAACTAATAAAAAAAGGATTATGATTTTTAAATCAAGAGCCTTGATAACCAAACTTGACAATTGAAAAATCAAGGACAATGTCTTTTTGAACATGAATCTGGAATCACCCACGCACATGTATCAAGAAAAATCCCATTCCTGATTATTACTACTGTTTTTCTGTTTTCAATTTCAATATTGGAGATACAGATTATCACACATTGCTCTCAATCCGACCCAGCAACCTACCAATCCAATGTGTAGCGACTCCTATCCTATATATACATTGAAAATATGAAATTCTTTTTATCCAAAATTATATACGTACTCCGTTTTTATTTAATTGCTCCACTATGATTTTTGCTACTGTTCATCGTGCAACTTTGACTCAACTTTTTATCACATTTATATAATAAAAAATATAATTAAGTGAGATGTTCAATTCATTTAATCACATACTTTTAGAATATTGACTTTTTTATAATTTGACTTGTACACAATTTTGAGTAATTAATTCTTAATAATTTGTATTGGATTCATGAATAGTAGAAATAGAACAGTTATTCAAGAACAAAACGGAGGTAGTATGTATGAGATAAACATAAATAAAAGGAAGTATCAAGCCAACTTTAGACCTCCAAATGATATATGAACAGAGGGGGAAATACCTCAAGGACCAAGTGCAACTGGTGGACATGGTCTCTACCTGGAAATAATGGTTTCCGATTCATCAGTTCCATGAATATGCAACCCACTGACCATATATCAATAGCTGCAGTATAATCAGATGAATTTAACAACAGCTCTGGTGCCCGATACCACCTCGTAACAACATACTCAGTCATAAAATCAGTTTCGGAGGTAACTCGTGCCAGTCCAAAATCACATATCTTTAGGTCACAATTTGCATTTAGGAGAAGATTGCTAGGTTTTAAATCTCTGTGCAGAACACTAGCAGAGTGTATATACTTTAACCCTCGGAGAATCTGATACAAAAAATACTGCAATAGATTACATCAAGTTAGGATAAGATCATAATGAAGCCATGGTTCTGTGGTGTCATCACTACAGACTAAACAGCAGGCCAAATGTAACTGAAAATGTACTTCAATAATCAGGACAACTGCTTTGTACACAATTTCACAAAAAGCAATAGTTGTATAAAAGTCACTGAAACTGCTGGTTGCATTGAAGTAAGGAGTACACATCCAAGAGACATATTCAACTATATGAATAATGTCTGTCCTTATTAAACTATAAAGCAAATTTTAATATGCCCTTAGTTTAGTAAAAGTTGAATATGCAGGAAGGAATAGTCAAAAGAATTTTAAGTAAATGATGAAACCCAAGGCATCTTTCAAGAATTTTTTTACAAGGCTAACAAAATAAAGAGTTGTCTTGGTATCTATCTACTTCATAAATGAAATTATAAAAAGAACCTGACAATGCTCCTCTGACAAAGGTTGATTAGAACGGATGATTTGATGGAGATCAGTATCCATAAGTTCATATGCAATGTAAACATCATTAAATGCTTCCCTTTTTGGAGGTGGAATTATATCTCTTATTGCAACAATCTGCAATAACCAAGATTGCACAGTTAAACTGGAAATGTGTTGAGGATAATGCTGCACATAAGTGTTTTTTTCCTAGCCTTACTTAATCAATTGTAGTATATACTAAAGCAGAGCTCGTAAGTGTTGATAATATGAGTTTCCAGTTGGTTAATGATTATTGAGCTCTGATAACACCAATTAAATATGCAATGTGTAGAGTAAGACAAAAGTAGAGCCTTAATGAATGAGCTAGCAACTGAATTTGACACATAAAGAGTCCTGTCCATACTATCCCAAATCATATATCCAGGCTTGATTGTTTCCTTAGGCACATTTTTGGTACCAGTACCAGAAAGAGTAAACAAGTCAACAAAAGACAGCTACTCGTCTTTACACAATAATTTAACAAAGAAGATAAGCACCTTTAAATGACGTGCTTTAAAAAGTTATAAACTAAATGTAACATGTGAAAATACATGGCAATTAAAGTATTACATTGGTGAACCTGACACACGTAGAAAAAGTCTCCTTTCCTCTACCACACCTGAAGATTCAGTTGCTGTTAAAAATAAAAATAAAAATAAAAAGATTCAATCCCGTCAACCCCCCAACCACCCAAAAAAATGTACAAGATTTAACTGTATACATGAGAGTTTTGTTATTCATGTTAATGGTTGAGTGTATCATGCACGCTACATGTTTGGTCCCAACACTTTATTTTTTTATGTTATAATATACTCCCTCCGTCTCATTTCTTATGTCCTGTTATTGTTGGGCACGGAAATTAAGGCGGAGTTTATTAGTGAGTATATGATGGGGTCACATAATTTTAAAAAGGAAAATTATTTCTATTTATAGAAACAAGATATATATGATGGGACATAAGAAAATACTAAGTAGACAATGGGAAGGAGGGGGTAATAGAAATCACAGAACAGGTTTTATAAAATGATGGTGAAGAGTTGTAAGAATGGAAAATTTTATGGGACATTGATTGCACATACTAGAATTTTGACAGTGATCATTAAACAGACTTCATTTCATCACAGCTGTATTGCAAGCATTGCATGCCTCTCAAATACATCTTATTTATCCATGTGTATGTCAAACATGATAGCTCCCATGATTTTATTTTATTTTATACATTTCAAATGGTGACATTCCTCTTTGTTGATGGTCAATGAGAAGGATGTGAGCATAAGTTCATTGCATTGTCACATAGATGTTAAACCCACAAATTCAATAACATACTTAACTTGACGGAATATATATATATATAGGGATAGGTAGCATAAGCCCAAGAAGAAAGAACACACAATAAGCCATAAAATAAGCTTGCTGAAGTTGTAAAGGTCCCCAAGTCCTACATGTCAACCTATTTAGTCCTATTTCCATTAGAGATGTTCCCACTTGAATTAGCAATAAAAACTGAAATCAATCATTGTTACATGGAATCCAGCGTGCTTATATTTCTACTTTGAAACAAATCGGGTCAACATTTAGGTTGTTGCAACATGTATCTTTAGAAATAGAATCCTAAAACGCAAAATCCTTCTCTACCAAAATATTGAGTGCCACACCTTCTGTTTATCCTCAAGTATCTCCCAGCTCTAAACTATCTCCCTTTTTCACCATAAAATATATCCATCTGGAGAAGGAAAGTAAATGGAGAAAAACTGAAAAAACAGCATCTCTCTATCAACTGGGAAGCCAAGTAACAATAATAGTCATATCTTCACTTAAGTATGAAACAAAGAGTCATCAAATCCAAACAATAATATTAAAAAGTTTGTGAATTGTGATCCCGTTAAGCCAAAGCACTTGGACAGTAATAAATCTCGGGGTTCCAGGTTAGCCAGCCATCAATATCACTCTCCTATATTCACACCTTAATTGTTTTTCTTGAACTAAAAATTGATTCTTTCTAAAAAAAAAAGTAAATAAAAAAAGTAAATAAAAATCAGCAAAAAAGATTTAGAAATTCATCGTCATCTATTAAAAAATAAAAATAAAAATCGCAATGTATTAAGGAGAAAACACGCAGAGAAGATGACAATTTTGTCTTCCAAGAAAGAGGAAAATGTGAAGGTGACATGGAATCCCGAGGTCTCCTATGTATAACCCACAGTAATCACACAATGCGCAACCCATAAAATCGCAGCATTTGCACAGAGTAATAAATAAGCGTCGTCAGACATAGTTAAGAAGACATTAATACACTAACGTTCTCATGATCCATATGGCGCAAGAGCTTGATCTCTCGCAGAGTTCTCTTGGCATCAATTTTATTATCAAAAGCATTGGATATCTTCTTCAACGCGACATCCTCATTGGTCTCCGAATTGGAAGCCGAGCTTTAAAGAAAAAGCATTGCAGCAATTACGGTATGGGAAAAATGAAGAAAGGAGGAGGAGGAGGAAGAAGAAGAAGAAGAAGGAGAAGGAAAGTGTAATGAAATTTACCAAACGATTCCGTAGGCGCCCTTTCCGATAGGCATGATTGGGGGTTTGTACTTGGAGGTGACCTCGAAGATGTGGCCGAAGATGTTGTACTGTATGAATCGACCGGCGTGGGTAAGCGTGGCGGGTATGGTGTCGATGGGTGGGTACGGCGGCTGTAGGTGGGCCTCAGACATCTGGGCGTCGTCCGGCGGCGGCGGAGGATCCCCGTCGACCATTTGTAACCGTTCGCGAAAACAAAATCAGAGCACAAATGTAGGGAAAGAAATACTTCCTCGTCTCACCTTTATATATAAAATTTTTAAAATTTTTAGTTACACCTAAGTTTTACTGTTTTAAAATATAGAAGTATATTGAAATACGGTTTTGGTTAGGGTGCGATCAAGTCATTTGACTTGATGTGCTGCGGCAGATTCCCACCATTGATTAATTTTGTAAATCAACGGTTGAGATTAACTTGAAGGTTAAAATAGTAAATTTGTTATATTATTTGAGAATGAACGTTCTTCTTCTTCTTCCGTCTTCTTCCGTTCTTCTTCTCTTCTTCTCTGCATTTCAAAGATTGATATTCCATTACCCTCCAATTTACTTAATTATGTTGCAATATATATATATCTATATATATATCTTTTGAACTGTTCATGAAAACGTACATAAAATGTTCGAGTCGCTGAATTGTTGATGAAAACGTCGCTGAATTGTTCATGAAAAGATTGTTGAATTGTTTCTGGCTCGCTGAATTGTTCATGAAAGCATCGCTGAATTGTTTTTGGTATCATCACTGCATTGTATTTTGTAGTATCGCTGAATTCTTCTTGCAGAGTCGCTGAATTCTTCTAGGTATAATCGCTGAATTCATCTACATATAGTCGGTGAAATATATTTGACAGCATAAGTGGTTTGATTTTTGGTAGCATCGCTGAATTCTTCTTGTTTTCGTCGCTGAAATATGCTAGTAATGATCGCTGAAATCTGATAGCATCACTGATTTATTTTTGGTAGCACCGCGGAATTTTGGTAGCATCGCTGAATTATGCAGGGCAACGTCGCTGAATTATGCTATGCACTATCGCTGAATTCTTCCTGAACTATTCTTGATACCATCACTGAATTATTTTTTATAGCATCGCTGAATGATGGATTAATAGATTTGTTACCCTATTTATTAACTATAATCGATCAGGAAAAGATATTATTTGGAATATTAGATATGGTTACCAAATATTTGATATGATTTACCAAATATTATATTGATAACATACTAAATATAGGGTTATATTTTGATAGCATCACTGAATGATTTTTGGTAAACATCGCTGAATTGCATATGGTTGCATCGCTGAATTCTACAAGGTTGTATCGCTGAATTCTTCTTGGTGTAGTCCTGAATTCTTTTAAGTAGGGTCACTGAAATATTTTTTGGTAGCATTACTGAAGTAATTTTGTTAACATCGCTGAATTGTATTTGGTTGTGTCGCTGAATTATTCAATGATGTATCGCTGAATTCTTCTATTGATAGCATCACAAAATTATTTTTGGTAACATTGTTGAAATGCTATACGTAATAAATTTGTTACGTTATTTAATAAATATTGCTGATCATAAAATATAGATTACAAAATATTTCATATGATTTTACCAAATATTTGATATGATTTACCAAATATGAGATTGATAACATACTAAATATAGGATTATATCTTCCGTTACATATTTTGTTGGACAATTTTACCCTTTTTCATTTACAACCATTGGATTTGAAATCAACGCTCCAGATTTTTGCCTTGATGTACTGCGGAATCTTCCGCAGCACCCTAACCGAACCCTTGAAATACGATAAAAAGAAAGTGAGCGGTGAGACGAAGGAATATTACCATTTACCACCTGCTGCGTCCTGTCCTCTTACACATCTTTCCTCTCTACCTTCTTATTATTATTATTATTATTGTTATTACTCATTATTATTATTATTGCTATTTAAAAATTCTCTGCTTATTGTAGTATTATTTGTAGTTTTTTTATGTAGTACTTATTTGAGATGCATTATTAATTGGATAATTATTGTATTGTATGTGTGACCAAAATAGAAATGATTGTGAGATTAATAAATGTGTGTAATAGTACTAGCTAATACAACAGTATGTATGTTATATCTGTATGCAAGGACTAAGGAATGAGTTTTGGTGAGGCATGGCGTGGCAAATGGCAAGGATTGGCATTTCGCATGCCACCAGGGCAGCCGTCCAACACATCATACACTTTAACTTAAAATTTTATCATAATTATACAAGTTAAAATACAGTTAAGTGGGATCTTGTTAGATTCGTCTCGTCGTCTAGATTTTAAATGTCGAACTTTCAAAAATTTTACTTGTACTGAACTTGAATTATAAATGATGTAAAATGTGCATTGAACTGCGTGCACTGTGGATCTGTTGCAATTTTTAAAAAACGGAGGAGTATAATATACTAATATGCATGCTCGTTTAGTTTAATAATGTGTTTTGGCATTTGTAAATTGTACTAATAGTGCCCTTTTAATTTGGGAGTAGACACAAACAAATGCAAATATGCCCATGGGCCCTGACCCCCCACCTGGCTTCACTTCACTTCATTGTATAGGACTGGAGTGAGTGTATTTATTAGTATTACTGGAAGAAATTTGTAACAATAATAATAATAATAATAATAACAATAATAATAATTCTGCTTGATTAGCTCTTGTTTATGGAGTACAGTATTCAGAAACGACTTTGAGAAAAGATAGCCCCGATTATAGCATCATTATCATGACATACTATATATAATAAGCTGTGAGAACAATACAAATACAACACGTGTATGTGTTGTATTATTATTAGTACTAGTACTACTACTTACTACTTCTATATTAGCTTAATTAGTAGAGTCCGCTAGCTCCTATATATCACCAATTATACAAACATGTAGAAGTATATGTTTGTGTATATCAGTATATGCATGCAGTAAATTCAAGCAAATCCACTTTTTTCAAGGAATATAACAATAATAATAAAGAGAAAGATGAAGAAGCTTCATTCAACAACTCATCACCTCCTCCCAAACCAAACGTAATAATCAAAGGAATTACTCCCATCCTACTATATACTATATATATATATGTAATCAAGGTATGTATGCAAACAATAGTATACATATTTTGTTTGTGTTGTTGATTTCTCTCTCTCTCTCTTTCTTTCTTTCTTTCTTTTTGTTTACAGAAAATGGAGGAGGTGCATAGAGAAGATGAGGGAGTTATTAATGGGTTGTGGGATGAAGATGAACAAGAGGAGGCCGAATAAGTCATCGGGGGTGTATGGGCCTATTGATACTGAGGGTTGTTATTATTATTACTATAGTGACGATGGTGAAGGCTTTTGTAAGGTGAAGGCCATGGTGGGATCGGACACAAGGAGACGACCTCTACCTCTATCACCACCACCATCCTTATTGTGTGTAAGTTGGTGATATTTTATCTTCCTAGTACTACTAGTTTGCAATCTATCCTGATCGATCGTGTGTCATTACTCATTTCTCTCTCTCTCTCTCTCTCTCTCTCTCTCTCTCTCTCTCTCTCTCTCTCTCTCTCTCTCTCTCTCTCTCTCTTTGGGCGGTTGGTTTCGAAGAAGAAAGTGAGGGCCTGGTTTAAGGAGATACCAATAATGTCTTGGAGAGTATGTAGAGAAAATGGATGCTGCTGATCCTGATTGAATGAATGCCACTGTCCCCATCCCCATGCAATGAATCAATCAATGTGTGTCGTGATAGATAGATAGATAGATAGATAGATAGAGAAACTGGTTTGGGATAATCAGAGTCCTCGCCCCAAAATACAATACAAATACTACCACCATAGATAGATTCAGTAAGTCAACAGAAGATGTAATGTCAACGAGGATAAACAACAATTAGTAGTATGTATACATCAAATAGTGCAGCAATTGACTTCCATCGGATTCTCGATAGATGTAATCACAGACAAGAACACAACAAATGTGTGGGCTGATGATGATGATGATGATGATGATGATGGTGATGATAATATAACCATAACAATATAATACACGGCAATATCGCAAAATACAAAGATTTCGGAGATGGGGAAAAATAAACCACTCCAAATCTTCAAGTATTTTTGCAAACAGCAGCACTATACAACAGCACACCACACCCTGGTCTAAATAAACCAAGGGAATAGAGATAGATAGGAAAAACCATAAGATAGATAAACAAGCATCATCGCTTATGCTTCCCGGGCGGTAATGTCTCATGATCCTTCCTTTCTTTTTCTAGCACTGTGGTGATCAAACGAGCAAGAGATTCAATCCCCAGTAAGAACAAGATTTGGATTTGTAACTGCTTGCTTAATGGGCGTGGCAATTTCTAAACAAGGGAAGAACCAAGAACTCATCTCAGGCAGCTGGCTGAATTTCATTCTCAGCCACAAAAGATTTCCAGCAATTTGTTGAAGCACTTTTAACATCTCTGGTTAACCTAGATTGCCATAATTTTGCGGAGATGCTGTGTTGGAGTATGCTGGAAGCGGTCCCTTCACAAAGGGATGGTCCAAGAGCTCAGCAGCTGTTGGTCGCATACCTGGATTAACTTGTAGGCATTGCAGTATGAAATCACGGGCTTCAGTGGATAGAGAATTGGGAATGGGAGGTCTTTCACCCTTTCCTATCCTAAATAATGCCGCCATCTGTACATATCAAGAGAAATGAATAGTCAAGCTCCAGAAGTTAGCACAGGTTGTATGTCTACTGCAGAGAATTCACCAACAAAAAGAACTTCCTCCATTTATAAATAGTAGTAGTAATAGTCATTTTTATAAGTTTCAAACACATTAAAACAACCTATAAAATTAGTATAATACCCCCTAAATACACAGTTTTTCCCATCAATTTGCTAGTTCCTAGCAATTAATGCCAAAAGTGAAAAAAGTACTTCAAAATTTGTAAAATGACAATTCTGTGAACTACTTCTTTCTAAGGCTGCGTTTGGTACAAACTGCTAATATTTTCCATTTTAACATCTAAACTCTAAACTCTACAGCTAGACTCAAACTCTACCGGTTTTATCTTTTCAAACTCCAACCACTAAAATCTAATTTTAAACTCTAACACCAAAAAACATTACTCAAAAGTCAAAACTATTTTAATTTACAACTATTTATTACCGTCAATTTCAAACTCCAAACTCTAAACTCTAACTTCTAAACTTTGAACTCTAATTATTTCCCAATTATATAGCCTAAAAAGAATATTCTTGGCAAACATAGGGGAATATATAATGAAAGCTGTTAATAGCATGAAGTTGTAACCACTTTGACTCTATACAACTAAGAGGTGAAGGCAATTACAGCACGAGTAACCAATGACCAATAAGAATGCAGAGACACACTCTACTTTTATTAGTTAATAAGGCTGTATAAATTGTTCTTGTGGCACTGAGGTAAATGTCTGGTGCATCTAATATGTCTTTGTCCCGAATCGCCAAGTTACAAATGCAAGTGATAATGGCAAACAACAAAAACCCATAATAATGTATGAAGACTCTCAAGAGGTAACTAGCCAAATGTAGCAGTGAATGCATCCCAAAGGAAATGATTCATTCAAAGATTTCAAAATAGTAACTGATAATGATATTACTTACACATTCCATATTGCCGTATGGGAATCGTCTGGTTAACATCTCCAATACCGTGCATCCAAGACTCCATATATCTGCTGCAGAACCATGCCCCTGGCTGCGAACAACCTGCAGCCCATAGTTGAAAAGTATGGGCATTAATAAAGTTCAAATATTACACAATCAGCTGGAGTTGACACAAAGTACAGTAGTAGCTAGTTAGCTACACTCTTAAGATAAAGTTACATGTTTACTTAAGCAGAGAAAATTAGGATGAAAAAAATTCCACAAGGCCTTCATGATTCATAGTACAAAGTCTTGTGTTCAAAGACTAGTCTTGATCCACAATGTGTGTGTGTGTGTGTGTGTGTGTGTGTGTGTGTATGTGTGTGTGTGTGTGTGAGAGAGAGAGAGAGAGAGAGAGAGAGAGAGAGAGAGAGAATGAATCTCATTTCGATGCAATTATGCAACTGATAATTGTCATAAAAAATTGGGGAATTTGAAAACTACAGACTAGAAATCATTACTTCCTGATCAATAAATTTACATATAAACGTGTGCTTTTTTCAAAGCACAACAAAAAATAAATAAATACACAGGGCCCCTAGTTGACATATGGATGTCATCTTATTTTCAATGTCAACAAGAAAGACAGTAAAAATACTTCAGCAGCAGCCACCATCCTAATCAAGTTCTTGAGTGTGGAACTTCTTCAACATTTTTTTATAGTAAACACTAAAAAGTAAACTCAATCTTCATATGTAAAGAAATTGAGTTTTGCTTCAATTGATACCCGAAGTTTAAACATGAAATTTTCTGTGTGAAGGGATTTAGGGCATACCTCAGGAGCCATCCAGAATGCAGTCCCCTTGCAAGACTTTGCATCATTCAACTTGACAGCCTGCATAAGGAGCTGATTTATTAACTGATAAGTGATAAAGCACAAAGTAAACCTATCGAATTTTATAAAAGGTTATATATGAAAATGAGAAAACATTTAAATAAGAGGATTTAACCTTTGCCAGACCAAAATCTGCAAGTTTTACCAAGCCATTTGTGTGCACCAATATATTTGCACATTTGATATCCCTGTGAAAGATGCAAAAATAAAAATAAAAATATAAAGAAGCCTGGATAGATAACAGTTACAAGTCTTCAAGAAAGGGTAACAAGGAATTAATCCCGAATTTTAGGATGACTGGTCTCTTAGATGATTAACAGGACAGAGAAACGCCACATTTGTTTTTTAGTGGCAAAAAGAAAAATTAATGAAAACTATCAAGCAAGAAAACCTCTACGAATTGGTTTGATTACCTGTGAACCACATCTCTGTCATGCAGATATTTTAAGCCACATAGGATCTGCCTAGTGTAAGCAGATACTTGTGGGACTCGCATGTCATATTTCTGGTAAAGGCTCAGAAGGGAACCTTTGGTAACGAGCTCAAGGAAAATATATAGATGTGAATCATCCTACAAAGGAGAAAGGGCAATGATATATAGCAAAACATTCATAGTCAACAACAAAGCGAAAACAAAAACAATAATTTGCAGAATGATAATATGGAGAATCCGAAAAGGAAGAAACCTAAAAAGTACTCCCTACTCCCTCCGTCCCAGTTTAGTTGTCTTGTTTGACTTTATGGCAGTGTTCATTGTTTAACTTTGACTCAACATTATTATATGTATATATTTGAAAAAAAAATAATCGAGTTGAGTCTTGTTAGAATCATAAAAACATGTAGTTTTAGAATATACTTCATTTAACGTAATTTTTTTTACATATTTTGAGATATTAACATTGAAAATGTGCATTGGATTGTGTGCAGAAATCAAACAAGACAGGATAAATCGGACGGAGGGAATAATAAATAAATAAAACACAAATCTAAAAATAAATATTTCAAGTCAAAAGTTATACCTTCTTTGTTCCATAATACTGGACAACATTTTCATGTTGAAATTGACTCAGGAGAGCAATTTCCTAAAGCACCGGAGAGAAAGAAATCAAAGGTTAATCAAATTGTAGAGAGAGAGAGGGGAATCATCCCACAGCTATCCGAGCAAGTTAAACAGGGAGGGGGGCACCAACCTGTTCAAGTTGGAGAATACTCTGCTTTCCCTCATCCCCTTGATCAAGTAAACATACTTCTTTCACAGCAAAAAAGAACCCATCGCTGCCACAATAAAATTAAAATCAAGGTAAATAATAGGGTGTGTGTTTATCATTTCTATCTCAAGCATATACATCTATATGAAACAGTCTAGCAGTCGCCCCAAATGTATATGGTCTTAGCTTACATTTTTTAACATAGTTAGAGAGATCCAATTTCATGAGAAGGTTCACTATACAGCAAGGGTGTGTTGAATTAAAAGGATAATAACTGCAGTGTCGAATAAGGAAGGGTACCTGCTCTCTCCCTCCCTCTAAGCTAGTAGAGTATGTCTTAAATAACTAAGATAGCCTCGGCCTCCTACCCCAAAATCATCAATCTTCTCAGTGCTGAACCAAAATTAACCCCTCAAACTATATGCTGACAAGAAATATAGTAAAATAGTACTTGACAAAACTTACTCAGCAATTCCTTCGTACACAGACCCAAACGATCCTCGGCCCAAAAGCTCACCCTTTTGCCAGTCCTTAAAAATGCGCCTAAATCTCACATTGGGAGAAGTACTTGATGTAGGTTCAGTTGTGGTACTCGATGAATCACCATCATTTGAAGTGGTGCAAAGAGAACACGTCTCCAGCAGCATACAGTTGTCTTCTCTGACCATTCTTCCTAAATCCTCCTCCGAATCTCTCGAATTGCTACCGATTCTTCCCCAAGTCGCTTCATCATCGTCATCCAAACAGTAACCCCTTCCAAAATTACGAACAGGCGCATCTCTCAATGTGTTCCAAATGGAGCACTCTGTGGTTATAACAGGCCGTGCTGTCGGTAAAGATGGCGGAGCAAGAAGTGGCGGGCGAAGACCCTTGATACCATTTCTCCCACGGAGTCCGGTTTGTCCGCCAGTGTTAGTATTTTCATCAAAACCCATCCCACCACTTAGGCTCACAGAATCGAAAAATCTGTTTGATATGTCCCCAGCAGCAGCAGCACTAATAACATTAGTCCTACTCAAATCTACATAACTTAAATCAGAATTTTGCTGCAAATCTTTACCAACCGAATCACCACGAACAATATCCGAATCCTGGGTGGTGGTGTGATAAATTATAGGGTGGTGGTCGAATGCCTGAGTAAATACGAGGGGAGCAGAGGAGGATGATGAGGTGACCTTGATGGTTGCATACTCCTCCGTGGATATCTGGAAATCGTCAATCCCAGAAAAGCCAAAGGCTCTGCAAATAACGTCGAACTCCCCCCCATCCGTCCCATCGACGCGAAAACTGGTCTGGGATCCGTACAAATCATGAGCGGAGCGCGTGCGCAGAGAATCGTCGGGGGAATAGGAAGCAGCAGCAGCAGAAGAAGAAGAAGAAGAAGAAAGGGAAGTGGAAGGAGAGGAGTCGTAATGGATGTTGTTGGAGGCGTTGCAGCGGTCGAGCTTCTTGGGCTTGGCGGGAGGGCGGGTGGAGGAGGAGGAGCGAGGTTGGGGAGAATTGGAGAAAACTTTAGGGAATCGATGCATGATGCAGAAGAGAAGGAGAAATAGAGGACATCATCAAAGGAGGAGGAGGAGCATTTTGAATAGGAAGGGAAGGTTGAAAGGAGAAAGCAAGCAGGGCGGCGCGAGGGGGACGAGGAGAGGAGGGAAGGAATTGAGGAAAGGAAAGGGATAGGAAGGAGGGAGAGAAGGAACGGGGGAGATTTCAGCAAGTTGGCTGTTGGCCGAGTGGAAAAGTGTGTATGGAGAAAGAAAGAAAGAAAGAAAGAAAGGAGGAGATTTCAGCAAATTTTGGAATTTGGTGGAAATGGGAAATTCAGAATGACCTCTAAAAAGCGCTCTACAGTCTACAGAGACTACACAGTGTGTAGTCGTTGGTTGTTGTTTGGTAAAAGTGGGCTGGCTAGCCCACTGGCCTTCCTTCCTTCCTTTCTTGGCTCTTGCTCTTCTTCCGTGATCCGATCTACGATTCCTATTACTAGTAGTATTTGGGTCCTCCTCCCTCCTACTACATTTCCTAGGTAGTCCGTAAACTTAACTTACAAATGGAAATCTTCTACTACTACTACTACTCATAACTCAAATACAGAGACAGACACAGTTCCTCCTCATTCCTCCACTCCATTCCATCATCTTAACATTTTCATTTTACATAAAGCTGTGTGGATTTGATGATGGTATTAGTAAGGAAACTCAGGCTGCGGACTTTGGCCTGTCTCCAAGTTGAAAACAAGGGAATACCTATTTTTGGATTAATGAAATACTAGTATTGATATATATATATCTAATATATATATATATATGCAAGACATTTGTTACTATTCCCAGCAATAGTAAATGTAGGGTTGACATTCCTTTTTTGCCCTTGCTCGGAAATACCGATTTTTTTTAGTCAGGTCTTGTTCTTTTACGCGTTTGTCACTCTGCCGCTTAGGAATAGCCGCACCCACTCTGCTCCGGCGAATCTCGCGTAGTGTGATTTCTTCTCTTTCTTTGCATTCCGGTTTCACTCTCGATCTCGTTTGCCCTGCGCACACCACCTTCACTGTCACCCCTTTTCCATTCAGCGCCGCCCGGTGGTTTCCTCTGCAAGTTCCGTCCAAACGAACCCCGCCGACCCTAATTCTATCGCGGCTTCCCGATCGGATTCTCGAAAACTGTTGCTCACCACTGAGCGGAAGCAGATTAAAGCTGTTCTCCACCGGCTGAAGCTTTCGTTCTTCTGCTCTACTCCTTTCCCACTTCAGAATAGGGCGGGTCCTGGATCTTCCACAATACTTGATACCAAGAAGGTTCCTCCGATAAAGGCAAGATATTGGAGCTAATTCTCTGCAATTTTATTGATTTTGAGGTCAATTGAATGTGTGATTCTTCCTATATTCTGCAATGCTACTCTGTTTTCATTGACTGGAATTTGTTCAAATGGCCTGTATACTTTAGGGTTTCTGTTTAATTAGTACTTCTATCCAAGAAAGGTCTTTGCTTTCGCTTAACCACCGACACTTGGTGTACAGATTAAAAGCAACGAAGATGGGAAAATATTAAATCTAGCGTCTGTATGGGCAGAGGATGGAACAGATTTAATGGTTGATGTGCCCATTGTTTATAAAGGAGAAGATGTATGCCCTGGCTTGAAGAAAGGTTAGTCGCGTAGTGTATAGTGTATACTTTTTGGTGCCTATTTTTTCCCTTCTATTGTATTAGATTCTTGAAAGGGCTTTGAATATGATAACCGAAAGGACATTTTAAGCAATGCTGGTTTCGGTCATCAGTCATCACTGGTTCGCTAACTTGTGTTTTGGTTGTGTGAATTGTGATGCATTGTTGCTCTTAGCTTCCTGGTTAGAGCATGGACCATCAAGTTTCAACTTTTAACCCTGTCTGTATGCACAATTGTGGATTGTACAGTTGATAGGGCTGGCTAATTTTTTGTTACTGAAGGTATGAGATGTTTAATCTTTTAGAGTTTTAGTTCATCCATAAATTAATTAGCAAAATTGGGGTCGGAAGGGTCATGTGATGGACATGTGACCCCTTCTCTAAGTTCACCTGCCGTGGGTTCTGTTAAATTCGAAGTCATGTTTGTTCCTGCTAGGGTTCAATTCGTACTTTCTGCTGTTGTCCGGCCTTCTGCGACCCCTTCAGCGCCCGGTTCTGCTGTCGCCCGCCACTGCCGCCGGGACACCACGAAGGAAGGCTGTGCGCGGCCGGCCCCCGCTGTAAGGAAGGGCCGCTGGAACCTGCCTCAGTCTCCAGCGTTTAGCGCCCAAGGTGAATTTTTTCCCCAGTCTGTGCAACCTCCTGAATTTACTGGCCTGCGTTTGGGTGTATGAAGTAGTCTTCGGTTGCTTGTTGCAATTTCTTGCTGGATTTGTGCCTCAATTTCGACCCTTTCAATCTCGGCTGTAAACACGGTTTGCATACATTGCAACTTTTTTCCTTTTTCCCTTTCGTTTCTGCTTCTTCCTATAGTTTTTTCCCCCTTTTTGGGCTTGATTTTCTAAATTTGAGTTCGGCAATGCCCTGATTTTATTGAATCCGGCTAAGTGGAAAGCACATCATAATAAAATTCAAAATCCGTATCTATCTTTATTATTCGTACCAATTGGCTGTCATGTATTTCAATGTACAATCAGTTTCTATTGGATTAATTGGTTTTCTTTTGTGCTGGGCTTTTCATGTTCTATATGATTGTTATGTGGATCCTAATAATAAAGTCTATGGAGGTACATCTCACTTAGTCGATTCAGACATTTGGCCACTAGGTTTACAGATGAGTTCAATTGTTTATGCTATTTTTTGCTCTAGGTTTAAAGATATAATTTTTATAGGTTAGTCTTTAATATCTTGGCAGCTCGAGAAATGAAATAGGGAGTCTTTCGAAGGCATAATCCACTGCCTTAGTTTTGGAATTTCTGTATTTCCTATATAATGTTTTTCTTTTCAAGCTTCATTTAAGATTGATTCTACACGTTGCTAGGCATTTTGGGACCTTACCTGCATTAGATGAAATTGTAATTTCGTAAGAAGTTTGTTAGCTCCTACACTAGCTGTAGTTCTCGTGAATCTCATTCCTATATCTCATTGGCTTTAATAGTTCAACGATCCACGTTCCTCACTATATTTTCCTAAGGTTTGAGGATGTTAAAACTCCATTTGAGAGGCTTCTTAAAATCAGTTGTTCTGTATGAATTGTATTAGGAAATAATACAATTAACTCCTTTTGAATGCATCCAATTTTCAACAATTCACACAGGTATCTATGACCCCGAAATAGTTCTTATCCGGTCTGCATTATGTTTTCTGTTGCAGGGGTATTACAAGGCACGCCAACCTTTAGGGACTCAGGCCTTCAAAAAAAATCAGTAATTTACAAGTCCTCTATTTCTGTTTTAGATGTTACCGAATTGTTGTTTCATTTGTACAGTGTGATCCTGGTATAATTATATACTTTTCTAAACTTCCATGTATTAAGTCATTCTAAGATTTTTCCACGTTTTTTACTTAGGGTTTTACTTATCCAGTACGGACACATTTCTTAGAAAATATTTTGGAGGCAATCGGATATCAGTTGACAGCTTTTAATCAAATGGATGATTATGGGATGGAAAAAATGTGGAAAATGAGCAAACGGGCTCCAAGAAAGACAGAGCCAAATTGCTTCTCCAGTGGAGGTAATCTACTTCCTCGTTTGCTTTAGGATGTTATGTATTTAGGTCCTTTGGATTTATGACAATATAATGAGCTGCTGGAAATAATAATCAGGGTGCGCTTACAATGTGGATTTCAATCACTACACTGCCCATGCGAGGGAATCTTTGTCAAGTTGGAATCCAGATTGTCTGGGTTTCAACCTCATAGAGTTTCTTCTTTGCAATATATGTGAAAATGGAAGGCCTGGTGCTGTTTTGGTTTTTATGACTGGGTGGAAAGATATATGCTCCCTCAAAGATAAGCTTCAAGCTCATCTTGTTGTTCGAGATTCAAGCAAGGTGTTATTATTGGCATGCCACGGTTCTATGGGCAGTGCAGAACAGGTTATTAGTATATTATTGTTGATTTAATTGCGCCTATGATGCTGGAATTTACTATGTCTCTCCGAACATTATCAATAGGTTATATTTGTTCTATGTCCTGGCACTTTGAATTGGTTAATTGCCTAGCCCAAACCCTTGCCCTCTATTTATTCCATATAACCTACCTATTTATGCTGATCTTTGTAATATTCTTTTAAATCAATGAATTTATGAGATTGTCTGGTCTTGAATTGGCTTCTACATTTACCTTGACTAATAATGTGTTAGTAATTTATGTACATGTAGATACAAGATTCTCAGATAAGAAAAAGAAATGCTAAATGACGCTCAATTAAATTCTCCCAACACTTAACTTTAATTATATGATCTGATCTCATTATGTGGTCTCATGATTTGCAAGTGACACATGCATTCACGGAGAAGAAAACAAAAGTTATACAATAGTTAGATGCTAATGAGTGAATAAGCATATTCCTACAGATTCTAATGAGAAAGATGGGGAAGAAAACAAGGCACAAGTTAATTCAGGAAATTATTCAAAGATGGATCATGCAGAGGATTGATTGCGTGTCGGTGCCAAGAAGACGAATATTGATGCATTGTGGGACAACAAGAATGTTATCTTAAGAGAAGACTTGAAGACTTGAAAAGTAATTTCCAAAAGTTTATTGACAACACATTTCACCCTTTATTTGTATTATACTTTCTTTTTTTCCTTTCGCAAAGTATTCTTTTGCTATTCTGTCTTAACTTTCTTTTCTTTACTTAGATTTTATTGACTTCAAGATCAGATGAGACTCTAGATATATTACATCTGAGATGACAAAGATGCACAAAAAGCCAAGGTGCTGCTGCTCTTGCTGACGAGGGTGATCTTGCTGTGAAGAATTCCATCTGGGCTCAATGTCAAATGTTTTTTTTGAAAGGTATGAAACCAGTAGCTGTATTTGCATTTCACTACTTTGTCACAGATATAGCATTTACAAGTCCTCTATGGGTAATTTCAACGAAGTTGGGTTTTTACAAGTTCATTTGTTTTTTGTCTGTGTAATTATGTCATAATCTAAATGTTTAAATAATCCGTTCTAAAATTAGGGCCGTTTCAAGTACCTGCCAGGTGAAGTAAGAGCGTTTGGAATGCTTGCTGGAGGCACTGGAATTACATCAGTGTTCCAGGTTTATATTCAATGTTTTTTCTATATCCATTGCAAAGCAGAATTACCTTATTTTAATCCTGTTTTTGGCTCGTCTTTAGGTTGCTAGAGCTATTCTTAAGAATCCTAAGGACCAGATAAAGGTACACCTGATTTATGCTAATGTTACGTACGAGGGCATTTTGCTAATGTTGGTGAATTCTTTTTATACTGTTCCTCTTTTTCCAAGTTTTGCATTGGACAATGTTTCAATTTCTTAAAAATAAATCTCCATTCAGCTCCATCAAATCTATTTCGATTAGTGTTCTTGTTAGAATGATGAGAACACCGGTTCTCAAGTATATTATTTTTTGTTGTTGGCAGGAAGAATTGGATTGGCTTGCTAAGATTCACCCACAAGGGTTAAAAGTTTACTAAGACAAGCTTGGCATTTTATTTTTGCACAAGGAAGTTCGATTATTGTTTCTCATTTAGGTTGCCTTTTATTCTCATAAGCAGTGATATATAATGCATTCATGCTTATATACTCATAACCTTGGTTAAATTTTCGACAAGATTTCCATCTTTTGGAACTACGACTATCATTGACTTAACATTTGATTCACATCAATGTTGTCCAACATCGTAATGCTGAGTTTATTGCTTGTTTATTTTTCAATAGCCTCCTAAAGTATGGGATGGTGACGTTGGCTTTGTCTTGAAGGAAATGATTCAGGAGCACTGCCCCCAACATGTTCGGATTTTAAGATGCGGACCACTACCAATGAACAAAGCCATGGCTGCTCATCTTGATGCCATTGGATACTCACAGGAGATGCAGTGCTGACTTCAACTCAAGTCTTTAGCGGCCATGATCATTTTGTTTCATTTTTGGGGAAATAATTTTCAACGATTCAATTATGAGTGTCTTATTACCGTTTTTCATAATGTTTTTTCCTCACTTGCGAGCTGCGTAGCGCGTGCAACAAATAGTTCTAGTATATATGTATATATATATATATATAAGTACGTTAAATTAAAAGAATGGATATTTGACTCCTCATTGCGAAAAAGGTCATGTGAATTCATCATCAAGAAGAAAATCCGGGAAACCAAAAGACACCACAAGATCAACAATTTAATTTACTACTACTAGTATCTAATCTAAATATAATTAATTAATTAATCATACAGTGGTTGGTTGCAGTTGTTGTTGTTGCTCAGGCCTCAGAATGATTGATAATCATGATCCCTGACGACGACGATCATCGTGTTAGGCAAGGGAAATGGCGATTGAATCTGCCATTTTCAGTCCCATTACTTCTCCTCTGCCATACTAGTATACTGTAGTATTAATTACTAATATCCATGCCTCCCCGACCCGAGGCTTCTTCCTCTTCAGCACCAGGCACCAGCAGTGGCGGATCATGTCTCCTCTCTACCATATAGTAGTATTAATATATTCATGTCCATTTGCAATGCCAAGATTGTGTCTTTTTGGCTTTTTGCCCACTCCTATGTGGAGTATTTCTTCACAAAGACTACTAAGATTCTGAAATCCACATATAGTACAGATTTTGGCCATGGACAATTGGACATAATAATGGATGAAAAAATAATGGGAGTATTGATTCCAAGGAAAACAGACAGATGGTGATTTTCCCTTCTACTTTTTGAACATAAAGAATTTACATGGATATAACCCAACATCTTCAGCATTACTACTATAATTCCACATCCTTTTTTTGTTGTGCGTGAACATCTTGAAGCTTCCAAACATCACACCAGTTATCAACTTACAGTTGCGACTTTGGAAGCTTATTAGCTTGGACCAATGCCATTCTGATTGCAGCAATAATAAAGTAAAGATCAGTAAGACTGTAAGAGTACCGAAGTAATATATAGTACACTGCCCAACAGAACGAGATTGGGCCATTAAATTTAGAGAGCTCAAAGATTGGCTAACTCTTGACTTGAGGATACGATATACACAATCAGTGTTGGTCACACAACATCATTCCATGGCCAAATATATACTATCCCCCATTCAAGGAATTGGTGAGGTGTGTTAGTGTTACTTTTAAATATGCTCGATGCTGCTGATGCAACTGTAATTTATACTGCAAGTCTGCAATAATAATGCTTCTTTATAAAACATAAAATAAAATTAAAAAAAAAAATCTTGAGCAAACATCTTAGCCAAGGGGTATAGCAACGGGTTTTGGTCCCGCTAAGGGCTCCAAATGCAGGAGCAAAAATATGAGCCATGTTATTATCATGGGTGGGTACTCTCATTCAAACAGCCCTCACAACACTAATTTTAAAGGAAACTTTGAGTTCACCCTAATTGAAGCATAAGCATTACCACTCGGACGACGAGGGATTTTGAGCATTCATTCTATTGTAAAACTGAGTAAATCTTCTTCTGCCAACAGGTTTTGGCTTGATGGGTTTCTTCCGCAGACCAAAGATCTCCTGCACCAGAGGTACATGAACCAGCACTAACTTCCATGCCAAGAACCAGCCTACACTGACAGAAAAAACACACACAGAGAAAAACTAAATAAGCCCGGTAGGAAAGGAAATATGCAAGTATTTCGTACTGATACAACTGCAAGCTAGTAACAAATGCCTGTAGAAGAAATTAAATGCAGAAATCGGAAGATGGTACAATCAAACCATGGCATCAACCATCAATCAAATTAAACCCCATGGCATCAACCATCAATCAAGTGAATTGGGAAAGTAAATAAGGATTAGAAGCTACAACAACGTTATACATACACACAGCTACATGCCTCAGTCGGGAGAATTCAAGATTACCACAAAATACATGAACCCGCGGCAACCAAAGATGAAATTTGCATAACCAACCCGTCGAAACCCAACCCATGAGAGAAAGGGCATGAAAAATACAGAAATATCAAATTCAGGCAATTGACAATCGCCGAGAAAGATATCTGACCTAAACAGAGCAGGGATAGGGAAAAAAGAATGGCGAGAGAGGGACGAAGAAGAAGTAAATTGACGTAATCCCAATTGGAGAGATGGACGGATTCATCAGAAAAAGACTCCATCTTGGGCAGAATTTACGGAAGCCGGCGACAGGGGAGCAGCGGTTGTTTGGTTGGGTGTGGAATTTGACCTGGCGTCCGTGAATGCGTATGTATGTATAAATATGTACACTGTAGTAATGGCCTCACTGGAGTCTGGACTGCACTATAAATAAGCACAATTCATTCACCACGGAAAAAAAAAACCCTACCTCGGGAAAAAAAAAAAAAAAAAAAACCCTACCGCAACTCATCCGCCCGCCGCCATGGACATCGGAATCCGGATCTAGGAAATGGGAATGCCAAATTGCCATGGTGAATTCTTCTCCCACCCCCACTACGCATCCTTGCTTGCTTCCTTACGTGCTAGCTTTGTGTTTTTTCTTCTTTCTTTCTTTCTTTTTTGTTTCTATCCAAAACCCCCTTTAAATTCGAAAGGCTGGCAGTTTCTATCCAAAATGCATTGTACTGATGCGTATCTTGATTTTCCGCGCGCTGCGCTTACTTAACTAGTGCTCTGAAAGTTTTACTATTAGTACTATTTTGTTTTGTCCCTGCTGCCTGTTGAGTCTGTTTATGGTTAGAGACTGGGCATGAGGGATTTGCTTTGGTGCATTAATTGCTTGGCGTACTAATTCTAATTACAGTGAAGTGGGTTCTGCCATGTGATGATGTTTGGGACATTGCGCAAGGGCTTTGAGTTCCCTGTTCCATCTGTATCAATGTATGGAACTATGAAAAGATCAAAACTCATATATCCCCCCTGATGGCAGAGAAACCCACAACAGTTAATTTTACCACACATTACCACTAGTTTCTTTTCTTTTCTTTTATTGTGCTTTATTCCATTGACTCCCTTGTGTGTTCATCGATGGAGTCCGGGGCACTGTGGGTCGAATGCCATTTCATTTCTGATGTTTATCTCTTGAAAAGGAAATATATATATATATATATATATATATATCTGGATTCTGATTTCATTCTCACACGCTGTCTGATTTCATTCTGATGAAAAGGTTTCACAAAAGAGTAGCTGGTTTGGGAGGAGGGTGTAGATTCATCTGTAGATGGTAAATTATGTGGTCTTTAACATATTTGACCAGACCACCTACATACAGTATGTTTTATTTGTAGATTGTAGTTGAACACCAAGGCGGCATCGGCTTGAACTGCCGCCTCAATTTTATAAGGCTTATAGTAATAAATATCCAAGATAAAATTAACAACAGTTTGAGCTTATTCAACAATTTTGTTATGATCTGATTGATTGTTGGATGAAAACGGCTGTGCAAGAATGGCTAGTAAGAGAAAGTGGAGTGATGTGATTGTGATCCGTGTTAAAGCTTATTAGCTTGGGGCATCCATTTTCCCTTCCATCACATATTCTCACATAAAGCACACTCCTCTCCTCCCCTCCCCTTTGGGATGTCTGCCACGTCCTTAAGCTTAGTGTTTCGGGCATGGAGAATTACTATTCTGCAGCCCTTAATTTAGCTTCCTCCTTCGATGACGGCCATCAACGCTTCAACCCGCAGCTCTTCCGACAGGTTAATTATCTATCTATCCATCTCATTTAAGTATATATTTTTCTTATGTTCCGAAGACTTAATTCGGATCCATTATATTCGTTCTTTAATCGATCAATTACTACTTAGGAGTTATATTTATTTTATTCATATGAAGTACTAGTATTCATATGGAATCAGGTGATGAGGTCGGTGTCCAATTGTAGATTAGAGGCCGAGGGATTGGAGGAGAGAAACAGGTCACTGATGGAGACAAGAATGGGAACCCTGTCGCTGAAATTGGAGGGTAAAGTATCCCCGGAATCAAAGCTGAATGGATACAACGGGTTCAGGGGCGTCCTTTATGCAATGAGGAACGTCAGTTCTCTTCTGCTCATGATTTTGCTCCAGGGATTGGTTCATCATCGCTGGCCCGACCCCAAATTCTTCAGCCTACTAAATGGTAATTGTGAGGGTTGCCAGTTGTTGTCCGGATCATCATCATCCTTCATGATCTCCGCAGCCAGGCTGCACCAGAGAGTGGCATCTCAGATGGATCAAATTCAGGGCCCAAGAGGAGTGCCGTTGCATGAATTCAAACGATCCAAGGGAGCCATCCAAGAGCTGCAGCAACAGCTTGACGCAAGATGCAGCAGCAGCTTACATGGCTTGGAATCAGATGCTGCTGGGATTTGGGAGCAAGTGAAAATCTTGAAGGCCACATTTGGAGTTTTGAAGGCAGGAACAGAGAACCTTGTTGGGCAGATTGATTATTTTTTGATGAAATTGTTGCCGGGAGGAAGATGCTCTTGGATTTCTGCAGTCATAGATAACTCCTAGATAGATAGATAGATAGATAGATAGATAGATAGATACAACAATTGTAATTATTATATTATTGTCCCGGGGTTACTTTTATGTGTTTTTTTTTTTCTTTAAATTATTTCCTCAACTCTTTTTTGCCAATCCTTCATTCCTTTGTTTTTACAGTAGCCAAAGTAGAAACTGCATTTAAATACTACCAGTAAATTGTACCAATAGGAAGAAATAGTATATTGGGAGTAGTAGTATAGTAGGATAGATTTCAGACAACGAGGGCTGCTGAGGGCTGAGGCATGAGAATCCATCAGCCAACAGAAAAGGTAGTAAAATAAAGGAGGAGAAGAAAGAAAAACAAAAATAAAAATAAAAAAGGGGGACATAACATGACACGAAGAAGCTGTAAAGTGAAGGAAACAGATTGAAACCAGGCACAAAAGTAGAGCCTCCCTGTTTATATGTGTCCTTCCTCCATAAAAAGAAGGATGGAAGCTTCTTGTTGAATTATACTCCTGAGTACTAGTGGCCTGGTATGGTTATAAGACTAGTTAAGTTAGTGTATTGATTATTATTCTTTTCCTGCATCATTTTTTAGTGTAAAGTCATCATGATGCTGCCATGGACTTTAGTTGTTGAATAAACAATCAACCAATTGATGATGGTGGTGATGATGATGATATATTTGAAAGCATAGGAATTGAATAGGATGATAGCATGCATGGTTCATGAAATTGTGTTAGATTCCTGGTTTTTGGCTTTAATTAATGTGAAAAGCATCAATTGCAAATTTCTTTGTTGGTTTCTTCCTCTTTTTAGGGGCGGGGTGGACTTTATGATGGATAAATAATAAACACACACGAGTACGGCACGCTCACACAGAGAGGGCGAGGGAGATAGATGCATTATTATCATCATATTCATGTTCTATTGGGAGTAAGTAGTACTCCCCCCGTCCCACTACACTTGTCCTGTTTGACTTTTTTACACTGTTCATTATTCAGCTTTGACTCAATTTAATTACAAGTATATATTTAGCAAAAAATAGTCGAGATGGGTCTTGTTAGAATCGTATGATCACGTAGTTTTATAATATATATTTTGTATAATTTTTCATTGTGTATATTTTGAGATATTAACAGATAAAAAAGTGCATTGGATTGTGTGCAAAAGTGAAACATGACAAGTTAAATGAGACGGAGGGAGTAGTATATTAGTAGTATATTCTATTGTACTACTACTACTAGTAACCGAATCTCATGTTTTTTGTCCCTTGCCGCAAATTCATGCTTTGCTTGTCTTCACAGCTTTTATTTTCTTTCTTACATAGCAAACACTTTTTTATACTAACTGTACTATTATGGGTCTATTATGAATGTAGTTTTTAGAAGTTTTATATTTTATATCAAAATAATAGTCCCGTTCTGCACATTAACTTTTAAAACTCTACAATGAGAAACTAGTTTTTGTGAGCTTTTGAAAGCTACTTTCCAAATTAATTATTTTTTTATATTCAAATTACAATTTATGACAGCTACAACCACTTCTACTGAACACTTATGTAAAATCTGATAGCTACAACTTCCAACAATTACAGCTGCAGCATGCAGCTATAACACTACGTGCAGAACTAGGACTGGGGAAAAATACTAAATATACTGCATATCGCACATACCGTACCGAAAAAATACTGAGAATACTGAAATTTTCGTTATACCGTAATTTTCGGTACGGTAACAGTATAAATGTTTTGATACCGCGCTATACCGTTACCGTACCGAAGTTTGGTATATGCCGCGATATCAGTACGTTGATATGTACCAAGGGTGCGGTATGTCGGTATATGCCGGGTATGTACCGAATGTTCAGTATATCGATATATACCGAACTTACAAAAAATATACATAATTTATATAATATATAATTGGTATGTTGGTATGTACCGAAGGTTCGGTATATCAGTATATACCCCGATACCGGTATATCGGTATGTACCGAAAGTTTAGTATATCGGTATATACTGAACTTACCGAAACGTCGGTAAGATAACGGTAAGAAAATATTTCATACCGAAATTTTCGGTATACCAAAGATTTCCATACAACATCAATATGGAAATTTTTATACCGTAAGTTTCAATACGATATACTGTATGGCAGAAAATTTTCAAATACCGTACCGAACCACCCCAATGCAGAACAGACCCTATATATATATATATATAATAATAATAATAATATGACATCCCATTGACTTCAGTACAGACTAGTGGAATACTTACTATTACTAAATAAATAGTGGAATGCATAAATAAATCAATAAATCGAGTGTTGTACTAGTATTATGGCGTACTAGTATTGAGCAACCACAGTTGAAGACAGTGGCGAATCTAGGATATCTGCTTTGGTAGGTCGGATATTTTTTTTTTGCTTAATCGCCTATACAAGCTAGGAAATGGGTGATGGATCACATGTCACACAAATTACAAAGGGACAAAGGAGAGGAATAAGGGTTGGGTGGACACTCGAAATTCCAACCCGAATGTTGAAAGTCGGGAAATTTGACCACTTGGCCAAGTCCTCGTCCCTGGTAAATCAATTTTTTATAATTAATATAATTAAATTTAATATAATAATAATTTTGTAAATGTACTAAATTGCTAAATTTAAGTCACATATAATATGAAATATCATGTACTTACATTAAAATAACTACAATTATTCATTATGGATTCTCATATTTTGATATCTTTGTACAATAACATCAATACTAACATTCGTAAGCGAATATCGTGCTATGAAAGTAACGAAAAAAACAATCATTCATAACTGATCTCTCATGCTATTCCGCAATTTATTCTTGGTCATAGTAATTGCTAAAAAAGCTCGTTCTACAGTTATCATTGCCACGGGAAGAAGTAATACCAACTTCAAAAGCAAATAAAATATTCGAATGTGTTTCATGCTTCTTTGTCTTAACAAATTTTATGAAAAGCTCATTTAAATTTTTCACATCTCAAAATCTCTTATCAGTTGGAATGTCAACAATGATATTCTCCAACGAATATTCAAAAACCACCAATTTCATTTTTGAAAATTCTTTAGGATAGAACTTTACAAGTCTTCTCAATTTCTTATTATCAAAAAGAAGAAAAAGGAATAAAAGCAATACATACAAATAAATAATTCGACCAACAAAGAAGTATATATATATATATATTCCCATGATTGCGGGTAAAGAGGAGAATTCAATGGTGCATCCGCCCATGATTGAGGGTAAAGAGGGGAATTCATCCCTGCCCCCCACTGTCACTGCCACTGCCCTGCATTATGGAAAGGGAAATACATTCATAAATTTTTATATTCCCCTGGCCCCTGGCAAAGCACAATCCATGCCTTATATTGTTTGTTTATCTAATTGCTACTACCATACTTCTCTCTTAGCAGTAGTATGGTTTTTTTTTTTTTTTTTTTTTTTTTTTTTTTTTTTTTTTTTTATCCCTTTGTTACCCCACCGAAGAGAACGCATGCATAGTTTTTGCGGTAAATTAGGGCACAATAACCTTTTAAAATTCTTTCCATTTTTTTAGGCTCTATCCCAGTTTTGTTACACTTTGTATCCTATCACTTGTTTGACTTGGTTTGCCACGATGTTTGTATGTGTTTTACCACACATAGTATTTACCATGTTAATGATATGCGGTTTACCACTGTATTGATATGTGCTTTTACCACATGATGTTTACCAAGTTATTCCACAAATACCATATGGTATTTACCAAGTTCCTAGTATGTGTTTTACCACTATATTGCTATGTGCTTTGCAAAGCTATCATATAGTACTCCCTCCGTATGTAAAAGATATTAACGTTTACATAGTAAACACTATTCATTGTGTAACTTTGATTCAACATTTTAGTACAGTTATATAAGATAAACCATAGTCAAGTGAGATCTTGTTAGATACGTCTAATCACATAGTTTTTATAATATTGAAGTTTTATAATTTTTATTTTATAAAATTTGAGATATTACTCTTTAAAAATGTGTGTTGGATTGCGTGAAAACATGAAATGTTAAGATTTTTTGAATACGGGGAAGTATTTACCAAGTTATTGGTATGTGGTTTAGCACACTATACCAAGGTTTACCACAGATACCATATGGTATTTACCAATTTCTTGGTATGTACTTTACTACAAATACATTTTGGTGTTTACCAAGTTATTCCATAAATATCATATAGTATTTACCAAGTTTTTTGTATGTGCTTTACCACAAATACTTTATGGTGTTTACCAGGTTATTGGTATGTGATTTACCACTGTATTAAGTACTTTTACAAGAGCTTGATATGTGGTTTACCATATTATTACATGGGGCCTAAAATATAATGTTTAAAATCGGGGGCTTACATGGGACCTAAAATATAATGTTTAAAATTGGGGGCTTTGACTATTACTTCCTCCATTCCTAAATAAATACAACGTACCCACATTTCACGCAATCGAATGCACATTTTTAATCCGTAATAACTCAAATTCCATACAAGTAAAAATTATGAAAATTTGATATGCTAAATCTATGCGATTAGATGAATCCAACAAGATCTCACTTGACTATATTTTATTTTATATAATTGTATTAAAAAGTCGAGTCAAAGCTACTCAATGAACAGTGACAAAAGTCAAAACATGCAAATAAAAAGAACGGAGGTAGTATAATATTTGGCAGTAGGTATCAGGCCCCAGTTCTCTTAGTTTTTTTATTATTGCATATTTGCATAGCATTGGGCCCAATAGTCCAGTTAAGAATCGGGCGGCCCAGTCCTTTCACCAGCTGGGCTCTGGAGATCACAGCGTAGGGTTGGAGAAAAATACTGAATATACCGCATACCGCGCATATCGTAACGAAAAATACCGAGATACCGAAATTTTTAGTATACCGTAATTTTCGGTAAGGTATCATACCGTACCATAAGATTTGGGTACGGTAACGGTATAAATTTTTTGATACCGCAGTATACCATTACCGTACCGAACTTCGGTATATACCGCGGTATCGGTATGTCGGTATTTACCAATTCATCGGTATGTTGGTATATAGCGATATTGGTATATACCGCAATAACGATATGCTAGTATATAGCGAATGTTCGGTATGTCGGTATATACCACAATACCGGTATATCGGTATGTAGAGAATGATGTTCGGTATGTCGGTATATACCACAATACCGGTGTATCGGTATGTAGAGAATGTTCGGTATGTCGGTATATACCGCGATACCGGTATGCCGGTATGTACTGAATGTTCGATATATCGGTATATACCGAACTTACCGAAATGTCGTTCGGTATGGAAATACTTCTATTTCATACCGAAAGATTCGGTACAACAATTTTTCATACCGTAAAGTTCGATACGGTATACGGTATGACGAAATTTTTTCGGTATGCTGTACGACCCACCCTATCTCTAGGGGTGGGCATTTGTGTCGGGTTAATCAGGTACCCAATTCGCACCCGAAAAAATAGTGGTGTCGGGTCTAGGGGTGTTAACGAGCCGAACTGAGACCGAACACTGGTGAGCTCGGCTTGAGCTCGTAAAAATTCGAGCCGAGCTTTGACCGAGCCGAGCATTGACCGAGCTACTTCGAGCCGAGCGTTGACCAAACTTTGACGAAATCGAGCCGAGCTCGAACAGTCTCATTTTTCATTTTCACATTAAAAAAAATATATATTTAATATATATTGCATATAAATTATTTATATTTTATTTAATCTATATATTTAAATATTTTTAAAAATGTATTTATAATTTAAAAAATTATTCCATATATCCCAATAAATTATGTCATATTTGATCTAGACACACTTTAACTTTTAGTGTTTTATATAACCTCTATATTTGCTAATAAATATATATATATGGATAAAAATAAATATATTTACTAATAAATAAATACTTCTTTCATTTCACACTCCTTTAAAATGAGATGTATTAATTGCATATGGTAGACATGTCGGAAAAATAGTCATAGACTCTAAATTTATTTTATTTATTTTAAGGTCTAATCAAATATAGTATTAGTACAATACATTTCAAAAGACATGTATTGTATGAGATTTGTATTATAAGTTAATAGAACACGAGCCTGTTCGCGAGATTTTCGAGCCGAACTCAGTTTGTAAATTATTCGAGTCGAACTCGAACTCGAGTCGAGCCTATTCGAGTCGAATTTTGACCGAACTTTGACCGACCCGAGCTCGAACTGTTCGCGCACTACCCTGGCTCATTAACACCCATAGTCGGATCGGGTTTTTAAAAGGAAAAAATTCGAAGTCGGGTATCTGAACCCGAAAATAATAGATCGGGTCGGGGATTGGGTTTCACAAATGAATCTGAATTCTCCGCTCGGATACCCGGTTAACCCGACCATTATTACTACTATTTTTTAAATTTTTTTTACATATGACTGGTGGCTGCTGCTTCATACCAAGACTATCACGAATCACAATGCAACTTAAAAATGGGTTTAGGGTCAGTTGCATCTTGGTCTTCCAAATTCCATAATTCTTCCTCAACCTCATCGTTCATTAGAGCTGTCAAAATGGGCTTGGCCCGGTGGGCCAGTCCGCCCCCGCCTCCCAAAAGGGTGGGTTGGGCTGAATAAGTAAAGGCCTGTTTGGAAGCGGGCCTAAACGGGCTAGCCCACTTGAACCCGCCGTCGCTTGGGCTGGCCCGCGGCGGGTGCGGGCCAGCCCGCGGGCTAAGCCAAAATTTTAATTTATTTAAGTTTTTGTTAAGTTTGTTATGAAAATCTAAATAATATATGTATTTGTAAGAATATTGATTAGTTGAATATTATTTGAATTCATATATTTTAATTTGATATTAGTTAATATAATTTAATTTATAATTTTTTTATACTAAATTAATTTTTAGTATAATTTTAATATTAGTTAATTTTTAATTTATTTGAATTCATATAATTTTTTTAGTATAAAAAAATTATAAATTAAATTATATTAACTAAATTAAAATTGGATTAATTTTAAAGCTCACTTTATATGACATGAGCTACTTAACATTACTTTTTCAACTAATTTTTTTCAAAAAAAGAATACTATACAATTAAACTAAATTATTTTAGATTTTATTAAAAATATATTTAATTTTAAAATTAGTTAATATATTTAATTGTGGATAAATAACAATATTATATAATTTATTATATAATCAAAAATTAATTTATTAATTAAATAAAAAACTGCGGGCTAGCCCGCTTGGCCTGCAACCCACCGGTGGATTGGTCTGGGCTGAGGTTATTCTAGCCTACCCTGCCGTGGGCCCAGCCCGCCTAAGCCCGCGAAATGGTGGGCTGGAGTGGGGCTTGGCCCATGTCGCCCCGCCAACCCATCTTGACACCTCTATCGTTCATCCTTACCTGCCAGCTACGGGGCTCCTTGATTATGATACTTCACTTATTTGGTCAAAATACTAATTGAAAATCTATTCAATCCTATAGGTTATATACCTAACCAAATTAAATTATAAATAATACACCAGAATTTTTAACGAAATGAAAAGTAACATTGTGTGTTGATGTAACTCTTTGGGCTATTTTTATATACGACCTCCGTTCTCATGAAAATGCAACACTCACCCTGCGCACGTAATTCAATGCACATTTTTAACAGTTAATAATTCATGTTGTGTATAAGTAAAAATTATAAAAATTTCATATTATAAAACTATAAGATGAGACGATTCTAACAATATCTCACTTCACTATGTTTTTTCTTTTATAACTATTGTTTAAACGTGAGTCAAATTTGAACAATGAATAATATCAAAAAGCCAAATATTTCATATTCACAAAAAGCCAATTGTTTATAACTATTATATTTTTTTTATTTTTATATATTATATTCTTTTTTTAAAAAAAATTTCAATGACAGGTTTTTATGTTTCATTGTCTGAACACTGAATAGAAATGGATATTAATTGGAGCTAGTGAAATTTAGGGACCTTGTGAATTGAGAGGTATGTAAGTAGGGGTGAAAACGGGACGGATACGGGCGGATAGTACTCATCCCGTATCCTATCCCATATTTTTTTTTGTCGAATATGGAATCGGATACGAATAGGCCGGATACATACGAATTCGAATATTTCGGGAAACGGATACGAGACGGATTCGGATTTTAACTCGGATGATTTTATAATTACTAAAATTAAAACTTTTTATAATTTTTTAAGTGAAATCGGAATATACTACTATGTAAGCTAAACTAAATTTTTAAATTTTTCAAGATCATTAATTATTTCATTCAAAACATCTAAATAACATCACTACAAAATGTTACATACTATAGTTTTGATGCAAAGAACCTAATGATGTAGTCGAGTTGATTGATATGATTTGATTTAATAAATTACATATGGCTTTCAAGCTTTTGATTATATTTATACATATAGTATTACTTATTTATTTTATAGTTAATATAATATATTATATTATATATATAATATATATAAATTTTTGGATATTCGGATAGAAAATACGGATAATATCCGCATTATATTCGGATTTTTTGGATACGGGCGGATATTTACAATCTCATATCATGCCCCGTATCCGCCGCATATAAAAATTCGAATTCGGATTCGAATATAATCGAATACGGCGTCGGGCGGATATTATCCGCCCCACTTTCACCCCTATATGTAAGTAAGTACGTGTGGTTATAGATTGGTTTACCTATATCGGGTTATGGTCGGGTAATTCATTTTCAAACCTGAACCCGACTAATCCAAACCCGCAAAACCCGACCCGATGTCCACCACTAGCCATTACCATAGCTCCTATTAGGCGTATTTATATTAGTACCTAATTATATTTCTTAATTTTTTTATTTTTTATATATCTCTTAATTAAATTTATAGTTTTCCATTATTTAGGATATTTCATTTTAATTCCTTACAGTTTATTTATTTACTTTTCATTTAATAAATTTATACTTTTCATTTACCATAGCTCCCATTTGATAATTTATTAAATTTATACATTTAAATATATATATTTGCATTTTAATAATTAAAATATTATATAGAATACATAATTTTTAATGCTTTATTATTATTTTTAATATTTTGATACAAAACTTTAGGATGATTAAAAATACTAAATACTATAATACAATACAAACTGTAAAAATATAATAGCATGACAATACAATATAGATTTAAAAATTTTTATATAAATGCTCGGAGTGCCAAATGTTTATTTTGATGAAAGTTTTTGTGTGTGTGTGTGTGTGTTTGTATATTTTAGTTAAATTATAATTTCAATTATTAATCTAAAAATAATTAAATATATATAGATATAGTAATATAACTTTTTTTTAATAACAACTTTATTCTATTTATTAGGAGTACTATTTTTTTCTGCTTGAAAAAAATTGCAAATAAAATAAATGAAAGAGGGATGAATTGAAGTAGGTAAAAACAATTTATGGGGAAATTAAATAAAGGTGGGCATGCCGCCGCGGGAATGTAATGCCGCCACGGGAATGTAATGCCGCCGCGGATTGGTTTCTCAAAGGCTCTCCTTTTGTTGGAGGTGTTCAATATTTTGTTCGTCCTCCCGAGTTTATGTTTGATGTATTAGATTTTGACCTCATTGGTTTGTACCATACCAAACAAGTGTTGGAGTAATGCATTGGCTTCGGCCCTCCTTTTTTACCGAAAAAAATAAAGGTGGGCATGCAGTATTTATGGAGTAGTATTATTGGATTATTATTACTTGATCCGTTCCTTTTTAATTGCCACGGAACCACATTTTACGCAATTCAATACACATTTTTAATTCTTAATAACTCAAACTGTATACGAGTAAAAATTATAAAAATTTGATATTCTAAATCTACGTGATTATACGAATCAAACAATATTTTAATTGACTATATTTTATCTTATATAATTGTATGAAAAAGTCGAATGAAAATTACTCAATGAATAGTGACAAAACACCATCCGAGTCAATTAATTAGGAAGGGAGAAAGTAGGTGATTAGTGATTGATCACATTACCTTGAAGCATCTTTAACAGTTGATAGATTCTAGTATGTAATAGTAGTAGTAGAAGACTAGTAGTAGTTGTTAAATTTCAAATTGATGCTTCTGATCTGATGGTCAGCCAGTACCACCGGTAGTAGTAGTACGTAGCTAGTCCTAATTAACTTGGGAGCCGAGCCGAGCCGAGCCTCCATGATCACGTACGCTGAATTAATACACTCCTCCATTTGGCAGGCACCTACTAACCGACTAGTAGTCATCGGCCGCATCTCAAATGAATGAATGCATGCTCCACACCCACCCACCCACCCACCCAAGCACAATACAGCAACCACCACCGCCGCCTTCATTAATTCCCACTCGATCCGCCAACTCATGTCTCATCTATGTATCTATCTATGTATGTATTACTCACATTATTAAACAAAATGTAGTAACAAGAGATGATGCCTTTTGCAAGCAAATGTGTACTACATACACTAGCTAGCTAGCCCCATCATCCATTCACTAGCTAGTTAGTATCAATGGAGTATCATCATCATACAGAAACTCAATACTACTTCCATTCATTTTGCAACCCAAATAACCTTCTTCGTTATGTATACACACACAAACACATTCATTATTCTCAAAACTCTATATATATATATAAGTATTATTTATTCTCTCTTAAATGATCTGTATGTAAACCTAGCTAGCTAGCTAGCTAGCTTGTGATTCCATCTCATCTCATGCATTTAATTAATTACACCTTAATTACCATCGATCACCTTGCATTTAGGAGCATCCGCAGCACGCTTTTCATCTTTGGCCTTGCCTCTGCTGCAATGCTTACACATGCTAATGCAACCTTAAGCACCGCCACCATCTGCCTCCTAACTGCCACCGACGATGATGTCGTCTTGCTAATAATGCTCAAATCAAGAAGAATTTGGTGTTCCCCCCATTTCATGTTTTGTCGGCTGCTGCTGCTGCTGTTGCTCTGCCGCACCAACTTTGCTAGCTCCGTCCCTCCACTCACTGCTGGCTTACCGGTCAGCAGTTCCAGCAGAATCACACCGAAGCTGTACACATTACCAGCTGCTGTCACCCTCATTGTGTATGCATATTCTGATGAAATCCAAACTCAAACAGGGGTCAGCGTTTTTGCTAAGAATACAGATTACACAAATATTTCTATATAAGTATGTAGGAGGAAGAGGCTATACAATATACTACTATACCTGGGGGTACATAGCCGACAGAGCCAACAATAGTAGAAAGGCTTCCAGTGCTCTTTGACGGATCAATGACCTTACATAGCTCAATGTCTCCAATCAGAGGCTCATTGGGGGACTTCAAAAAGATGCTTTTGCTGGATAGGTCCAGGAGAAGTAATCCCCCATCATGGAGAAAGGCCAAACCTTGAGATACTCCAATAGCTATGCTGTAACGACATGCCCAATCCATTGTGTTATTATTATTGCCTCCTATTCTATGATGAAGCACTTCGAATAGAGTCCCTTTGGGGGCCACCTCATAGAAGAGATAGGCACTGTCAACGGTTAGGACATATGCAAGTGGGATCATCACATTTGAATTGCACATCTTTTCCAGAACTTCAAGCTCCTCCCCAAATCTTTCATGGCTGCCGGCCGGTTGGAATATCTTGTCGCTCCAATTGAGCTTCTTGACAAAATAACTAGTGCCTGATGGCATCACGGCATTGTAGTAGGTTGAGAATCTGGTCTTCAATCTAATGTTTGAGATGTTTCCCACAACTTCCATTGCCTTGTTGAAATCAATATTCGATCTGTGGATGCTATTTAGGGTAAGCAACTTTCCCAGGACAACTTGTTGCAGGGAAGTTTCTTCCTCTGATGAGTGCAGATGATGTCCCTCGTTGATCCTGTGATATTTTCTCACAAAGAATACCGCTATCAATATGAATAAACCAACGACCATTGCAGCACTAGCAACTGCAATTGCAACATCTGAAGCAAGCCATCTTTTATTTCTTTTTGGCAACTGGCCAGCTGGATTATTTACTCTAGGTCTAGGAGACGTTATTAAATCCTTATTTCCCTCTGTGTTGACAGCAACAAAGCTTCCAAAATCGGGAATAATGCCGGACAGTTCATTGTTTGACATGATCAATTGAGTTAAGGTTCCTATGCCTTTCAGGGATGCCGGTATCTCACCAGAAAATCTGTTGTTCGAAAGGTCCAAGACTTCCAGTTTATGCAATCTCGACAAAGAATCTGGAATTTTTCCAATAAACAAATTGTAGCTGAGATTCAAAGTAGAAATTTGCAGGCCAAAAAAGGACTCTGGAAATGGGCCAGTTAGTTGATTCTTTCCCAACAGGAGGTCAATCAATGAGGACAAGCTTCCAATGGAATCAGGTATAGAACCACTCAGATTATTACTTTGCAAATCCAAGGACGTCAGTTTCCTCAAACTCGAAATTGATGTAGGTATTGAACCGCTCAGTGAGTTCCTGCTTAGATTCAGCTTCAGCAATCTGTTCAACTGCGTTATCTCAGGTGGGATTTCTCCAGAAAATTTATTCATCTGGAGATTCAGTCCCTGAAGATTCGTCAGATTGCCCAAGAATCGGGGCAGAGAGCCAGTAAACTGATTCTGTGCCAAGTTCAATAGCGCCAACTTCCTGCACATACCCAATTCGGAAGGTATCGTTCCTGACAAGCTGTTGTTATCCAACTCTAGGTACATCAGTTCCGTAAGGTTGCTAAATGATCCACCTGGAAGCATCCCGGTGAGGAAATTGCTTCCCAATCTCAGCCTGAACAAACTGCTCGAAATATCCACAGCAGGAATCGACCCATTAAGTTGGTTGTACGACATATCAATAGACAACAATTTTGGGCCGGACAGGAGATGGGGTGGGATTTCCCCTGCCAATTTATTGAAACTGAGATCCAGCGTTCGAAGATACCGAGTGATCCCATGTGGAATCCCCCCGGTAAACTCGTTTTGATTTGCTGCAAACCTAGATAGCGTTGTGATGGTGGAAAGGGACTCGGGGATTTCACCAGACAAATTATTAAGGGAGAGCACCAAGGTTTCCAACCTGGTGAGCACGCCCAAGTCTGCAGGAATTGAACTTGAAATCTTATTGATACTGAGATCAATCAATCTCAGGTTTCTGAAATTTGTGATTTCTGCTGGAATCATACCGGAGAATTGATTGGCGGAAAGCTGAAGCCCCTCCAAAAGAGTGGAGGAGGAGACTACTAGTATGGGGACAACTCCTTCCAATTTATTGTGGGAAAGGTTGAGGCTTTTGAGAGAATCCAATCCCTCCAACTGTGTATTAACCTCCCCGGCGAGGCTGTTGAAAGAGAAATCCAAAGACTCCAACATTCCGAATCCTTGGAATGGAGGCAGAGGACCATTCAATGAGTTTCTACTAAAGTTCAAGACTTTGAGGCCACGGATGACGCCGCAAGTAGCAGCAGCAAAGAAGTCATCAGGGACGGAGCTCAAATCATTTTGGGAAACATCAAGAGACTCCAAGGAAGTAAGGGAGCATAAAAGTGGGAGGAATTGAGAGGTGGAAATTGAAAAGGAATTGAAAGAAAGGGAAGTTATGGAAGAATTATCAGAGGAGCAAATAACACCCTTCCATGAACAGGGAGTTGAAGAAGAAGAAGAAGTTGCATTTCTACCAAGGACTTGATAAACTCTAGAGATGGTACTGACCTGATCAGGAGGCAACCGAGAAGAGACCATCTCCAACTCCTCCAAGTGGAGGAGCAAGAGAAATAGCTGCAGGAAGATGATAAACAGTGGAGGGGCAGTGATCCTCATCATCATGTTACGTTGTTGTGTGGACTGTGGAGGACAATTCTATTATTCTACTTATTATTCTAAGGAGATTTCAATTGATTTAATTAGGGGTGAAAGGATATTATTATTATGAGTGAATCGATCAAGGTGGGAAGAAAGAATATGATTGGGGTTGTGGAAGTGGTGGATGTAAAATTGTACTAGTACTTAATAAAGACTGATGAAGGATGAAGAGAAGGAAGATGAGGCAGAGGGACGACGCATGGGGGCTAATCAAGTGTGTAAGAAGTACTAAGAAGAAGAAGAAGAAGAAGTTGGGTGATGGAGAACAAGGGAGGCAACAAGTACCAAGGAGGAGGAGGAGGAGGAGGCGACATGATGACATGAAAATTGAAACTTGAAACGTGACTGAGGAGAGGTGTTGACTGACTACTAGACTCTTCTTCAATCACTGCTCATTATTTATCTTTTTCTTTTTTCTCTTTTTTTTTTCGTTTTTTTGGTTGGGATGGATGGGAAGACATTAAAAAACGTTGACTGACTAGAATTTTACAAGAAAGATGCATGATGAGAAGAAACATCATGACAAGAGTGTCCTAGTCCCAATCCCAGGTCGTTGCCGTGTTCTTTGTGCTCCAATTGACCGCTCGCTACACCCATAAAACATTGGGGTGATGGGTCCTGTTATATACACGCTCATTTTTCCCTAAACACACAAAAATAAAGTAGGATAGGGGCACACCACAAAACTTTACCCATTTTACCCTTTCAACCCTAAAAAAGAATTGGAGTCCGGAAAGAGGCACACACACAAAAAGAAAGAGGCAGAGGCGAGAAGAAGAGGCAAACCTGTCATAAAAAATGCCAAGGACGTGCGGAGGAAGGGCACGTGGTGGCGGCTGACGTGGAGAAAATAATTAACAGAATGAAAAAAAAAAATCAACAGAATGAGAGAAAATAATTAACAGAATGAAAAAAAAAAAAACAGAACGGCAAGCACTGGCCGTTCCTCTATAGAGTGGATCGGCCAGTATTGGCCGACTCTCTCTATATCCCAACGGCCAGTGCTGGCCGTTTAGGCCATATCACTCTCGGCCAGTACTGGCCGTTTGAATTTGGACAGAATGAAAAGGAAAAAAAAAAAGAACGGCCACCACTGGTCGTTCCTCTATAGAGTGGATCGGCCAGTACTGGCCGACCCTCTCTATATCCCAACGACCAGTGCTGCCCGTTTAGGCCATATCACTCTCGGCCGCTCGGATTTGGAAAGGATCGGTTATCATTGGCCGTTCGTTCCTTTCTCAACTAATCAATACAAACTGTAAAAAAAATGACGCACAACTAATCACGATAGAGAATGTAAAAAAAACTTACTGGTTGTATGAGTTCCATATGGTATTCATGTTCTTCCACATGTTCATCTCGGTATTGATCATCATCATTCATTGCGTAAAAGAAAAAAAACAATCCAAGGAGATCAAGTAGGGTTTTGGGTTTTGGTTTCAACAGGAAGAGACGACAGAGGCAAGGAAAAATATTTGTGCGCCCCAATCCAATTCGAATGTGCCTTAATCCGTTTGTTTTCATTAAGTATATTGAGTAGGGGTATTTGAGAGATTTTAGTTATAATTTGTGTGCCCTAACTCAAAACAAGTGTATATAACCGAGGCCTGGGGTGATTGATTCTTTGGAGCTTCTTGCAGCATGGACCCCGCTGCCCTTTATAGTTTATACTTCCTCCGTCTCATTATTTTTGTTACGGACCCACCCAGCACGTATGCCGATACACATTTTTAACGGTTAATAATTTAAATTGTGTACAACGAAAAGTTATAAAAAGTTAATTGTCTAAAACTACAAAATTAGACGAATCTAACAAGATCTCACTTGACTATTTTTTTCTTACATAACTATGATAAAAATTCAAATCAAAGTTGAACAGTGAATAGTGCCAAAAAACCATCCGTAACAAATATATTGAGACGGAGGTAGTACTATTATGGTCGTTTCTGGTACTCCTCCAGTTCGTAGTAATAATTCATAGAATTAGTCTCAGGCATCAGCAGGCCAATTGTCAAAATTCCACAATGGTTTTTCTTTCTTATCATCAATTTTTCTGCAACTTGTTCAAACTAGAGCTTCTTCTTGCCCCTTCATTTTTTCTTTTTTCTTTTCTTATTTTTGAATCTTCTAAGACGACCCTATCACCTGTCACTATTATGCAAGGTTATTAAAATCTAGATTTAAATCTTAGGATCTTACGATTCTACGATCCCACAAAGCCAAAACGATCAAGATCTGTATGAGATCTAAATTAGGTTGAGATCTGGATAAGATCTATAGGATCTATACAAGATCTTAAGATCTTTGAACGATCCGATCCCACTCCCTCTTATTTTTCATCTCATTTTTTCATTTTTCAGTCCTCCATTGTTTTCCAAAATCCAGATATAGGGATTTTTGTTTACATCTCAATCTTACTCGCATCCCCTTCATCTTCCTCTTATAATTCATCTTCTTGTTGTTGACGTCACCGTCGATCCCCCTTCTCTTCCTATCGTCGTCCTCGCATCCCCTTCCTCTTTCTACCGCCGCTCTTGTCGTAGCATCCCCTTCCAGCACCCCTGCTGATGGAGATCTTAGTCCTAAACCTCCAACTCAGATGGATGATGATTAATCCCATGAGATAGTGGTTGAGAGTGACAAAAATAGGGAAAATTCTAATGACAAATCCAACCTAGCTCAAACATCATGTCTTAAATGCTCAATTATTATCTTTTTTTGCTAGACAAATTATTATTTATTGATATTGGTTATTGTAATTTGCTAATATGAAATATTAATATTTTTTTTGTCCTAATTTCGTAGGATCTTAGGATCTGAATACGATCCTACGATCCCGATCTTGCAAATGAAAAAACGATCCTACATAAGATCTAGATTTTGATAACCTTGCTATTATGTACTAGTAGTATTTCCAAGCTCAACTGAAATCTTTAATGTTACGTTGGTTGGTCGTTGGTTTAACTTTAAAAATTGATCGAGTTTGTGAGTCTTAATAATATTTGAAACTTTGTTGATTGTTGATTTAAATACTTCACAAAAAAATGATGAACTAGTAAGCGAGCCAATTAAGTTGATGAAATGATTTCTTTTTTAAAATAGCTAGCTTGAGCTCGAGTCAATTATACTTTTTATTGAGCTAAAATAACTAACTCATTCACAAATCACAAGAATGATATAGTACTTCCTCCATTTTAAAAAAAATTGAAACGTACCTACAGTGCACGCAGTCCAATGCACATTTTAAATCATTAATAACTCAAGTCCGGTACTAGTAAAAATTATAAAAGTTCGATATTTAAAAACTACTCGACGAGACGAATCTCACAAGATCTCACTTGACTATATTTTAACTAGTATAACTATTATAAAACTTTAAGTCAAGGTACGCATGTGAATAGTACCCAATTTCCAAACGTTTCAATTTAACAAAACGGATGGAGTATTATACTATTCGTGTACTAGTATTATTATTATTATTATTATTATTATTATTATTATTATTATTATTATTATTATTTACTAGTATTACCCCGCCCAGTGGGCGGAAATGTGAAAGATGTGAAAAAAATAGAATTTAACAAATAAAATTGTTCAATTTTATTATATCGATTACATTCTTTAAATTTCTTAAGCATTAGATGAATACATGTATACATTGTACAGTAACCGAGCAATACACAATATGCCACTACTAATAATTTATATATGAGTACAATTTAATGCCTTGAAAAAATATTATACTACAAACAATAGTCTAAAAGGAGAAAAAAAATGAAAAATGAAATAAAAAGGCTTTCTATTCACGGCTCTAATGTAATACATAGGCAAATGAAATATATGAAATCATAGTTGCACACGGTAATTGATATTGATATTGAATCACGCCTTGAGAAATTAGAAATTTCATAAAGATATACATATTTCCCAATTAAATTAGAAAAAATATAAGAAATTACTCTGGTTAATGAATCCATTGATAAATTAAAATTTAGAAATGATTATGCAAAAAAAATGTCATTGAATGTACCATCATCATGAATTTCATAATGATATAATTTTGTGGGATGTATGATCATAGTTTAATCAACTTATTGTTGTATTGTAATTTAACTAATTTAGTTAATCTATATGATACAAATATTTGTTATCCATTAATGAGTATAATATGAATCTATAAATTATTTATTAAATTTTTTATCACATTAAATATAATCTCAACTAATAAAGTAATTTGGTAAGAATAATAACACATATTGAATTATATTTAAATAATATATAATATAAACCCATAAAGTTTTTGCTATATATTTGGTAGTATTTTTTTGAACACTATGACGAATTTATTCTTGCTCAACTGGCTAATGCCATTGGTACTCATGTGTGGGTTGACGATATGACGAAGAATGTTCACCGCGGGAGATACACCCGGGTTTGTGTGGAGATTGATTTAACGTTTCCCGTGGTATCGAGTATCCTTGTAGGTGACCGATGGCAGAAAGTGGCATATGAAGGCCTTCACCTCCTCTGCACTACTTGTAAATGTTATGGTCACGGGGCGGCCAAGTGCCCCTCAAAGCAGCCGGAAAAAGAGACGACCGCCGGCCCCTCTGTACCGGTATCTGAACGTGATGAAGCGTTTCCCAGTAGGGAAGTTGCAGTTTTTGAGGAAGCAAATCAGGAAAATCCGCTCGGGGATACAATTTCCTCACATAGTCAATCTTCTCCCATAATCATTCCGCAACAACCGGATGGATGTGAGTGGGTCAAAGTTGTGCGTAAACGTTCATCTGGGCCTAAAAAAGAGGCTGGCGCCACTAGTTCTGGGCCTAGTCCGAGTTTGGGCCTTGGGCCTAAGAAGTCTAATAGTCTTAACGGACCAACACAGAAAGGGTCCACGAAGTTACATGTTGGGCAGAAAGGGAAGTCAACCCAAACGAGCACCCTTCAATCCAAAGCCGTTCGTCCGTTCCAGGCCAAACGAGCTCGTTCGTCGCCTTCACCGGGAGAAGGTTCCTCTGCGGAACTGCATAATCGGAACCCAGATGTGGCTCCGTCTTCAGACGCGCCGGTGGGGAAACCCCCCGATGAGGGGGTTCCTATGCAGTCATAGGTATATCCGCACCTTCCCCTATCTTTGTTTCCTATGGATATTAGACATTTCAAAATTATTTCGTGGAATGTGGGGGGAATGGTTGGCACGCCTACCAGGCGAGCTATGAAAGATATGGTGCATCGCCATAATCCGGATTTGATTTTTGTGTTGGAACCATAATCCTTGTTTGTCCGTTCGCAACTATTTTTCTTACAAATTGGGTTTGCTCCCCTGTGTATTTAGGAGACAACCGGTCGGTCGGGAGGTGTTTGGATCTTGGCTAAGACTGCTATCTCTTGCCAAGCTCAGATTTTTGAAAAGGAGCCCAGGGTGATTACAATTAAATTGTCGATGGGCACCTCCCACTAGTTTGTTTCAGCCGTCTATGCTTCCCCTCGGTACCTCGAGAGACGGCCGACTTGGGAGTATATAACAGGATTGGCTAGTCGTATTGAGGAGTCTTGGGTCCTATTGGGGGATTGGAATCAGATCCTCGGGGCTTCAGAAGTTCAGGGGGGTCTTTTCAATCGGAATTGAGCCGAGGAATTTGCGGACTTCTTATATGAAAATGGTTTGTTGCATATCAATAGTCAAGGGGGGCGGTATACGTGGTCGCGGCCTATGGGAGACGCTGGACGAATTTTAAATGCTTGGATCGAGCTGTAGGGAATTTTAATTGGATCTCTCAATTTCCTCAAGGCCATATCCAGGTCCCACCTATGATAGGTTCGGACCATTGTCCTATATTTCTTCACTGCTGGAAAGACGAACCCCGGCATCATTCTAATCCTTTCAGATGGGAAGCATGTTGGTCGTTGACTAATGAATACATAGAGTTGGTGGCTTCTAATTGGGTGAATACTGATCATTCCATCTCCCAACAGCTGAAGAATGTGCAGGAAGCTTCGATGCATTTTAAGAGAACTCACGGCATTAATTTCAAGTGGCGCAAATTGAAAATTCTTAAGCGTTTGGACGGTATTGCCAAAGCTCTGGAACGTACAGATTCTATTCGGCTAATTATGTTGGAAACGGAACTTAAGTCGGAGTATGAACAGTTATTAGCACAAGAGGAACTGTTTTGGTATCAACGGTCTCGAGAAAAGTGGGTTAGGTGTGGCGATCGGAATACCTCGTACTTCCATGCCCGTGCCAAGTTCAAACGCCACAGGGAAAAGATTCATGGTCTTTTTCTTCCTTCCGGGGAATGGTGTGAAAATGATACTATTTTGAGGGATCAAGCTAGGACTTTTTGGCAGAACATCTATACTATTCGAGATGAGGACTCGGCTACGGGTGTTGAGGAGGCTAGTGGTAATCAGTACATACCCCAACTACCTATGGCTTCGGTGGTGCTTGCCCTGAGCTGACAGATGGAGTTCCAACGGAGGAAGTCAACAAAGTTGTAACCGAGATGCATGGTTACTCAGCCCCGGGGCCAGATGGTTTTCCCCCGTTGTTCTACAAACAATATTGGAATATTGTTGACCCGGCAATGGTGGGGTTTATTTCTAAAGCCTTACAAGATCGGTCCATTCCTTCTGATATTACTCAGGCCTATATATGTTTGATTCCTAAGGTGGAGAGTCCGAGCCATCTCACCCAGTTTAGGCCTATAACTTTGTGCAACGTCATATACAAGATCTTGACCAAGGTCATTGTTAACCGCCTTCGTCCTTATCTTCAGGAAAGCATCTCCTCACTCCAATCTGCTTTCCTTCCGGGTAGGGGGTGATAATGGCCAGAAATGACCATTATTTTCAATCCATTTCCGTGTCTGAAACGGGCATTTGATCGCATTCTGGTCTTATATTAAATAAGAAGGCAGTTGAATTGGACTGATTTATGCATAACTGTAAAAATATTGAGCTGGTGTGAAAAATGCATAAATATGTAATTTGGTTACACATTTATGATAGAAAAATCCAAAAATATGAGAAAAAGAAAAGAAAAGAAAAAGGAATGAAAAATATGGGAAAAGAAATGAAAACCCACAAAAAGTTGAATTTTTCAGGATATTACGACGCTAGACACACCTACGGCGCTAAGCATGTATAGCGCCGTAGCTTGGTCTAGCGCCGTAGGAGGAAACCAAAGCAACAGTCTGAAGAAGAGTGGACGGCGCTAAGCATGGATAGCGCCGTAATCAAGTATAGCGTCGTAAAAGATGGATAGCGCCGTAGGCTGTTCACTGAGAGACAGAGAGAGTCTTCGAAGTGGAAGACTACGACGCTGAACCTATAGCGCCGTAGAAGGATAGCGCCGTAAGCCATCTATAGCGTCGTAAGCCTTGCCAGAATTCAAATTTCAAGGCCTGGGGGCCCATGGGCCTAGGGTTTCCCACCTATATAAGGACCAGTTGACTCCAATGATCAGTGACCTAACAACATTCGAACTTGGAGACAACTGAGTGTTCTTGAGAGGTGTGTAGGTTAGTTAGGTAGTTAGGTCTTTTTTTTTTGTATTATTTATGCTTTTGTCTTAGTTTAGATTTTTAATATGTTAGATTAGTGATTTTATTAGAGTTTGCAACCTTAGCTAGCCACTGTTTATATTATTTCCAGCTTTGTTAAACTTGTATTAAGGTTTGAAATGCCCAAATGATGGGTATTTCAAGCCATTTCTTATAAAATGGGAAGTTAATCACAAAAGAGTCCCAAAATCATGAAATGGACATGAGTCCATGGATTTATTGCTTTATTTTTTGTTTTATGACCACTTGGTCATGTAGTTTTATTGTTTTATGTGGGTTTGTGTTTTTCTCTTGTTTTTCGGGGTCTCATGCATGATCTGTTGGTTGAAAACCCTCACTTGGGTTTATGGTTCATTTGTGCTTTATCCTCTCTTTTTATTTAAGTTTCCTTTACATTTTAGTTCATCTTCATTACTGTTATTACTTTCTTTTGCCTCTTTTCTTGCATGAATTGAACCATAAACTTGATAATAGGGTTTGCAACCGCATAGATTGCATCACCCGAACAACAACAATTTTCTGGGCTAGCTACGACGCTAACCGCCCTACGGCGCTAACCTAGTGTAGCGTCGTAGGTGAGGTTTAGCGCCGTAGTTGTCCAGACTTAACAAAATTTGTCCTACGGCGCTAAACCAACGGCGTTATCCTCGGATAGCGTCGTAATTTTTGTCTAAGCGTCGTAGGACCCCAAAATACTTTATTTTTCATAAAACCCACTTACGACGCTATACCTACGACGCTATCCTAGGATAGCGTCGCCATTTAGTGTATAGCGCCGTACCCTCCAATTTTATCAACATTTCTAAAAATTCACCCTACGACGCTATCCTTACGACGCTATCCTAGGATAGCGTCGTCCTAGGATAGCGTCGTCAAATCTGTCTAGCGTCGTAATTGGCATTTTTGCCAAATTTTCCATTTCTACATTTTCATTAATTAATTGAATCTTTGTATTAATATTTTGAGGTTGAAGTCCAAAGATCTCAACCCATGATTAATTTGATATAAAGAATTTTGTTCAATTCCATTAAAAGATTTTTCTACAAAATTAAACTCTAATGATCTAAGTATATAATCCGGACTGTAATTAATTAATTAATTATGGAATGAGAGATTATTTAGACCATAAAGAGTAATTATGGATTTATTTCCATACCCTTGCATGAGAAACCAATGTCTCTCATACAAGATGACCCAAAAATATTTTCTTTTATTTATTTTGGTCTTTACCCGTGTTGTGTGAAACGGCTAGTAAGAGATATGACAGACTAATGTTGGCAGGTATTCCCACACGGATAAACTAGTTCGTGGTCTGTATATTAATTACTAAATGTTATTTTGCATGGTCCGGATAGTGGTCGGTGGAAGCCTTGGCGGTTCGTCCATCCGGGATTATAATAGCTGCTCAGCTGACTCCTATCCGGATACAGTTTCCATTTATTTATCTTAATTTCAAACCCTAATTTTGAGCTGTAATATTATCAAACGGTGTCGATCAACATTGTTTGAATAGTATTACAGTGAGAAAACATGTAGGTTTTTCTCTCATTTCACAGATAGTAGAAATCTTGATGATAGCGATCACTGTCAATTAAGGTCTTCTGCTGTCTAAAACCATTCCACCTGGAATAGTTGGGACCTGGATAGCAGATGTTTGCAGTCCGGATAACCCCAGTTATTTCAGCCATCTTTTTAGCCAAATAATTTCTTCTCATCTCCGGCTATTTCATCTCTGTGTTTCACTTTCTGTCTAAACCCACCTTATATTTTGGGTTATTTAATTTTACACTTCTCTATAAATTTATGCATGATATTATTATGTAGATATTGTGGTCAATATTATTTTGGGATCCTTCCCTTGGACACAGGAGTCTTGATTTTAATCAGATGTCTCATAATAAATTTCCAACAAAAATTCTTTTATAAAATCCGGATCTGAGTAAGGGATAAATTCCACAGTTACGACTAACTCAAATCCGACTGGGGGTTGATTTTGGGAAATTAGAAGCAGAGTCAGCGATTAGGTCTCACCTAGACTGAAAGGATCTGTGTTTTAATTGAGAGTCTAGTACATGTTTAGGGAATGATTTTCAAATATCAATTATTTTCCAAAATTGTTGTGTGTTAGAAATCTTGTATTAAACATGGCACTGAATCAGAGACCACTTGGACTCAGATAAGGTGTGATGAATAATGCTAGAGGAACAATATATGGGCCTTGGTTATTTTCTAAGATAGGGTTGAGTATTCTTTCAACTGCTATCCTCTTCTGCCAAAGCCTATTTTTGAGTCCCGAGTGAGTGCATCCGGAATGAACTAATTTATTAGTTTATTTCATTAGTTTGTATCTCATAACCACCCGACGGGAAGTGAACACTGCGAGCGGTTCACTGAGAATAGGGAATTCTTGATCCACACCCGGTCATTCTGACTGGGGGCTTTCTTTTACTACCAGGGTCAGACTTTCAAAAACCTCCGAGTGATAGGATTTTAAATGCTTTCTTTATCGCTTTCTTTTAAATGCTTTCGTTAGAGGTCACTTGGTTGTATTGAGAGTTGTGTAACTGCTACTAGGACTGATAGTTAAGGGACAGTTCAGGCTCGATTAGAATCTTTGGGTGTGACATGGGAGAATGATAACAGTACTTGACACTTCAACTAATGATTTGTCAGGTGTTGTTCGTCCACCTCAGATGACTAACATACTCTTGCAAGGCATTGCAAGGGGAGTTATAAGTTTGTGGTATCTTAGATTTTGTTGTCTTAAGAGCATGTACATTCTTACTGTAAGTACCTGTCTGTTAAAGGGAACATAGTACAGGAAGCATGAGAGTTAGCTAACTGAAAGGATTATCCCAAACTAAGATCTGTGTAACAAAATGGAAGTTTAATTGTGTCTCATCTAAATCTTGTCCAATCTTTATTATTTTCTTCCTGTCCCTTCCGTCTCATTTTAAATTTGCTTCCTTAGAATAAACTTAATTGCTTTATTAGACTAAATTTAATTCACTTTCTAGAATAATTTTAGTTGCTTTATATTATTGCTTCCATAGCTTAGTTTAAATTATGTCAAGTAGTTGATAGTCAAAACACAAATATGAATTGAGTAACTGAGTGGAAAATCTTAGTAAACGACGTGGGCCCTGCTTCCATCGCACATCCTCCAGTGAACGATCCGGTCTTACTATAAATTACTGTAATTTTTGACACCGTGCGCTTTCGGGCCACAATTTCTTAACACGAGTAATAAAAACGTGACAACCTATAAATATATCCCTAATCCAAACTCCGCCTTCATAAATTGGTTTCATTAAATAAAATTGAACACCAGGACTATGATTTTTCAGAAAATATTCATGTAGTGGGAACTTGTCAAAAGTTTCATGGCAAGGATCTTCAAGGCACGAATTTGTCAAAAGTTTCATGCCGGGGAGGTCCATAACGCCGTTTGAACTCAAAGTTTCCCCTCATGAGTAATAAAAAGTGAACTATATCCTTAAACCCCTTTCCCATGAATCATAATTCTTTCCTTTTAATAAATTTAACCTGGGATATTTTAGAAAATACTCGTGTGACGAAATTGTCAAAAGTTTCAGGGGGCCAGTCGATAATGTCATCACCCTTCAAGAGTTGTTGGGGTATATCACAGGTACTTCTTCGAGTGTCCGGGCGGTTGTTTTGAAAGTGGACATCGCCAAGGCGTATGACAATGTCCTCTGGGTTTTTCTTGAGCAATGCTTGCACAAAATTGGCCTTCATACAGTGCTTATTGAACTGATCATGCATTGTGTATCTGCTCCCTCATATTCACTTCTTTGGAATGGGCAGTCACTACCTTCATTCCGTCCAGGGAAAGGTCTTAGACAGGGTGATCCCATGTCACCATTTCTTTTCTTGCTGGTAATGGAAAAATTATCAGTGCTTATTAAATCCTTGGTCACGTCAGGAAGTTGGAAACCTATTCGGCTCCCGGGCTCGAATATAGGACTTTCCCATCTGTGCTTTGCCGACGACCTTATCTTGTGTTCATCGATGGAGAGATCCAGTATTCGGACTATCTCTCATACTTTGAATATTTTTGCCAAAGAGTCTGGGATGGTCCTGAATGTTCAGAAATCCTCAGTCCTCATCTCTCCAGCTATACCCGATTCAGACAGACAATGGGTGGTCTCCACTTTAGGCATCGCTGAGGTGGACAGCCTCGGAACGTATCTGGGACTTCCCATGCTCCAAGAGAGACGGCGTTACAGTGACTTCGCCTTTATATTTGACAAGATGGACAGTCGTCTGAAGGGTTGGGCGGCCAAGCTCCTCAATAAGGCTGGCCGACTTACTCTCTGTCGCTCGGTCCTTGCTGCCACTCCCACCTATTTTATGCAGATTAATTGGCTCCCTGAGGCGGTTTGCCAAGGAATTGACAGGCGTATTAGTCGTTTCCTATGGAAAGACAGACGTGGTAAGGGCTTACACTTGGTGAGCTGGGCGTCTATGTCCAGGCCACGAGATGCCGGGGGTTTGGGCCTTAGAAGGGCGCGTCTTATGAATATAGCACTCATTGGGAAGTTGTTGTGGGGAGTGCTTCATTGTCCTAATAAAACTTGGGTTCAACTTCTCATAGGCTCATCTCAGCCTTCGGATTTTTTGTTCTCGGCTGTCCTAACCCCCGGTCTCACATCTCTCGTCTATTGGTTAAACTGCAACCATTTCTTCAGAATGGTTTTAAACTCAGATTGGGGAAGGGTGATGTTTCGCTTTGGTTTTCTAGATGGTGGAAGGGAAGAATGCTTGGTCCACAGCTCCCGTATGTGGCCACCCAAGATCTTGTTCTTAAGGTTCATGATGTGATCGAGACGGGTTGTTGGAATTGGACTCATGTGTACACGCCAATCCCCCCGGATAAGCTGTCTGAGATTACGGCCACTCCTCCCCCTCCTTTACACGCTGCAGTCGAGGACCTGTGGGTGTGGGATTGGAGTTCTTCAGGAGTATACACGGTGAAATCTGCCTATAAGTATCTCTCATTGGGTAACTCTATGTCTTCGAAGTGGAGTTGGTTTTGGAAAGTTAACATTCCAGAGAAGGTCGGGTTTTTTATATGGCTATATATTGAGTCACGAGGCGATTCCTGTGAACTCCCTGAGATTTAGACGTCGTCTGGCCCCTTCTCCCCTTTGTATGATTTGTGGGAACGAGGAGGAGACGTGGTCTCACTATCTATTTTATTGCCCTTGGGCCCATTTTGTATGGCATACTATGCAAGTGGACATCCCTTCAGATTGCAACTCACTTCCCCGGGACTCAATCTCTGAATTCTTAAAAGGGATGTATCAGTGGTATGGAACGATCTTCATAGCTACCCTTTGGATTCTCTGGGTGGAGCGTAAAGCCAAAATATTTCGTGGGGAATCAAAATCTTGGTGGCGGATTAAGAGAGATATCCTCTTCCTGGAGTCTGAAATTGTGAAGGCCCAAACGGTTGCGCCTACTCAGTCCCCTGCTGTCCGTGTGGTGAGTTGGCATATGAGGGGGGGGGGGGGGTTTCAAAACTATCCTTCACGTGGATGGTAGCTCGGCTGGGAATCCGGGGCGAGCAGGTTTCGGGTTTGTGGTTAGGAGTGAAGAAGGGCAGTGGAGAGGAGGGGGCTGTGGGTTCCTTGGTGACACTACAAATGCATATGCCGAGCTTGCTGCTCTTGCTGCGGGCCTTTCCTTTGTTCGCAACCTGGGCATTGATCGTTTGTGTGTATACTCTGACTCATCAACTATCATTAAACTGCTGGAGTCCAGGGAACGTCTACACCCATTGGCTGCTATGGTGATACAGGTTAATGAGCTGAGGGCTTCTTTTGTGAATGTCAAATTTTCCATGTCCTAAGGGAAGGGAACAAAGTGGCGGATCGCCTTGCTAAACACGGAGCGTCGATTCAGGATTTCTTCACTACGTGGGCGTTCCCTCCAGATTTCGTTCTAGGAGACATGGCGGCGGATGCTTCCGGCGTATGGTTCCCTAGAATCTAATTCATCTTGTTTTTGCTTTTTGTTTATTTTTTTTCTTCCGGACGCTTTTTTGTTTTTTCGTTTTTCTCTTTCTTATCCGGTTTCGGCTTCGCCAAAAAAATTAATGGAATCAAATTATCTAATGTGAATTTACGCTCAAATTTGGTTCTCCTAGCGGTTTTATATACTTACTTCATTTTTTGATAGTAAAATATGATTGATCTTTGTTACTGATTATTATCCAACTTTGACTCATGTTTATACAACATACTATATAGAAAAGAAAACATAGCTAAGTGAGATCTCGTTGGATTCGTCTCATCTTATAGTTTTAAAATATCAAACTTTTAGAATTTTTACTTGTACAAAATTTGAGTTATTAAGCATTAGAAATGTATATTGGATTGCGTACAGAAAGCGAATAAAGAGGAAATAGGTGAGTTACTGTTCATAAGGGGATTTTTGTGAGAGGGAATTGATAGGTTATTATTGATAAGGATAAATTACTGTTCATAAGAGATACTACCTCCATTCTCATATAAATGAACCATTTGCATAGTAGTAGCTATTCATTGGGCAACTTTAACTAATTTTTTAGACATAGTTATATAAGAAAAGCATAGTCATGTGAGATCTTGTTAGATTCGTCTAATCACATAGTCTTAAAATATCAAATTTTTATAATTTTTACTTATACACAATTTGAGTTATAAATATTTAAAAATATATACTCCCTCCGTCCCATATTTATCTTCTTACTTTCCGTTTTTGGACGTCCCACATTTATCTTCCTACCTCAAAAAGTGAATTTTTTTTACTAAAATAACCCTACATGTCCATATATTTACACAAAAACCAATCCTTAATTTTACTAACAATTGCACTACAAGACAAAAAGAGACAAATTTACCCCTCAAAAAGTACACATGAAAATAATAAAATACAACTTTCTTAAACTCCGTATCTACAGTGTCGAAGAAGATAAATATGGGACGGAGGGAGTATTGGACTATGTGAAATGCAGGATGGGTGCATATATTTGAAAACAGAGGAAGTATTGTTTTTATATATTATATAGATATAGATATAGATTCAAACTCCATCGTCTTCATTGATGATATGTAGGAGTAATATAAAAGGATGGGATGGATGGAAATGGATGAGAAGAATTGGATCCAACCTGCAGATAACTGGGAATTAAGTAGGTATAGTAGTAGGGACTGCAGCCTACTGTTTGAATGAGGAAGGTGAATAAGGATTTGATTTATTATTGGCCTAATTCAGTATTATTGCACATTAGCTACACTTGAGATCATAATTTGGCTGGCTGGCTGGCTTGCTTGCAAGTCTTTCACGTTTTCTTATTTTGTCAAGCTAGGTAATTGCGCTGTTTTGAATAATGATTTTTGTACAGGAGAATATATGCACATGAGTTAGTTTTTTAGCTGAACCCCACAGCTTAAGATAAATACTACTACTCCATAAGATCTGATCGAGAGCGAAACTTGGATGAGCTAGCTACAATTCAGTCAATCAAGTATAAACAAGCAGTTTAATGTCTGCAGGCGACTTGATTAACCCACCATTCTATTCTATTCCTCCAAAAAAAAAAAAAAAAACAATAGTAGTAATATGAGCTAGGCATAACTGTATAAGCAAGCTGGCCGGTGGATACCAACCATGCACCAATTAAGACCCAACCAAGATAATGATGATGATGATGATGATGATGATGATGATGATGATGATGATGATGATGATGATGATGAGTCCAGAATCATTCTCAGGCCTCAGCTAATTGGTAATTGATCCGCCCGTGTTGTCATCGATTTTTACTCAAATTAATGTGATTGATATATGGATCATGATCATGTATCATTCAACAATACATACCATCATGCATGCTCACCGTACCGCTGCTGATCATCCCATGACGACCATCCATATATATATCCATCTCAGCAGCAGCAGCAGCAGCTTGTTTCACTCTTGTTTTCTTTCACATTTCCCAAATTCCCAATTCCCACCTCCTCCATCACCTCTGCTTATGACGATTCTTCATCAGTTTTCCCATTTTGTCCCAGAATCATCACCAAACCCACCCTGTTTATTTCCACATTATATTATTATTATTATTATTATTATTGATCAATACTTCTAGAGTAGTAGTACTACACATTATACTACAGTACTCCTCCTCCTCCTCCCATGCTTCAGTTACTAGCTGCATGTGTATTTAATTTAAGCCTCTTATAATTGATATTGTTGCTTTTACTCCTTACTTCAAGCAGCAGCTGGATAAGTCAGTCAGTACTGTGAGAGGCCAGATTTCCCAATTTCATAGTGGCAGCAGCACTATAGTAATTAGTATGCATATGCTATCTTTCTCCATGGCCTGCAATGCATCATCATACATAGTCTAATTCCATCGGATCACCTACCTAGTAAGTTCATACCATGCATTAATTATATATCTTCTTACTCAGCAGCATATCCTTTGGTCTTCTATTTTTCCTACCTCCCATTCCCATAGTCATCGCCGCCTGCAGATTGCTGCTCATTCATTTCACTGGCCCAGACGTTCCAACATCATCCTTTAAAGTGGCTTCATATTTAGCTTCATACATTTTCAATTCATTGCCTCCGGCCTCATCATTGTATAAACTTTTCCTTAGTGACTCATGATTTTATGAGATTCATGAAAACAAGACTACTTATATCTGATGTTAACTACTGTATTGTGAACCTTCTCCACAGAATTGTTTCGTGCTTGTTCCAGTTTATCCTCAGTATAATGCAAAAATTGCAAAATCAAGAAAGATATAACATGTAACATTACAACAAAAAAATACCTTTATTCACATTAATTACTATAATTCTGAAGCTTAATAGTATGAGTGTATGACCCATACAAATTGAGAAATCCAGAAGCAGTAAATTATCCCGTCAATTCAACTAACCTATTACAGACTTACAGTAGTATCATAAAGAAGTTACTACATGCATGATTAGCTAGGGTCTCAACCCTATTAACATTAATTATAGCAAAAGTTCCATTACTTAAGATAGTGGAGTATTTTTCAAAACACAAAAGGTTATTCCCTTGAAGCCAGATGAGTCCTTCAGAGATGAATAGTACTATAAAAAAGCTGTGCACATTTGCCAACACCCTAATCCCCATAAAATGATGTCAACAGAGTTAGAAATCACCAAAAAAATATCAACAAGAAAGAAAACATGTGATTTATTAGAAGAAACGTAGAAAGGGGCGGCTATGAGCATACTGCATATACTTTTAGTAGTCAGTCTGCTGACGGAGAAAAAGAGAATGAGAATAAGCCAGAAGGCAATGGAGGTCCGTGTCCGACGGAGTGGGAGAGGGAGGGTTGGGTTTAGTTAGAGCGCCTTTGGTGCAGGTGCAGGGAGAGGGAGGGCGATGGAGACGTGATCCGAGGGGAGGGGGTTGTAATAGCTCAGGAGTAGATGCAGATATTAGTAGAGAGAGAGAGAGAGAGGGGTTTGGTGTGGGGGTGAGAGTTGAGAGTAAAAAAATACTACTACTTCCTCCGTCCCACGAATTGTGACTCGTATTCCTCTCTGGGCTGTCCCACGAATTGTGGTCACTTTCCCTTTTTAGATAAATTTAATTAATATAAATATGATTAGAATCTTAATGGTTTCTAAATCCCATTAAAAGTAATCACTTTTACTATTCTGCACAACTCCCAATACACTTTTATTTTTCTACACAAAGTCCCTTACATTTCTTTAATTCTTCATATTTTAAAATTGGTACAAATAAAAATTATATAAAATATATATTCTAAATCTAGACGTCTAGACGATTCTAACAAGACCACACTTGAATATTTTTCTCTAATTAAATCATTACAATAGTATTTTGTCAAAGTTAAACAATAAAGAAAGTCAAAATTCATTAAAATTTTAAACACAAATACCCACATTACTTTAACCACTAAACCTCACCACACCCCCACCACATAAATTACCGTGTCCAAAAGAAATGAGCCACAATTCGCGTGACGGAGGGAGTACTATATAAAGTGAAATGGTGGTAAGATAAGGGTGTGGCGTGGGCTGTGTCTGTGTGTGTAGGGATGAGAGTAAAATAATAACTATCAATTTTTTATTTAAAAATATAAAATTATAGTCTTATTTATTATTATTTAATGTCATCTTATCTGTTAATATTATTTTATTAAATTCTAGTATTCTACGGTGGCACTATGAATTAAATAAAAATATAACTCATCATGTTATCTTCGATTCTTGAAATCCATTGTCATATTTAAGATTAATTATCCATCACTAATGCCAAAAAAAATTCAATATATGAGACAACATAAATTTTTCAAGTTTATACTTGAATTTTCACCACATAGAATAAAAAATACTAATTATTAAATAAATATGAATATTGTAAGTCAAAATAAATAAATAAATAAATATTAGGGGAAAAAATTTAAATTTTATTTATTTATTTATTTTGCCGGGTACCCGATACCCGATCGGGTACCCGAATATAAACCCGATGCATACTCCGATAGATGAATGTCGGGTCGGGTACCCGAAATGTCGGGTTTTTAATATTAAAACCCAACGAAACCCGAACTATGTCGGGTTCGGGTCGGGTACCCGATACCCGACAAAAAATACCCACCCCTATGTGTGTGGTCGGCTTGACGGCGGAGACCGGAGATGATGAGAAGAAGATGAAGCGTGATTGTGAAAACGGGTTCGTTTGTTGTTAAATACTCCTACTAGTACAGTTAGGGATGAAAACGGGACGGATACGGGCGGATAGTACTCATCCCGTATCCTATCCCATATTTTTTGTCGAATATGGAATCGGATACGAATAGGCCGGATACAAATACAAATCCGAATATTTCGGGAAACGGATACGAGACGGATTCGGATTTTAACTCGGATAATCTTATACTAACATTAAATTTTTTTATAATTTTTTAAGTGAAATCGGAATATACTACTATGTAAGCTAAACTAAATTTTTTAATTTTCCAAGATCATTAGTTATTTCGTTCAAAACATCTAAATAACATCACTACAAGATGTTACATACTACAGTTTTGATGCAAAGAACCTAATGATATAGTCGAGTTGATTGATATGAATTGATTTAATAAATTACATATGGCTTTCAAGCTTAATTATATTTATACATATAGTATTACTTATTTATTTTATAGTTAATATAATATATTATATTATACATATATAAATATATAAATTTTCGGATATTCGGATAAAAAATACGGATAATATCCGCATTATATTCGGATTTTTCGGATACGGGCGGATATTTACAATCCCATATCCTGTGCCGTATCCGCCGGATATAAAAATTGGAATTCGGATTCGAATATAATCGAATACGGCGTCGGATCGGACGGATATTATCCGCCCCACTTTCACCCCTAAGTACAGTAGTAATTTTGATTTGGAAGTCGCGTTTTACATAAAAATGCAATTTTTATTTATGTAGTACTACTGCTACTACATACTCCCTCCCTTCTTTTTATTCAATTTTGATTGATAAAATATAGTAAAATGAGGTGTTGTTGGAATAATCTAATCACATAATTTTAGAATATTAAATTTTTATAATTTTTATTTATATACAATTTGAGTTATTAATTATTAAAATATATGTATTGTAGTTATGAAAACGATGAGGGAGTATACTCCCTCCATTTGTTAAAAGTTGTAATATTTGTATAGTTGTTACTATTCATTGAGTAACTTTGATTTAAATTTTTAACAATTATAAAAAGATAAAACATAGTTAAGTGAGATCTTGTTAGATTTATTTAATTGCATGGTTTTAGAATATCAATTTTTTGTAATTTTTATTTTTAAATAATTTTGAGATATTAAGTGTTAAAAATGTGGATAGGATAACCTGAAACGAATCTTAGTACAATTTTTTAAAAACAGATGAAAAAGAGAGGGAGTACATAATCTATATATATATATATACTAGTAAATAACCCGTCGAGACTCGACGGGCATAACTTTATATTTTATATAAATATATACTTATATTGTATAAAGCTATAATAAATTGTATTTTGAGTAATGAAAAATGTGTAATGATTTTTTATACATTAAAAAGATGATGTATATGATAATATAATTTAGTTATTTTTAAAACTAACAAAGAAATCATATTATTGCGTATTCTTTAGCTTCTGTGGCTTGTCCAGTACAAATCAACAGATCAATAAAAATAACTATTAAAATAAACTTAAAAATAAGTATGAAGCATAATATGAAAATTTTCCTAACAATTTGCTGAAAATTTCATTGGTGAAAATCTCATTGATAGGGGCTAGTATAATATTATCTTTTAAAATGTCTGAATTTGAAGTGGTGCAGTTTATATTTGTATATGTACTTTAAAAAATTACTGCTATAGGATCACCCATACAGTTTATAAGAATATCATCCGAAAATGTCACATCTAATTGTACATCTCCAAAATCAATACTCGTTTTACCATCACCTATATCAACTATCCATTTGTAAATTTTCTGCCATATATAAATTGCATATTACGAATACTTTTAGCTACATTGACACGAAATATTACAACATAACTGTTCATGGCTAAAAATTGGTTTTGGAATATAAAATCTGACATTCTTTAAAGATTAACATTGACTTTTGTTTATAATTATAGCAAAACAAACTGTGGGTGAGAATTTTCTCATATCAAATCGAACAAAAATTTTGGTTAAATCAAATAGACTCATAAACATTCTACCAATCAAGAATTTTCTACTTTCATGGTTTTCCGAAAATTAGTTTAACCTCAACTATCTAGTTCCGATTCTTGGTTACTATCAACCTACTTCCATTACATAATTTATTTGATGGATATATATTCCTAAGAAGCATGACTACAATACCTATCATTCTACTATATTTCATGATTCAGTAATCCAGAACAATTGATTGTGTCGAGATATTCCAGTGAAAATAATTAATTGGCATTATCTATGCTTTCACCCTTTTGATAAATATTGTTAAAACAGATATATATATATATATATACATACATTTTCATTTGCAGACATACGTTCCATGATGTAATTATTGAGTGTAGCAATAATCTCATTGGTAGGGGGTTAATATATAGTAAAAATGTTTGGATTTGAAGTGGTGCAGTTTATATTTGTATAAGTATTCTCAACAATTGCCCTATAGAATCTCTCGTAGAATTTATAAAATTATCATTTGAAATGTCACATATAATTGTACATCTTCAAGATTAATATCAGCTTTACCAATTACGATCATGTACATGAAGTATTCATTATGCAAATTTATGCCATATATAATTTTCATTGTGAATAACATTTCTTATAGTATCTTAAGTTAATCCATCTTAATTACATATTAATACTTCGAGTCCCCTCTTTACAGTGACATGAGATATTGCAATATATCACTGACATGGATAAAAATTGATTTTTGAAGATAGAGTCAAAACTTCTTTAAAGGTTGACATCTACTTTTTTTAGGCTTTTTATAGTCATAGTAAAACAAACTGCGAGTGGAATTTTTTCCTCTGAAACCGAATGAAGAATTTGGTTAATTCAGACGGGCTCATAATCATTCTACCAATAAAAAATTTTCATCCCAAATATTGAGCTTTGTTTTAATGAGAAGAGAGGTAAATAATTTTCTAGAGAGGTTAAATAATTTTCTGATGTAAGTTTTTTGCAGGTAGACTTCTCGTCACAATCTAGTGGAATACCAAATCTAGAATGTGCAGTCCTACCTCTTGGAATGAGTAAGGGTGCTATTCAGTTTGATTCTACAGGCAACACAATATTACATCTACCATGAATGGCTAAACATAATATTTTCTAGATAAATTATCGATAAATGTCTAGTTAGTTCCACCACGTAAAGAAAAATGAACCAACACCCATTGCTATCAACTACATACATTATTTTATTCTAAACATTATTTTCAGCATCAATCAACAAAGGTAATATTAGTATGATCCGCTTTCATTTCTTTCTTACTATAATATGTTTCTTCTAGTGTCAAAAGATTATTTGTTTCAGACGTTAAAACTTCATTCAGTACTGGCATTCCAGAGAAAATTTTCAAATTTATAGAATTTGCAGCAATTAGTCTTTCAATATGAACTTACTTTGATCATTCACAATCATAATTTTCTAATAAAGCTAGATTTATATTTATTTTTCGTCAATTGCAAATTTGTTAAAATATAGTTTAATGAATTGCATTATCTGTTTTTTAAGTGTCACAATTTCTCTTTTTGGGTGTTTGGAATTAAGTGTTACACTATCATATTTGAAATGTTTTGAAGGTTAATAATTTTTACTAATTATACTTAAATTATTAATTTTTTATGTTCATTAAAATAAAACTTAAAAGGAATAAAATCAAATGTGACTTATTTTATTTATTTAATTACTTCGACTAATAAATTTTATTAATTTACCTTAAATCTTGTGTCATTTCCTAGTGTTATACTTATTGTAAAATGGATGGAGTATTTCTTAAAAAATATTCCCTCTGTCGCACTCAAAGTATCTCATTTGGACTTTTTAACATTGTTTATTGATCAACTTTGACCTAATGTTATCGCAATTATATACGATAAAAATATAGTCAAATTCGGTCTTGTTAGATTTGTCTAATCATGTAGTTTTAGAATATATATTTTACAAAATTTTTACATATGTACATTTTAAGATATTAAATGTTAAACAAATGTATTGTACGGCGTGTCCAAAAGTTTTGAGACAGAAATAATGGGACAGAGGGAGTATATTAAAAAAATTAAAATTTTCTTATTTATTTGCTTTATTTACTGATAAATCTATTCACAACTATATAATTGTATATTACTTTTAAGTGAAGTGACATATTTTTGTGAAAACATGGCATATATATACAATAATTAATATATACAAATATTTTTTATATATTCATTAATATATCTTTTAATAATATAAATTCCATATATACACTGCAAATTCCATTTAAATTTGAACTTCCATTTTATTAAAAAACTGAAAATTATGGAAACGTCATATAAATTGGAAATTAAATACTCCCTCCGTCCCACTAATTCCATCTCATTTCCTTTTTGGTCTGTCCCACTAAAATTGTCACATTTCTCTTTTTGAAAATAATTAAATATTTTAATTACCAAACCCACTACCATCATATCACATTAATAAATAAATATATTAAAGTTTCAAACACACAACTATCACATCACACATAAATAAATCAATTCATTATTTATCAACACTTTAAACACTAATCTACCCCTACATTAAATACTAACTATCCCCACATAAAATATCGTGTCCAAAAGAAGTGAGACACTATTAGTGGCACGGAGGGAGTATCTTTTAAAAACTAATATATACACATTAATATATATTTAAGATGAATAAATAAATCTGACATGCAATGTACATTTTGATTACATCATTCACCACACAAAAAAATTATAACCAAAATTGAGACCAAACTTACACAGAATTACCGGCATTACAATATGTTCATCATATTGCAACATAATTCTTTTTCCAGTGCAAAACCTCGTCATAATAATTCTATGGTGTAAAACTAAAAATCTATAAATAAATACAAAATGCAGCAAAAATTTTAAAATAAATAAAAAATACAAAATAATAAAATTTCAAATAGATAAAATAAAAAAATACAAAAAAATAAACTCCAACATAGATAAAATAAAAATGCAAAATTTCATCTTTCAAAACTTTTTAAAAGTGAATATATAGTGACACATAGGATGATAGAGTGAGAATTTATAAGTAAATGATAGATTTTCTACACGATAGACTAAAATATATAATGAATAAATAAATAAATGCAAAAATCTAAAATTAGTAAATTAAAAAATGCAAAATAATATTGATAAAATAAGATATGCAATCAAATTTCAAATTTTTCAAATCTTTTTAAAAGTGAATATTGTAGAAATTCCATATATTTCAAAAACTGAAAATGTATAATAAATAAATAAATAAATGTGAAAATCTAATCTAAAATTAATAAATTAAAAAATGCAAAAATTTATAAAAATTAGAAATTTAAAATGGAGACACCACATTAAATGTAGGATAAGTTGTTCACTAATGCTTTAATATATATATATATATTAAAGCATTAGTGAACAACCCATCCTAAATTTAGTGCGGTGTGTCCATTTCAAATTTCTAATTTTTATAAATTTTTGTATTTTAATTAATTATTTTTACATTTTTGCATTTATTTATTTATTCATTATAAACTTTTATTTATTTATTCATTATAAACTTTTAGTTTTTGGTTTCTATCATTTAAAATTTTATCTTTTAGTTTTTTTTATATATATTTTTAGTGTGGTAAATGGTGTAATCAAAATATACATTGCATATATTTATTTATTTATATTAAAGATATATTAATGTGTATATGAAATCCAATTTTTAGTTTTTAAAAGATATTTAATTTCCAATTTATATGAAGTTCCCACAATTTTCAGTTTTTAAAGATTTGAAATTTCAAATTTATATGGAATTTACAGTGTATAAATAGAATTTATATTGTTAAAAGATACATTAATGAATGTATGGAAAAGATTTGTATATATTAATTAATGTATATATAAGCCATGTTTTTACAAAATTATGTCATTTTTCCTAAAAGTAATGTTACATACGTCTCATTATAATCGTTACGGACCCACCTGATACGTATACTGATACACATTTTTAACGGTTAATAACTTAAATTGTGTTCGATAAAAAATTATAAAAATTTGATATTCTAAAACTAAATGATTAGACGAATCTAACAAGATCTCACTTGACTATATTTTTTCCTACATAACTATGATAAAAATTCGAATCAAATTTAAACAGTGAATAATGTCAAAAAGTCAAACGTAACAATTAAATTGAGACGGAGAAAGTATACACTTATATATTTACTAAAAGTAATATACAATTATATAGTTGCTAATCGTTAAAAAATATATTTTATAATTATATCATTCTAATTGTATATAAATATATACTAAATAGTATAAATCTTATTTATATTTTATTATATTTAAAATAATACAAAATTATAATTATTAAGAGAATTGTGAAAATTCATATTCTATGGATAATTGATTAGAGTAAATTAGTTATTTTCGCAAATCAGATTAGAAATAAAAGAATCGGGTGTATAAAGAGTTATTGGGGTGCGAATAGTCCATCAGTATATAAAGAAGGAAATTTTACTTTTAATCAATTTTTTAAGAAATTCATCATTAATATATATTTTATCAAATTTGCAATTGACGGACGAACAAATATAAATATACATTTATTAAAAACTAAAATGCTAATTGCTGCAAATTCTATAAATTTAAAAATTTTCTCTAGAATACCGGTACTGAATGAAGTTTTAACATCTGAAACATATAGTCTATTGATACTAGAAGAGACATATTATAATAAGTAAGAAATGAAGGTGGATCATGCTAAGCTATTACCTTTGTTGATTAATGAGGAGAGGAATGTTTATAATAAAATAATGTATGTAGTTGATAGTGATGAGGGTTGATTTTTTTTTTACGTGGCGGAGCTGATAAGACATTTATCGATAACTTATCTAGAAAATAATATGTTTAGCCATTCGTGGGAGAAATGATATTGTGTTGCATGTAGTATCCATGGAATAGCACCCTACTCCTTCCAAGAGGTAGGATTGCACATTTCAATTTGGTTCTACCTGTAAAAACTTATCCCATAAAATTATTTAACCTCTGTTCTCATTAAGAGAAAGCCCATTATTTGGAATGAAAATTCTTAATTGGTAGAATGATCATTCGATTTCGGTGGAAAAAAAAGTCACACTCGCATTTGTTTTACTATGACTATTAAAAAAAAGTTAATGTCATTTTTAAAGAAGGTTTAACTCTATCTTCAAAAATCATTTTTACCTATGTTAGTGATATGATGCAATATCTCGTGTACTGGAAATAGGGGACTCGAAGTTTTAGTATGTAATTAAAGATAAATTAAACCAATATACTACAAGAAATATTTATTTGCAATGAAAATTATATATGACTTAAATTTGCACAATGAATTCTTCATGTAGGTGATGGTAATTTGTAAATCTGATATTGATTTTGGAGATGTACAATTAAATGACATTTTCAGGTTATAATTTTATGAATTATACGGGAGATCCTATAGCGGCTATTGTTGAGAGTATTTATACACATATGAAATGCACCACTTCAAATTCATATATTATTAAAGATATTGTTATACTAATTTCTACCAATGAGATTGTTGATACGATCAATTATTAAATCATGGAATGTATGTTTGCAAATGAAAATGTATATACTTCCTCCGTCTCATTGTTTTTGTTACATTGGCATTCGACACGCATGCCGAGACACATTTTCAATGGTTAATAACTTAAATTTTGTACAACGAAAAATTATAAAAAGTTGATTGTCTAAAACTACAAGATTAGACGAAGCTAACAAGATCTCACTTGATTATGTTTTTTCTTACATAGCTATACTAAAAATTTGAATCAAAGTTATATAGTGAATAATGCAAAAAAACCATCTGTAACAAAAATGTAGAGACGGAGGTAGTATATATATATATATCAGTTCTAATAATATTTAGAGGTAATAAGTAAAATAGGCCACTAGAAGGAGGATTTTCAATTTTGGGCCACCAAAATTTGATTTAGGATTTTTGGCCAAGAAATGGAAATTGGGCTTGAAATATAGGCCCAAAGGCCGGAATATTCCTTGGTGCGGGCTAAGTGAATTGCACGCGGGATGAAGCCCACGCGCCGGCTATTTGTGTTTGGATTTACTGAAAAGAGTCGCGGGTTAGGATCATTCTTCCCCATTTGATACTGAGAACAGATTACCTCTTCCATTTAGAGTTGCCCTACTAAGTGGAGTGCGATTGAAAGAGGGATAGCTCGCAATTGTTCTTCGATTCTACCCTCATTCTGAAAATAAGATTTGGAGCGACATATCTGCTGAACAGAGGCGAGAATGGCGAGTTCGGAAGACGTGGGCAGCGGTGATTCGACATTCGACCTTCAGAGTAAACACTGCTTCTATAGGTTTCAGGCTCGAGTGAAAACCTCTTGGAAGACGCCCAACGCCGGGATGAGGTTCTACTCTTGCCCTCAATGGCGGGTAAGTTTTTCTAGGTTAGTGTAAGCATTAGTCATTTTTGAAGCTTCAAATCCTACGCATTGTTTAGGGCATGTCGTTGGAGTGCGAATGGGTTACAGTGTTGGTGGAAGGATAATTTCAACAACATCATTACTTTTAGGTGAATGTTGATAGTAATTTATTTTCATTTTTATTTTTTTGAAACAGAACAGTGGCTGGTGGCTGTGGATTGTTCGAATGTGCACAAGATGAATTGTGTAAAAGGTCCCAAGCATTGGTGCTTGGCCTGCTGAAGAAATGTGATGCCTCTGAGAAAAAAAATTGCAAAATTGGAAGAGGCTAATGAGTGGATGGAGAAGGAAAAGAGCTTGATGGTGCTTGAGTCGATGGAGAAGGAAAAGAGCTTGATGGAGCTTGAGATGTGTAAGTTGGAACGTTTGAAAGGACTGGTAGAAGATGAGTACTGGAGACGAAATTCATGTACGTGTTGCTGTCTATTTGCATGATTGCATCTTCTTGGTTGGACGTTTGGCAAGAGCATTGGTTGTTAGGCCAAGCAATGGCCAACTTCGTTATAAGCAACTTGGTTAGGGATATATAATCCAGTGTAATCCATTTTCTGTAGAAGGGTATGAAAGATGATAGGGGATGTTATGTATGAAAGATAGATGGTGGTGGCTGTGGTTGTTGGAATGGAGATGATCATTTTGTCATGTTTTGTTGGCGGTTTGTTATGTAATTTTGGCACCATTATGTATATGGAAAACTTGTTTGGTGTTTAGTAATGAATGGAAATTGTAGTGTTGTGCTTATGTTGGTTGTGGTTGTTGCTTCTTTTGCCAATTGTGTATGCCTTTCAGTTTGAAATGTGGTGTAGCTTAAATTTTTTATTTTTGGATGTACATCCTTCCCAATTTCTGAAATTCAGAATATAGATATCATAATCATCTACCATTCTACCTACTAATGGAGAAAAACAACAGGCATTTTCTAATTTTCATGTCTGTTGTTTTCTTTGTGCTGCTCGAGGAATGTGTTTACCCACCCACTTATAAAAGAACATAATCTGTTTAGGCTTCTTAATTCTGAAAAGAACATAATTTTTTACTAATCTTTTTAGGCTTCTTAGTTCTTTGTACTATTTTTTAATAGCATGATTTATTCTGATGTCCACTTTCCTCCTATTTTTTGATGTATCACCATGTAGCAGATGCTGCTATAGCCATGCTGTGATATAAACAATTGAACAACTTGATAGTGCTGGGAATGAAATTCTCAGGATAAATAACATGTTGCCTGAAGCATCACAAAAACAGTTGTTTGGCCAAAAGATGTTGCCTGAAGCATCATAAATAATCATAAATAACTTAAATACATCCAAAATAGTGCATCATTCAAGAGCATTGTTTGGCCAATCATAACATGGCTTCTAAACGTGACTTACTGAAGCATATATAAACCAACATCCACACAACATAAAGTAGTTCAGTATCATGGTTTCTTACTACAATTACATTCACAAAAACTTGACATAAAAAACTTCAAACAAGATGCATAACGTCCGGCTCTCTGGCTAATAATTTCTTGTTGTGATCGTCCTTCCTTGAGTGCAAATTGTGTGTTGGAGGTCCTTTTGTGCCAACCCTAAACTGTGGGTTTCTTCATGATCCACCTTTTGAAGCAGCAGCCTTTCGAGGAGGCAATGATCCATGCCCTTTCATTTGTTGTTCAATAGAAGGCGCTGGTATCATAGGGGGTGCTGGCATGAAATGGTCTTGGGTAACTAAGGGCTCTTCTAAAGGTTCCACCGGATCTTCATTGTGAGTAGGAGGATTCGGTGGCAATAAATTCGGCTGTTGAGAATTATTAACAGTCAAGGCCATAAGTTTCTCAAAACAAAGTATGTTCAAAGTGATGCATATGAATGGAAAAACTACCTGCGTGAAAGAAGCAGGATTGAATGTAGTTCGCTGCGATGTCACCTTGTTTTGGGTCTTTTTCCCCTTGGCCTACATTTCCAGTAAACCAAAACCATACACTAATTCATTAAACAATTACGCAAACTCAATCAATACATAAACAATAGAACTAACAACCAAAATCTTTAAATAAAGTTGATGATTCATGTACAGATTTATGGGGGCAGCATTAAGGACTAACATTTGGTGCAACGTTAAGTATGTCAGTTCCAACAGGTTTATCACAAATGTTCAATCAGTGGTTAAAAACAAATATTTAAGAAGTACACACACCAATAGGCCTGGTTGAAGCAAACAACCACAAGGTAAGTATAATATAGACTGCTTCTACTTAACAAATAAATCAAATAATATTGCACCAAATCAGTTTCCCAACAAGACTTGGCATACAACCACAAATCATATTGCAACAAGTCAGTATACCAACAAGTCAGTTTAAACAGCCACAAATAAAATTACAACAAGTAAGCAAACAACACTAATTAACAAATAAATTAAGTCTGGTTCAAGCTGGATATGTACAAAAAAAAAAAAAAAAATTAACCGTATTAATTCTACTACATCAAACATGGTTCAAGCAGATTAAATAATTTACCAACAGGAATTCAACAATATCATCATAATATTGCTACAAGTCAGTTTGCTTACCAAGATTCAATGCCATTTTAACGCCATCAAACAATCATCTTTATGGACGACCATTACATACGCCATTTTAACACTATTTTACTAGCTACAAAAAAAAAAAAAAAAAAAAAATCATTTTTCATCGAACACAAAAAAACATCCCCAAATATCCTGTCGGTAACCCCAAATCGTGACAATGAGGAACTTACACCAAGATGGAGGTGGCAAATCGACCTTCGCGCCAGATCTCCTTAGCCCCATTTGCTTCTCTCTTCGTGCATTAACCGGACTTAATCCGTTCACCAATTTAATCGCGCACATTTAGGGTTCCGTCTGGTTTGGAAAGAAGAAACAAACGAGCAGTGGGTGTTCGGTTCTTTTCTTCCCTTCCGTTTCCCAACTTCACAACACATAAAACACGCTTTCTGGGAATAAACATAAATCGTTTTATTGGTTATTGGGCACTTTCCGGGCGGGCCATGCGCGTGAATTTCACGTAGCCCATGGTTTGGGCATTGTCAGGCCATTAGGCCTTTAATTCAGGCCCGGTAAGATTCTGGTGGCCTAATTTCGTAAATGAAATTTTGGTGGCCTAAAAACAGAAAACCCTCATTCTGATGTTCTATTTTACTTATTACCTCTAATATTTATCAAGAGGATAAAAGCATAGATAATGCCAATGAATTATTTTCACTATAATATCGAAACACGATCAAATTGTTCTGGATTATCGAATCATGAAATAGAGTTAGTTGATTTAGGGTTGCATAGTCATGCATATTAGGAATATAGATCGATCAAATAAAGTATTTAATGTAACTATGTAAGTAGGTTGATAGTCACCAAGATGCGCAATCATATTATTGAGGTTAAACTAATTTTCTAGAAACTATGAAAGTAAAAAATTCTTGATTGGTAGAATGATTATGAGCTGAGCCTATCTGATTTAACCAAATTCATGATTCGATTTAATATGAGAAAATTTCAATTTTTAGTTTGTTTTGCTATGATTATAAACAAAAGTCAATGTTAATCTTTAAAGAATATTGGACTTTATCTTCCAAAATAAGTTTTTGCCATGAACAGTTATGTTGCAATATTTCGCGCCACTAGCAAGATGTGGCTCGAAATATTAATACGCAATTAAGAATGATTAACTCAAGATACCACAAAAAAATGTTGTTTATTATAAAATTTATATATAACAGAAAATTTACAAAATGGATACTTAATGTAGGTGATGGTAAAGCCGGTATTGATTTGATCTACAATTAGATGTGACATTTCCGGATGATATTATTATAAACTCTACGGGTGATCCTATAGCGACAACTTTTAAGAGTACATATACAAATATAAACTGACCACTTCAAATTCAGATATTTTAAAAGATAGTACTATACTAGCCCCTATCAATGATATTTTCATGAATGAGATTTTCAGCAAATTGTGAGGAAGTTCTTCATATTATGTTTAATATTTATATTTAAATTTTATTTTATTTTAATTTTAATTTCAAATTAAATAAAAATATTATATTAATAATTATTTGTATTGATCTGTTAAGCCACAGAAGCTAAAAAGGACGATATACTATGATTTCTTAGTTTTAAAATAATTAAACTATATTATCATATATATCCTCTTTCAAATAGATATAAAATCATTACACATTTTTCATTACTCAAAATATGATTTATACTTAATACTCAAGAATTGTTGTTTATAATGAAATTTTCAGCAAATTGTAAAGGAAAATTTCATATTATATTTAATACTTATATTTAAATTTTAATTATTTTAAATTAATCAAATTAAATAATAATCATAATATTTATTTTTATTGATCTATTATGTTTGTACTGGACAAGCCACATAAGCTCAAGAATGCAATATAATATGATTTTTCTGTTAGTTTGAAAAATAATAAAATTATATTATCATATACACTCACTTTTGAACATATATAAAATTATTACATATTTTCTATTACTCAAAATACACTTATTATTATTATATAAGGATATATTATATATAAATATATAATTATGCCCGTCAAGTCTCGACGGGTTATTTGCTAGTACTATATCAATATAATATCACCACAGGGGATTGGGAATTAGTCCAATTGGTTAAGCTGGCTGTCAACCTCTTTGAGAGTTCGATTCCCACCCGGCCCTTCCGCAAAAAAAATAAAATAAAAAATAAAATAAAAAATTCACCACACCACATTCACAATATTTTCAAGCCCTCCTTTCCTCTCGAATTCTTCTGGTAAATCTGCAATCGACCCCCAGGTCTCAGGTACTCCTCCTCCTTCCATCTATCTTTCTTACAATTAGACTTACCTGCCTCCGACATCCGATTTATTTAGCTTATATCTTCTACTATTATCACTGGGAAATTATCATGTCATAGTAAAGATTTGTATTCCCACTTTTAATTATACTTGCTGCTTTTATTTAGGTTAGGAATGAGGATGATGATGGCGGCCGAGTATTTGGCTTCTCCTATGCTCACGACTTTTCGTTCCACTCTGCCCTGCCGCTCTTTTGTAAGTTCCCTCATGCTCCAACCTCCAGCGCCCTCTGTTTGCTAACCTAATCAACTAATTAGTACTGTATTTCTTTATCAATGTAATTAAGTAAGTGGTTTTACTTTGTGTTTTATTCATTGTTATATTTATCATTTAATTATTCAAAATTCAATCTTTTACTATTTATTAATTTTATTCCTTTAAAGAAGTACAGTATTAATCATTTTACTCTTACTCTCTTTTCTGCCTATTTTGGTTTCCTGGGGTTTTATACTTGACACTGGACATTGTCAAACTTATGTATATATTATATGTATGCAGTATGCATGTTCACTGAATACCTTTTTCAAAAACATATAGTACCATCTGTTTCTGTTCTAGTAGCAGACTCTTCTTTAATCATTCCTCAAAATGTTCGGATCAAATTTCTTAATATCAGGCAGCTCATCAGGATGGTAAGTATTGGACCTTTTAAGCTTCTTCTTTCATGTACCCACTTGCGACCAATGATACATTGTACTATTATGAATATATATCTTTTAAGTCTGGATTACAGTAAAGGGAAAGAAGAAAATCTCTCAACATGCAGGGAAAACAAACTATTAGAATAGACATGTAACATCTTACATATATAAGTTAAGAGAGAATGTGTATTAACCAACTACAATATCAACACACTTACCTTTGAAGCTGAGATATACATAGCGTGTAAAGGTTTAATTGGCGGTGATGTTAAAATTGGTGAAATTGTGTTCTATTTGTGAGGTTAAGTATCATTACATTCAACACTTGTCACTTCAGGTGGAGGCCGATTCCACCTCGTTAGCAACCAGCAAGCTGCTCATCAGTGCAAATTCATCAAGTCATCATTCCGCAGTTGCCCTCCTGAGACAGGGAGTGATCACTTCTGCATATAGGAATTCCGCTGCACAAGTTGACGGTGCAGTTATTCATGACGAAGATGAGAAAACATGGGAATCCTGTAAAGAAGAGCTCTCAACCTATGGTTTTGATAGTGAAGAAGAAGATAAAATTCTTGGCAAGGCATTTGGCCGAATCCATTCTTCTTATTGGGGTGAAGAACGGAAAAAGGAAGTTCCAAAGCTTGAAGTGGTGATTGAAATTCTTAGTTATCTTAGGGACTTGGGTCTCACAGATTCAGATCTTGGTAAACTTATCAAGAAATTTCCAGAGGTACTTGGGTGCAACCTAGAAAATGAAGTGAAAGAAAATGTGCAGATTTTAGAACAAGAATGGGGTATCAAAGGGAAGACACTGAGAAATCTCCTCCTGCGCAATCCCAGAGTGCTGGGTTATAATATTGATTGCAAAGGAGATTGCCAAGCTCAATGCACACGCTGCTGGGCACGATTTTAATTTCTAGAGTCTTGATTATCCATTCATTCCTTATTCCTAGTATTATATTTCGTGCACATTGGCATTTGAGGTCATGTTATGTTGACCTTTTATCCTCTGATATTGTATATTATTCCAAGCTACATGAAGAAAAGGGTTTACTATGATAAGATTATAAGAAGACATACTCTAGTTGCTCACAAAAATTTCATACCATTGAACCTGCCCATTTCCACTGTAGCTCCTATAGCTGCCTGTAACACTTCCATGCTTGTGCACAGGTTTAACTGTTTCTATGCGAGCAATTTCCGCTCGACCCCATGCTTTATTTGAGATCCAATGCGGGGTTAAGTAATTTTAATTACTGGTAATTTGCAAAATAGGATATCAATGTAAGGTGGACATTGGGAGGTCGGTAGGTATTGAACTTTGTCTTATTTATATTTGCAGTTTTGGAGTCTTAGTCCTTGGTCATCTGTTGCTGTTTGGTATTGCATATATGAATTCAAAGACCATGAGATTGAAGTGGTTGCAGCTTCCCCCAAAAGCAAATGGATGTGGTCTCAACTGGCGGTTAGAACTGAAAGGTACACAACTTTATACACCATATTGCATAAATAGCAATGTATAGTTGTATACATGACATAACAGCATCACCCTTCATTACAAATTAGCAGATTTTGACAGTCAAAAAACTTTCAAAATCTGTTTTATTTTCATTCCCACCAAAAACTCTAACCCTTTCCCATTACACAAACTCATTACTGTTCATGAACGGCAGTCATAACACAATCAAGGACACTTTGGCCTGTTTCCATGTGTTTTTAACTTGGCATAGCAGGGGCAGAAGTTTTTGTTGCCATAAGTTCCTGGTGGCACACAACCACACGTTGCACAACAGCTAGCACAAGCACGGAAGCAAAAATTCTGTCTTGATGCCTTGCTGCATCTTCTCACACATGGGAACTTGCAATCTACCATTCCAGTTTTAATTTGAATGCATCATTAGAGAAGACGTGTGTATTACAAAATTTTCCAGAACCATTTAACCAAAAGCGTAACTTACTAAAATACTTTCGGTCTGTGTTTCTTCTCATATCATCCTGTCATGAGTGCCATAGTACTCTCTTAAGAAAATGGATTGAGAGTCAATATACTATCTAATTGTTAAATATTTTTTTACTACCTGAGGTGGATAATTAACAGCATCACCAATAGATGATACTCCCAGGAACGCCTGGAAAATACCACAATTCACATGAACTAATGACTAGAACAATTTAACAAACTAGTTAAGTGAAAATTTATGCATAGAATATCTGGTACCTGCATGAATAGAATGGCCATAAGCAACACCAACGGCAACAGGAGCTTCATCATTTTTGTCAATATTGTAGTTAATAATGCAAGATTGGAACTTGGAGTTGAATTACTTAAGCTTGGTGCCTATTTATAGAGATGCATATCCCTCCCTATATACCCTTTATTTTTTGTTGAGAAAATTTACAGGCTGTGTGCTCATGGAAAAATTTAGCGAGTACAGACAGTAATTATTAGGAGCAGCCGGCCCCACCAAAACCCCACCCTCACTTATTGTCTTTGGAGGTTTCCCTTATCTCGTCGATTGATCAGTTAAGTGTGCACTGCTGGCTATGGCTTTTCCTATGGTTTGAGAACAGCTGTTGCTTGGCTTTTATGCTTCACTATGTGTGGACGCAGTGAGAAAACAAAAGGTATGGTCCCCTTGATTTTTCCTTGTTACGACCCCATAGCTTGGAAAGCATGGCATATGGTTTAAAGACATTATAGAAGAGGTCCATATTGATGCATAAAAAAGGGAGAGCAAAATCACATGCGTGGATACATACTGAATCCGTACCATAAGATGCCTGAAGTTGAGTTTGCCCTGTGTTCAAACAACATAATAATCTAGTTGGGTGGGATATTATATAGTGTTTGATTGATTCTCAAGCTGCCGGCAGCGACTTAGCCTTCTGCTCGGGCGTTGGCCTAGAGTACAGTACACAGAGTTACACGTCTGGATGTGTAAGAGTGGTACCTGTACTGGTTGGCATTACCAACTTGAGGGCATTGTAAGTAAGTAGGAATGAGAAGGCATTTAGAGAACATGCATAATCTGTCTTCTCATCGTGTGTGTGTGTGTGTACTTGGGTCATTGGATGGATGATAAAGGCCATTTTGTTAGTAGTCTACATGTACACTGTCTCTAGCTAGTCTCTCTCTACAGTCTGTTTGTGTGTCTGTCTATACATGATGTACACTACTAGTGCACGTTCACTAGATGAGTGAGTAGATGTGGAGTGCAATACTATACTCCTATTATCTCTCATATGTTACATATATACTATTATGTCATACTATAAAGGGAAGGGAAGGGGAGGAGGAGGTTTGGCGTTTGAGGTTTGGATTTGGAACTTAGCTTGTTGGAAGGAAGGAGGAGGAGGAGGGAGGAGTCACTATGAGCCTTAGTCAAGTCATAAGTGGCCGCCTTAGCTGCTGCTGCTTCTTCTTGTTGTTGTTGTTGTTGTGTCACTCACTGTATATGTATGTGTGAGCTGTGCTGTGTAGTGTGGAGTCATTTTCCGATTGATTCAGCTAGAGCAGCAGCCACTCTCTCCTCCACCCCCCGGCCTGCAGCCCCTTGTATCATTTTCTTGCCTTTTCTTTCCCACTTCCCTATTTTCTAGTAATTCATTCATTCATACTATTATATTTTCTAGTTATTCATTCATTATTAGTATTCCCTATTTTCTCTCACTACTACTGCAGTACGTGTTTATGATTAACAAGTGTTTATAATCTGTCAGTCCCACAAACCGCCCCATCATAATCATAATACTACTATTAAGTACTACAAGTCTGTCTTCACTCTGCACTCTACGTATCTACCTCATTAATTATTCATATACTCCCTCCGTTCATAATTATTCATAATACTATTAAGTACTCTCTCCGTTCTTTTTTAATAGTCTTTCTAGCAAAATTCTTTTTTAATAGTCTTTCTAGCAAAAATTACACAAACGGATGCATCATGCATGGTGGGTCTTGTCTCAATTACTAGTAATTTTTACTTATTCATTTGCCCAAGTCCCTTTTATTCCCTTGAAAAAAAAAAACTAAATAATCTCTCTCTTTATTTCATGAGTATATGACTCCTTTACGAGTTGAAATAATTAACATACAACTTTCCGACCAAACCATGATGCCCCCGGCATAAGGAAATAAACAACAGCAGAAAAAAAATAAATAAATAAATTTTATGGACAAGAATAACTTGTTTGTGAGTTGCAGAGACGGTACTGGCATAGTGATCAGTCAGTGACTACTTTTAAGACTTATCATCTACTACGAAGTACTAGTGTTGATGTTGCATAAGTATATAATTATCACACAGTCTCTCATACTTACTCCATTAATTAGTTCATAATTGTTTGTCAATATGTAGCATTTATATTCTTATCTTAACTAATGTCATAATAATAGTAGTAATGATGCGTATGCCCGCAAATGTCTCTCTCTACCCTAGTCAATTAAAACCTCTTATGTGTATGTCTAGTGGTGTCTACATATATGGATGGTCCATATACCATCATTACCATGCACATTTATTTGTTTGTTTATTTATACTAGTATTATAATTTGAGTTGTCAACATCAATTTCAAGATTACTATATACTACTTAACATCAAAGTTAAATAAATTGATCAGCAGTTGAGAGTCCATGGACTAACATTTCATGTTTTCACGCAATCCAATACACATTTTTGAAGAGCAATATCTCAAGTTTTATAAAATAAAAAATTATAAAAATTTAATATTATAAAACTATGTGATTAGACGAATCTAACAAGATCTCACTTGACTATGTTTTATCTTATGTAACTGTGTTAAAAAGTTGAATCAAAGTTACTCAATGAATAGTGTTTACTATGCCAATGTTAATATCTTTCAAATATGGAGGGAGTATATATATATATATATGAGTGTGTGTGTGTGTCAATCAGGTTAGTCGTTGGATTGATCCTAATCCATTATATTAGCTCTATTTATATAGTGAAGTATTATTAGCTTTGGCTTTACGGAAATACTACTAAGTTCTTTTTCAAGAGATCTCCTATGAGTTTGCCAGAATTCTTTTTCTATCCATCCCTACCACAGCATTAATACTAGTACTATTATTTTAGCAACAACTTCTTTTTGTCTCAAGCCTTCCAAAAAGTTGGCCCAAATTCTATATATTCCTAGATTAGATATGTGCATTCTTTTTAAATATCTATGCTCTGAAGCAAATTAAACAACTCAAAAAAGAGGAAAGAAAACCTTTTTCTTTCTTATGACATACTCAAGGTTGAGTTATAAAGAAAAATGGGATTGGGACATATATGGGAATGGGAGGAGATGATTTTATATATAATGACGACAGTATACATTTAGCAGGCAAAAAGAACACATTTTTCTCCTCTCGAGTGGTCCAGTTTTGAGAAATACTACTAATCTTTTTCTGACACAAGAATTTCTATATGCACAATACGACCAAAGACAAGAATGTTCTTGAAATTAGGACCAAAAGTGTAGTTGATCACACACACGCACACACACACTGTCACACATTCATGCACTACACACCACATCAGAGGAAAAATGAAGAATTTTTTCTGGCGTTACATATCTCTACTGAGAAGAGTGTTGTTGTTAACTAGTATTGATACCTGAAACTAAAAATATATATATATATATATATGTATATATGTACATAGATAGTTGAAGGTTGAAGAAGGAAGCTGGTGGGTGAATATGAATAATGTCCAGGTGGAGGACGGTGAGTGGTGCCAAATGTGGGGGGCGGCACAGACAGGCAGGCACTCCTCAAACCTGAATTGTGGGCTTAATTAGCAAAATTTCTATGTAAAGCACATTGTCTTTAATTTCTTGTAGGCAAAGGGGCAAGGGCAGCTTCTAGTGCTTAATTATCGCAACTATGCCAAACTAAATCAAAAAGTTGATATATGCCGCAGCTGCTGCTGTAATGGATCAAGACAAATTTAAATTACAAAAAGAAGATAAAAAAATAGATAAAAGTCCTTTCAATAATAGTTATTTGTCTGGCCGCCCAAACAATACCACAATGGAATGGATCCAATATCTACCACCCCAATCATTTCTTACTCAATACTAATAGTATTCGGTTTGCTATATATACACATACACATAATTAGCATTCTTTGTGCTTATGTATCCAACATTACCAGTTTAAATAAGCAATACAAGGAAAAGCCTACAGGTTAAATTTTTGGGTTTAGTATTGTAACCACACACACACACGCGCATCTATATATCTATCCCCTTGTTCCTGCTGGTATATATATACATATCAAGATGCAGTTTCTCCATATATATATATATATGGTTTAATTTGATTTCTTTGCTAGATATATGCTGGGGTTTGTTCAATTAGTTGGTAATTAATTTCGTGATGAAAAACTGTATGATGAGATGCCAAGCTGGTTTTCCAGCAATATTATGAGTATATACTAGTATATAGTATAGTAGGGTGGGTGTATGAAAACCCCTTCTGCAACAACAGTAAACATGGAGTGGAATGCACTCAAAGAAATCCCCCTATGCCCTTCTCTCTCTCTCTCTCTCTCTCTCTCTCTCTCTCTCTCTCTCTCTCTCTCTCTCTCCACCAATGAAGACGACAGAAAATTGTGAATATTTTAAGGCCATACTTGGAAGTTGTAATTAAGACTACTGACTCTACATGTATACAACAACACTGTGTGGTTGCTAGCTAGCTAACCACTGTGGATGCTGCTACTCGATGACCGAACCGATTAATGGGTTAGGAGGTTATACACTAATTATAAATACCTAGAAGCTAACTTGAGAAAAATTGTTGTGATCTGTTCTTGTTTGTATTGGGATTTGGGGGGCATCGATTGCCATGTACATGAGTTGGTCTACATAACACATACCATTTTTATTCCTCTCATCAAGTCAGTCCTCAACACAAAGCAAGAAAACATGCAGTGGTTGGCTGGGACCAATCAATCAATCATAATTAATTCCATTCCATATATATATATATATATATATATATATATATATATATACATATATATATGGTGCAGTGCTATAGTAGCTATATAGCAATTGCTCACGAACGGGTGGGTGCATGTGAATTTGAAGTACTAATCAAATTCATGGCAATTTCACAAACACAGGATCCAAGAGACTTAGCTTGTGTGAATTTTACTCTCTTCCTTCAAACATGACATCTGCTGCAGCACTACTCTTCCCTAAATTAAAGTAGCTTTACACACACACACACAGCCCCCTCCAAATAAATAATTAATGGAGTATCTAGGAATTAATTATAAATATCTTCCTAGTTCCAGCATTGATGCCTCAACTAATCTATATATATATATATATATATATATAGATATAGATATAGCTCCGATGGATCCTGTTGATGACATACATATGTCGTTGGGCTTTATATACTCTACTACTACTGCTGTTTTAATATATTGAGCTTGCTAGCTACAGATATGATCGATATCAAAGACATGGAGATTATGGAGTCGTCATGTGTTGTTCCGCCAGGCTTCCGCTTCCACCCCACCGAGGAAGAACTCGTTGGCTACTATCTCCAAAGAAAGGTTAATAGCTCTCAGAAAATTGATCTTGATGTCATCATTGACATTGATCTCTATAGAATCGAGCCGTGGGATATCCAAGGTAACCTCCATTCTTCAAATTAATAAATTAAATTACTACTTCTCCACTTAGTAGTACTATATATATATATATATATATTTCATTTTCTGGAATCTGGATATACATATATAGGTACGCAGGGTCTGTGATTTCTGATTCTCCATCATATATTTCTTCTCTTGGTGTTTTTGCATATATATATATATATATATTTATAGGCCGGTGCAAATTGGGATATGAAGAGCAGAATGAATGGTACTTCTTCAGTTACAAGGACAGAAAGTATCCAACTGGAACACGAACCAACAGGGCTACAACTGCTGGTTTCTGGAAGGCGACAGGAAGGGACAAGGCGGTGCTTTCAAAGGAAAGAATCATAGGCATGAGAAAGACATTGGTGTTCTACAAAGGTAGAGCACCCAATGGAAGGAAAACTGATTGGATCATGCACGAGTATCGCCTCCAGACAACTGATCAGCACGGGCCTCCTCAGGTTAGCTTATAAAAAGTTAAAACAAGTCGAGGGATATGTAGAAAAGCTTGACATCAAGTTCATAATATATGCAGTGCATGTAACGTACCCAAGTTCTTGAATACCCGGCCAGTATGTAAAATGATTTTTGTGTTGAACCTGAAAATGAAGTGTTACTCCCATCAGTGACTGAATTGAGGTTGATGGCCACTTGGCTTTATAAGTTTCTCCAATTCTAGTCTGTGTATGTGATTATCATGTCTGCCATGGTTTGTAACATGATAACCATTTATTTCAAAAGCAGCACTTTCAGAGAATGAATTGATGCTAATCAAGTAGCAAAATCACGTAAACATATATTTTAAAATATATATATATATATATAATTAAAGCAAGATTAACATGATGGAAAAGGATTCAAATTAAAAGTCAATTCTCTGCCTTGTAGTTTACTTGGAAGTTATACATTATATATATCATCATGATTACCTTTAAACTACTATATATATGTCGATGCTAATCTGATTGATTGTATGGAACAGGAAGAAGGATGGGTTGTTTGTCGTGCATTCAAGAAGCCGAGTCGAAGCCACCAGCAAGGTTTTGACGCCTGCTGGAACAGCAGCTCTTACCACGCCAGATGCTATAGGGCTTTATCATATTCAAACATCCCCCCTATTATTACTCTGTCCAATAATCCCAATTTCCATAGTCAAGGGATAAATCACATTCAGCCTCTGTTTCCACCACCAGACACTTTCAAGTCCGGCCACAACCATTTTGAAAGTCCAATTGTAGAAGAAATTCCAAAGCTCGACAGCCCATCTATTTCTGCAAGCTTCACAATGAGCGAGAAAAAATTCGAGCATGCTGCAGCTGGCATAGTAGGTAATGAGGACATTGAAGATGAAAAGAGCTTTTTGGGCGGACAATACTACTGCAGTGAGTGGAAGAGTTTGGATGGGCTGTTGACGTCTCAAGTCTTTGTGCCGTCGTCTGCTTATGCATACACAAGCATGTCCTCGGGCACCAAAGATGATCTCAGTTAGATGCTCAAAACCATATGAACCATTTCCTCGAAAGCTTTCCTGACATTTAGCTAGAGAAAAAAAAAAAAAAATATTGCATTCACCATGATAGGATATTAACCAAAGGCATTACAAATAAAGACATTATTATCTCGAAAAGTTGGGAGGGATCATGCATGCGTAGGCTTATGGCTTACCCTTCCTGGGGATTGGAAGATTTAGGCTAAATTTCTGAAAATTTCTGTTTTTCGTCTCTCATGTACCTGGAAGAAACAATAGAATTAATATTCCATATGTATTAATATTGCGACTTGTTCATATGGAAAAACATAACCTAGAAGCTTGTTTATTGAAATAGGATTTTGTTTTGAAAATAGTAGTATTTCTTTGCACCAAGGGAGATAGTATTTGTTGTTGGTTTAGTTCTTGGTGTGTCATGTTCTGTCCTGAAAATTCTTGTATTGTATGAACAATATAGTAGGAGTATTTTTCAGAATAAAAGGTCATGCTTGTCTCTTCTGGGATTGATCCCACTGCTTAAAAACAAATGCTCCTCCTGCGCCTCGTAACAAAGTCAGAACCAAGACGGACAAACAAACATGAGTTATACAGAGGAAATAACTTGTTTAAGATTCACCCTCAAGACACCAATAATTTTTTGCTAGCTTTGTTATTGATCTGCAATCTGCATGCAGGCCAAGAAGGTTCAGTACTCCTGAACTCGAACTATAATTCTGTGTTATAAATCCTAAATAAAAGATGAACATTAAGTAAGATGAGCCAGAAGGGTGGTTAGTTTTTACCCTGCATAGTGCATATGTTGTTTCCAAGTCTAATCCTAGCATTGGTAAGATATTACAGCTCCAACCCCAATTCCCAATAACAGGACTCTGTCTGGAGTCTGGTTCACAAATCACAAGGGAACAAATTTTTAGTATTACTCTACTAGCAAGTGAAGTGAAGCAACAACTGAGGCAGGCATGCAGAATAAACAATAGCTGATTCGAATTTGGAAGAGAGGACTGACTGTATGTATCATGTACTGTATGTGATGCGTCATTAGCCTTTCCATCTTACTGTTATAATACCTCAGTGTTGTTTGTTTGAATCATGGTGTATTCTTCTTTGTATTAAATGGAGTATATCTGAGAGGGAATGAATATATAAATAACATGGGAAGAAGATACCATGAAGAAGAAGAAGAAGATGATGAAGAAGCAATTATGTTTGATTTGAGGGTGAGGTGGTCAACCGTACCGTCTACAGCAGCAACACACAACAAGGTTTTGGTTTATGTTTGGTTTATTAGATTGATAGCTATACCGCATGCAGCCCAACTGCATTTGCAAGAAACAAGAATATAATTGCCACGACCCATGAGTAGTACTGTGCAGGGCCGTCTAATCATTATTGGTTGTCCTATATATTTTTTTAAAAAAATTAGGCCCAACCTATTATATCTAAAAAATTAATAAAAAAATTAAATTATTTTGAAAATATAACAGTATAATAATTAAATTTAAAACATAAAAATTTTAACCCGAAGTTTGCATTTTTAAAAGGAAACTAAACAATTTTTTATTTAGAAAGGACAATCTTTCTAGTTTCTAGCATTTTTAAAAGTAAATTCATCTACCAAGTCTTCATATTTTATAGTAGTATTTTACAATGGTCAATGGCTAATAAATCAAATAATGGGCTCAAGACATGTACCAAATATATATATAAAAAGGCCCCAGTTTTATTTTTTACAATGGTCAATGGGCTAATAAAGCAAATAATGGTTAATGGAGTAATAATCCAAACAATAAATTCAAAACATAAATTATATATTTATATATTTAAACAAAAAAAAGCCGGCACTGGTACTGTGTAATTAATATGTATATAATACTCCATCTGTCCCATTAAAAGTGGCTACTTTCTATTTTGTACAAAAATCCAATACAGTTGTTGAACGCTTTATATCTCAAAATCGATATAAATAAAAATTATATAAAATGTAGTAGTATATTTTAAAACTATATGATTAGACGATTCTAACAAAATCACACATGACTATTTTTCTCTTTTCGTATCAATAAAATAAAATTGAAAGTCAAAGTTAAATAATGAACAGTGTCAAAAGTCAAAATGTAGCCACTATTAATGGGACGAGGGAGGGGAGTAGTACTAGATTAATAGGATTAGTAGCTGCTGTAAATTAGAGGAGTACAACATCATGAATTGGTAATACTTGTGGTGCTAAAGTCTAAAATTGATCGAATAATTGCTGCTGCTGCTGCTGCTAAATTATGTACCGAAGCAGCGAATTAAGTTTGTGTTGAGTGAGTACATTGAAATGCATATTCATTCATCCTACTACATCGTAGCTCCCCCAGAGAGAGACTCCCTGGATTGTGTAGTAATTTGTACAGGACAAGGACATGATGACATGACGCACTGGAGGCAGCCTCATCTCATCTCACTTCACAAGTCACAGGCACAGGCCACAAGCCCCCCAGCCTTCAGCCTTGTACTACTAAACTACTACTACTATAATAAGTATGGGTTCATTGAGATATCGGTTGCATTCAAATACTATAAAGATCTTCAAATTTCAAAGCAGTGAACTCCGTTAACATATCGAAAATTACAAATGTTTCACAATCTTGATTCAAATATTGAAAAGCACATGTCCCATATCATGTTATTTATTATTTAGACGAGACAGGATTCAAAGCATACACACAAGGTCTCCACATAGAACGGCATCATCTCATGAGGTTGGATTGATATTGATAGTAGGTAATTGCATTAGTACTTCAGACTTGCATCGTCCCAGGTCCAGAATGTAGCTGGAGTGTCTTATCAGCAACAACCTGAAGAACACCAGGTTGTTCTGCCAAATTGTAGAGCAAATAAAATTTTAAACTCTATTAATGAAACTTAACGAATGTGCAAGAGATTAATAGGGATGGCATCTAGCATCTCCCTCCCAGTTATGATATTTGCATTATTAGCTCCTTAAAATGAAAAACTGCGCACAATACATAGAGCTTTAGAGGTAGATGAGGAACAACACAATCTTCAATAAATGACAAACAAGGAGTTTCTTATATGTAACACCCCCGTTTTCCTATCTTAAAAATCACAGCGGAAGTTACCAATAGAAAAGCGGGGTTGTTACCGCCACACTTCCAATTAAGCTCGCCTTGACCTTACCTTGGCTAACTTAATTAAAAGTGCTAAGGCTATTTAAAATAGTTACAAACATTAATTTAAACTATTAACTAAAATTCAAAATATATTTAATTTAGCAAAATATCAAAGTTTAAAATTACAATAACTGCGACCAACCATTAAAACGACAATCTTACTACAAGTAAAATATTATTTAAAATAACCACCGTAAAAACGATACTGACTCCCCTGCCCGTGCCCGTGATGTTAATGAGCTTCACAAATATCAAAGCCTGAAGAAGTGAGTAAGTAACATTTATCAGCACACCGGCTGAGTAAATAAATCTTTATCCCTTGGACAAAAATAAATAATTAACTACGACTCAACAGTAAATGACATGTCAAAACAGTTGCAATAATTCAATCCACATGTAGCTCAACTATGATGCCTACACCCGGGGTATCTCATAGGACCTAGCATGCCCTCATAATGACCGAAGTCAAAATATGAGTACACAAGGATGGCCCTACCTTGCGATCTAGAAAATGACTGTGAGACCCTTGGTCAAACACAATCCTGTTCATGGGGATCCCTTGGATAACCCACGAAATATCTCACGAAGATATCCACCTCTGGGGTATATCTTGCATAATAACAATTCAATAATTCACATGCCACACACTGAAATTTTACTTTTCACATGCATGGCCTAGCCCCAAAATTAATTTAAACACATAATTGGGCAATACCTATGCATAAATAAATTGCATGAATAAACCCTAACATTATTAAAACACGAAGGTATTTAGACATGCAAAAATTTAATCCTACGACAAAGCCCGTAGAATAAAAATTTACTTACAATTTCTTCCGAAGATAGCTACCGCACTAAGATTGAAAATACCACTACTACAACTCGAAATGCTTATATTTTCTACTACCGAAAGTACCACGGCTACCACTCACAATTTATTGTATTTGTTCTAACGTTTGATTGTGATGTCCTCTGCTCCAATACTTCTCCGTATTTATAGGGGTTATGAAGGATGATTAGTCAGCAAGCTATGAGCCACTTAGCAAGGCTACTCTTAATTCTCCACATACCACGTAGAAAACCTATGAAACTCAGCAAAGCTACTCATATTTCTCTTCATCACACGTAGAAGCCCATGCAACTCTATCTGATTACCTTTATTTCTATTATCCTTACTTTATTCTCAAGAGTGCACGGTAAATGGAAGATAATATATATCCTATCATGTACTAATACGCTGGAGTAGTTAACACCAATATAATAATACTTAATTAATTAGCAATGCTCACAAGTAGGTAATCTTACGAATGAAGTATTACTTTTAAGTTTCATGATAGTCATTATATTTTTAAGATCCAGACGTGCCTTTATTAGATCCATCATCATGGTATTTTAAAGTAAGAAAGAAAAAAAAAACTATGAGTCTATTGTAGATTTAGTAAAAGTTCAACTATTAACTTGTTTTAGTAAGATGTTAAATAAGGTTTGAATTTATAATCTATGGATATAAGTCCTTACTGATGGATTACTGGTAATTTATATTAATAATAAATTTATCTATACTTGAAATAATGCCAAACTAATACTATTGTCAAGCATTTCTTTATTTGATATATTACTTTAGTAAATATACTTCTCAAATCAATTAAATTATTTTCTCTTGGAAAATAATTCATTTCTTTCAAACCAATCTCTATCTTGGAAAATATTAATTTATTTTCTAACTCAATTTATTTTTTTAAGAAATAATACTAAATTATTTCTTTTAAAATATTATCAACATAGCTAAAGTTTAGGGTATTACATTATAAGATCCCATAAGGAATCACAAATCATCAATGATCTCAGAATTCCCTATTCTCAGCATGAACGCCTAAAGTCATTTCTAACAAAACCCGCCATCACCAACAAAAAGAAAAACGAAGATTACCGGTTAAGATATGATGTGACCTGGATACACATTTTATAGACACAATCACAAGAACGGCCCTTTAAAATCTTATATCCATGTTACGACGTAAATCAAGATAAACCCATCCCAATTTGATTTGCAAGCTTTTGGAAACACAGAGAGAGGCCGATGCTATTGAACCTTGATCAATGATAATCACAACATTCTCGACAACCGGGTCAGAATAGAGATGGCAAAAACAGACACATATAATCACGCAGTACACAGTCACATAGTATTCATATGCGAGTTTTCACATCACACAATATGAACTCCGAAGGACATGACACGAATACAGGATTCCAGATTCCTTTACGGCGATCAAAATGGTACTACTTGTAATCAAAACCAGAAAAGCCCAGATGCAAAGAAATATGGTACGCTAGTATCAAAACTTACTTGACAGCTTAGAGACCTGCTCAGGCGTCAGTTTGGCAGAAAACCCATTTGCAGCGTGCTTGTAGCTGTAGATCAGAGCGCCCTTTGCAGCTTCCTCACTTCTCAACGACAAAGAAAAAGAAAAAGAAAAGGGAAAATCTCAAGCCACAGAAAATTAAAACCCATAATCTCCTTGCCAAATTTCTCACAATTATAAAAACCCATAACTTGGTTTCACGAAATTCTTGAACCAAGACAAGGATTTTATTTTTCAAAGTAGAAATTAACGTAAACGTAAATCAAAGAAAATACAGGCCCGAAAAGAAGAGAAGGAAGGAAGAAAGGAAAAGCAGAGGAGGAGAATAGAGACCTGCCGAGAACAGAAGCAAGGGTTTGAATATGATGCACTTCGGGCTCGACGCCATCTGCCTTTTCAAGATAGACAATATGAACTTTGGCTTCAGAGGATGAAGAAGAATCAGCGGCGGCCATGGGTAGGAAATGGATGAGGAGGAACAAGGGGAAGAGCAGTAGTAGAATGGATGAGAAAAGACCGAAACCGAGAACGAGAGAGCGAGCGAGAAGTGCGTATATTTTTAAAAAGGGAATCTGAGAGTGCGATCGTACGAGTCCGAGGGTTTGAATTCTTCTCTCTTCCTCTTTAGGGTTTTGAATTTCCCGATTGCTTCTTCCTCAAATTCCTATTTTCTTCTCCTTTTTTTTTTTTGTTATTTATGTACAAACAAACAAGAACAAGAATTTTTGGGGGCGCAATTCAATCACTACCTATTTCCTCCTCAGCTGAAAATTTGTGTGCTTTTAAGGCCCTGGGAAAACAGTCAAATTCAAATTCCATCCGCTTAATTTGTTTCACAATATGAGATAAAATAGCTTATTTAAAAATATAACATAACTTAAAACAGTGTTCAATCAGCTCGTTTTGAAACCGCTGCAAATAGCAGCATTAACTTAAAACAGTGTGTTCAATCAGTTCGTTTTGAACAGTATTTTGGATTTTAATTTATTCTAAGTAAAAAATTAGTGTCGAAATTGTCAAACAACTCATTTTAATTAATTATTACTCGTTAACAGCTAACACAAATCGCCTTTTTTTTTTTTGGCCCTTTTTTCTTTTACCCCTTATTAGATCGTTGACACAACTCGCCCCGGATCTCCCTCTTCGTAAAATTCATTTCTTTCTTGCCTCCAAATTCTCTTGATCTTGGCCTGCATTCATTTTCACTTATTCGTTTGGGCAATGAACGCATCCCCGCATCCTATTCCAATATCTTTGTTTTGATTTCTGTTTTCTTGCCAACCCTTCACGGACGCAATCAACGCTGATTATTTCTTATGGCGGCCCCGCGGATCGTGGTGGTGGAAACCGGTGGCCGGCTGTCGGATAGGGATGAGGAGAAGAATGGCGAGTCTCCCTCGGCCAAGAAGTTTAAAGCGGACAGATTTCCTCTCTCGCGCTGGGAGTTCGCAGCGGCTCTGGGTATATTTTTTGTATTTACTACGGGGCTTTTGTGCATTTACCTCACCATGCCTTCCACCGACTATGAGATGCTCAAGCTCCCTCATACGCTCGCGGATCTTCGTCTGCTCAAGTAACCATTTCTTACTTTTTTCCAATATTCGTCGCTTCATTTTACTGTCTTAAGATTCTAATTGCATCAGCTTTTGAATGTCTCAGTTCACGTTCTTGGTTTTTGTGTGGTTTCGGATATCTGCCCTCCCTGTTAAGTATCCTTTGGGTTTGGATATCGGTTGTGGCTATGCTATATAATCTCGTGTCCTTTATTTGTAGGTGTTTCGCATATCCTAAACCCTCTATTGCAATTGTTGATTTCTTTTTTCTCTTTTTTTAGGTAAAGATGGATTTTGATGTGCTACGAATGAAGTCGTAAACGTTCTAAACCTGCTTTTTAGGCTTTTGGTTTTGGGTTTTAGAAGAGAAGCTTATAATGGGGTCTGTAACTGTGTAGCTGCTAGCTAGGCATGAAACTAATGCAATCAGATGAGTTTTCTGTGGATTCTCACTTTAGAGTATTTTAAATGTCGTCGTGATTAGCTGTCGTACCCTGCTCTCTAATGAATGGTTTAGTTTGCCTAATTTGTTTCTCAATGCATCTTTTCTTTTTAATATTTTGGCTTTAGAAAACATCATCTATTTTTTATTGCTTGAAGGTCCCAATTAAGAAGGTTCAGTTGGATTGTATGCCTGTAATCTGCATGAAGAAAAACTAGTAATTAATTTGTGCCTAGGTTGCATGATATTGTGGTGTAGAATCATTCACATCACCTTGTCCTGCGAGTGTTCCCAATGACTGCTGCTGTGCTGCAAGATTTTAGTTTTCATGCACCCTCCATAAATATGCAAATTAATGTTTCTTTGCTCGGTATTCTTGTCCACTCATTATATTGATTTTCAGTTTTACATATGCTCCAGGGATCATTTTGCTACTTATGCTGCCTTGTACCCTGCCAAATTCATTCTGGGCTACTGCTCAACCTACATATTTATGCAGACCTTCATGATTCCTGGGACAATTTTCATGTCTTTACTCGCTGGAGCACTTTTTGGTGTTGTAAGGGGGCTTTTTTTGGTTGTGTTTAATGCCACAGCAGGTGCATCATCATGCTATTTTCTATCCAAACTGATTGGCAGGCCAATTGTTTCGTGGTTGTGGCCTGAAAAGCTGAGATTTTTTCAGGCAGAGGTATCTTTCTATAAGTTCCTACTCGATCCTTTTGCTTCTGTCTCAAAGCACTTTTAAGCTAATGAGTTTCATTTGAATGCCCTTGATTTTTTTTTTTCTGTATTATCATTTGGCACCTCAGGCAATACATTTTATTGGTTGCAGGTAGCAAAGCGGAGAGAAAAGCTACTCAACTACATGCTATTTTTGAGAGTGACTCCTACTTTGCCAAACCTGTTTATTAATTTGGCATCACCAATTGTGGATATACCATTTCATATTTTCTTTCTGGCCACTGTTATCGGCCTTGTTCCAGCTTCCTACATTACTGTTAGAGTAGGTTCTCTGGACTTTCTAGTGATCATATCTCTCTTACTGCATCCCCTTCTGTTTCAGATGTTTGTCCATTCTGTGTGTTTTGACATGGTTTGTGCACTGTTTTGTATGTGACAGGCTGGACTTGCACTTGGTGATCTAAAATCTGTTAAAGACCTATACGATTTTAAGACATTGTTCATACTTTTCCTCATTGGGTCTCTTTTATTACTTCCGACCCTTTTGAAGAGGAAGCGGGTATACGAGTAGAGCTCTGAAGTAGAATTTCCCCAATCTTTTTTTGAGACGGGACAGACACCAACAGTGGCTTCCTACCGTGAGCCAGGAATGGGACAGCAGTCATCCCAGTTTGCTTGGACTACATCTAAAGCATAGAAGTTACCATTCATACCTTTTATCTTCACTCCTGATATAGATCACACCCTTTTCAGGGGCAGCTATATGCCAGAAATCTTGAACTTGTACTGATCTGAAAAATCTAAATTGAAACAACTTGATGCGATGAATAGTACATGTATTGGAATATTGCCTGTAGTGCTAGAATCTCATACGGTATGTTACTAGTATTTCCTTGCAGGGAGTAACTGATGTGATGCATGAAATGATACTCTCTGAAGTTTGAATCCTCATCCCTTTCGTTCATACTGTGAAGTGTGTGAAACAATAAAATACTACTCCGTACAATACGATACACTGATAAGTGTTTAAGAGTCTAGTCTTGCTCAATTAGCTTTGAAAACAGAAGCAGAATTGTGCAAACAATTGGTTGTGAAGATGATGTCCTCTTGTTGACTATGGTTTAGAATGAAATCCGTAAGTCAGCGGATAGTGGATGGTACAGTTGTGAGTGGTGCACCAAGTATAACTGCATACTACTATGAGTTTCCTCCAATTCCTTCCACATTACTACTTGCTGTAGCAAATTCATTACGTCCTTGAAGATAAATACTACCGTAAGTACTAGTACATGCTTGTAATAAATCAACAGATTGAATTGCCCGTGCGCACACATACTACACATAGAGAGAGAGAGAGAGAGAGAGAGAGAGAGAGAGAGAGAGAAAAAAAACAAAAAAGAAGCAAAAGCGAACCACCATATTAAGATCATAGGCGGTGTAGTGTGTCCAGCGTAATAATGACTTGAAAGAAGACTCTGTTTTCCCTTCTAGCAAAGCAAGCCAAGCAATGCAGAATGCAGAGGGAAGATATGATACCGCCTCCATTAGTAGTGCCTTGATATTATCTATGTGATTCCATTAGATCAGAGCCAAGCCAACTCTTGTTAATCCTTGTTCCAGCCAGCTCCTCCTCAAAATGTAATTGACCCACTGTTGTCTGGGTCGATCATCCTAAACAGCTATCATAATCCACCAATTTCCTTCTTCCGAAAGTCCCTCCGCAATGACCTGAAGAGTGAAGAGTGGAGCAATATAATGCTTCTCTAAGAAACACAAGCAGCCTTACTAGACCAGGAAATTGTCATCCACAATCCACGGATGGCCTATATATTACACTCCCACACTCTCATTCTGATCATTATTATAAACAAGAATGGACAGGGTAAGGGTAGTAGTACTAGTATAAGTATATTACACTAGTCATCTAACACTTCATTAGCTGATATCCGCTCCCAGTCAATCATCTCAGACCAAATCCTTCTTCGCACTATCCCTAATATTAGGCCCGGGTTCTGATTCCAAATCTACTTTTCCATTCAGTGTCTTCTTGAATTAGCCATTATCCGTCTCTGCTTATTAAAGTTAAATATTACTTGCATTGACAGGATTTACAAGGAACATATCAATTTTAATTTGAGTTGATTCAGATTCCAGAGGCATGGCATACTCACCTGCTCGCCCGAAAGGGTGGAACCCCAGATAGTAATATGTATAGGATAACGCCTGCGCTCCATACATCAGCTTCTGGCCCATTAGAGGTGGGAATAGGCCAGACTACCCGACAGGGGCCGATGGTCCAGCCTACCGACCAGACTTTTTTTATAAACACGCTAGTCTTAAGCTAATTTAAAAGCCTATTTAGCTAAATAAGCCTAGGCCATGCTTAATTAAAAGTCTTTTAGGCCTACCAGGCCGGCCTATTTATCATATTATTAGTCTATTTATATTTATTACATAGGAATATGTCGTATTATTAGTATATTATATTATGTAAAAGTAATTATTAATTTGATCTTATATAGATTTTTAAAATATTTATGAGTTTTTTTTCGTATATAAATAGTTCAACCCCGTATATAAATAGTTTTGGATGAAAACTTGCCAAAGTGAACAAATTATATCTTTCAACCTTATGATTACATCCGGATATACATAAAAAAGATTTAAACTTATTTCTGAAATAGGCTGGCTTTTAAAAGGCTTAGAAGCCGACCTATTTAAATAAATAGGCCAGACTTAGGCCTATAAGTCTATAACATAGGGCTATCAAAGGTAATAGGCTCAGACTCGGGCTTATGAAAATCGTCGTAGGCCAAGACCGTACAAGCCTAGGCCTAGCCCGGCCTAGCCTATTTCCACCTCTATGGCCCATAACATTTCTGCAACACTTCACGGGCAACGTAAACGTAGTAGGGACTAGGGTTGCAAACGAATCGAATCGAAGCGAATATCAGTGTTTCGTATTCGTATTCGAAAAAGTATTCGAATATTCGTATTCGTATTCGATTATTAAACGAATAAAAAATGATATTCGTATTCGATTCGAAATGAATATTCGAATTATTTGCTTCGATTCGAATATTCGATTCGAATATTTTGATACTATATTATTTTATTCGGTTCGAATATATTCGCTTCGGTTTGTAATTATTCGATTCTTGTAATTATTCGATTCGAAATTTTAAAAACTACTAAAAATAAAAATAAGAAATTACAAAAACATAAAAGTAGTCTGCAATTCAAATAAAATTCCAAATTCCAGCCTAGAGCTGCCAATTCAAATAATTCCATGTTCCTACACCAATTCAAATTAAAAATCATCAAAACCACCAATATTACATTCATCTTTCTCAAAACCTCAATTTATTCACAAATTGAGCTCCCGTTTAACATGTATTGTGAGTTTCTTGTCAATCACAGCCTTCTGTTTCTCCAGCTCTTGGAGTTCCTGCATTCTTGGATCTTGGGGAGAGATGGGTGTCGGGATTAGTCACAGGATTGCTTTCACTACTGGTAAGAAAATAGCCAAAAATACATTAAACTGTCATATATGCATAATAAAAAATCAGAGAACATAATCCCAAATAACCAAGAAGAAGAACAACATTCAACAAAAATTCAACAATGCTTCAACCACTATCAAAGGAAAGGGAAAAGAACAACAATAATAAAAATAATAGGGAAGAAACAGAGGTACGAAGCCCCTTCAGCCCCCATCCTCGCCGCAGCCTTAAGCTCGCTGTTGCCTCCGCCAGAACAACCCTCAAACGCCATCCTCGTTTGTGAGGCCTCCTGCTCACCCATTGCTGCTGCTCGCTGCTCTGCTTCAACCAGCGCCTCCTCATGGTTATCGCTCACGCCTCCATTGTTGCGTGGCTGTTGTTTCTCGCACTTCACATCCCTTCTCACCCACCGAAGCAACTGTCTCTCCGTCATAGTGAGAAAAAAAAAAAGAAAATGAATGGTGGAGAAGGAAAGGAGTAGCGGCGCAGCTCACTCTTGCCCTAATGAAGAAATGGTTGTCCTCAAATATATATATATATATATATAATGGACTTGTATATAGTAGGGTTATGAGTAAGAATTGGGATTGGGCTAGAAAATAAAATGTGGATCAGGCTTGAATTGAGATTGGATTATAGAATTCAGATTGGGCTTGAATTAATTATTTAGTTAATTATAATTAACCTCAATATATCTTAATAATTAATTAAAATTATTCAATTCAATTATTATCGAGAGCATTGAGATTTTGTATTCGAAAATAAATATATATTATTTTATTAAATATAATAAATATTTAATCGAATACGAACGAATATCGAATCGAATATTGAGATATTCTTATTTGTATTTGTTACTTATCGAATCGAATCGAATATGTTCTATTCGAATTCGAATCAAAAAATTTCGAATACAAATAGCAAAATTTCGAATCGAATCACGAATCGAATCTCGAATCGGTCGATTCTGTTGCAACCCTAGTAGGGACTTCCAACAACCTCAGAAAGAGACTACCCTGGATTAAGGTGGGTAGAATATCAAATAATGGATTGCCTTGCGGTCAGCTTACATTATATATTGATTATCAGGGACAATCCAGCGAATGGGGTTATCAGGTGGAGAAAATTGATCTCAGATCATGATCAACGATTTACATTACGTACAGGGAAACTAGTCAAACAACCAAAGAATCCCCGGAAAACTACTACTACCACTTTTTCTTTCGTATTTTAATCCAAGCTGCAGCAAATAAACAAACAAATTCAGTAGAAACACGTACCGGGTTTATAGAGAACAGACAACCCGAAGCCCCTGCCTTCAGCTTGGCATCCTCTTCTGGGGTGTCAAATAGGAAATTCTCAGGCTTGAGATCCTTATGCATAATCCCCAAGTAATGCCAGGCCTTCACCACACCAGAAATGATTTTCATCAGCTGAGCTGCCTTTTTCTTTGTGTAATGCTCCCCTGTACAATACAGATTGTCCTCACAAGTCCCTTTGATCCTCACCACCATCGGTGCTCAGATAAATGGTGCATTATCTGAATCTCCCTCCACACATCCTCATAATCTCCCTTCCACAAAAGCTTGCGCTTTGGGATGAACTTGCAAGCATATTCTATGCCGGTTTGCCTTCTCTCTGCATTGGTAATTGGTATGTCGTGCCGAACTGGCCTTGTCCCAGTTTCTTGCCTAAAGTGTGATGGTCTCTGAGTCTGGGGATTTGATAAGGGAGGACTGATTGTGAAACCTTGGAGGATCCTATTGTCCAATTCATCGTATCCAGATTTATTTTTCCTTTAGGGTCCTCTTTTTGTGTTTCTTGAACTTTGAATCTGAGAAAGGACGATGAAAAGAATCTGTGTTTTGCGTTTTTGTTTAGGCATATTAATGAGAAAAGGCATTTTGGGCGTCTTTGAAGGTTGGTAATTTGTGGTGAAGACAACTTTGGGAGGTTGGTTTTGTGGTGGGGCTTTACTCTCTGTCTGCCCCTCTGCTTTTCCAGAATTAAAAGTACATAACCCTTGAAATTCTGCCCAGTTCAAATCAATATAAATACGAGGGGACATGTTAAAATGTTAATCCCACAGACACACGAAATTCTTGGGTAACAACACAAGACATTCGCTTTAATGTCCTTTTAAGGTTTGCATAATTGTATTATCATGATGGTGGGGCATACTATTAAAACATTGCACAAAACTTAAGAAGCTTTGATCTATAAATAAGTATATAACAACTTATTAACCTTTTAAAATTAAGAATGATCACCATATTGAAACATAATTCTTAGTTACTAATGCAGAACCTCATCATAATAATCCTATGGTGCAAAAAATGAAAATGAATATTCATATTATAATAATCCTATGGTGTAAAACCTGAAAATATATAAATAAATAATAAATGCAGTAATAAAATCTAAAATAAAAAATGCAAAATAATAAAATCTAAAATAAATAAAAAAAATTCAAAATAATAAAATCCAAATTAGATAAAATAAAATATGCAAAATTTCAAATTTTATATTTCAAATCTTTTTAAAAGTGAATATATATGACATGGGGATAATAGAGTGGAAATTTATAAGTAAATGATAGTAGATTTTATACACGATAGGTATCTCACTAGATTTTTTTTGTTTTATTATGTTAAATTTTATTTTCAATTTTATATATATGTATATCTATTTAGTTTTAGATAAATTTTTAATATTAGAGTATTTTAAATAACTTAAAATAATTAAAAATTAAACAAAAAATAAGAAAAAGGTAGTATAATCTATTTTAATAAATTTTAATTATATTTAAATATATTAACTGATATATAAAAATTAATAAATAGTAAAAGAAATTTAAATTGAATATTCTTAAATAGAGTAAAATTTAGAGTTTGATTGTTGGAGATTAAAAATGAAAAGGATAAATTGGGCTAAAAATGGAATAGAGAAATAGAGTTTTGTTTATAGATAAAGTATATGAAAAATATAGCCGGCCTTGGAAGGCAGCGCAACTACAGATTGATTTGTCGAGGTTAAAAACTGGAATTGGGTATGTTTTTCTTGCGAAATAATGGGTTTCTCGTTTTCTGTTTGATTCGTAACTCGTATTGGAACGCTGCGCTGCAGCGAGTTGGTGGAATCGCACCATGGTCGTTCTGCGCGGCGTGGTGACCCCTCTCTGGTGCGAAGGAACGTACGGGCTTTACGATTTTGAATTGCCTGCATGAAAGCCTTCTTAGTGGTGGAATTTATATGCCGGCGTTTATGTTTGTTGAATCAAACGCAATTATGAATGTTTGGAATGTGGCTACTTGAATTCTGTCGTATCATGTGGTTTTCCTGCATGTTTGTACAACCATTGTTTGTCATTAAGTTAATTTTGCACTCTTGGTTTACCTTGAATAACAGATATGGATTTCAACCCCCCTTCTACCTTAGATATCCCATGGGTCTGGGTTGTTGAGACTTTGGCACAAGCTGATCAAGTAGATACATCTCTTTTGCTAGGTAAACTTTTCAGACGCATTGAAATTAATGGTCTACATGATTTAATGCTGAGAGAGTTTGCATTTGCATTTATGGTGATAGATTTGCTTGAGAAGATGCCAGATAAATACAGTGATCTTGCTAGAAATGCAAGAGAAGCTGTGTCTTTTAGAATTTTGGAGCAATTCTTTGTTGAAGGGACTCCTGCAAATCCTCCATCGTTTGCCTCCACTGAAATAATCAAACTAGATCCATCTGACAGTTGCGAAGATGTTCTTCTAAGAATTGTGGCTCTGGTACATACAGATATCATTTTCTAGTTATTGTGTTAATAAAAGCAACCTGCACTTACATTTCAGCAAATTTCATCATCAAGAACATTGTAATTATAAATATATCTATCTTCAGGCTTCTTCACCATGTTTGAAACTTGCTGATCTCGAGATAGGTAAATGGGATCTTCAGCCTTTTATACGACATAAAAGATCAAGCTTGGCTAAAAATACTCTGCAACAGGTAAACGGGAATGCTTAACTGCTGCATGCTTCCATAAATTAGCAAGAACTGAAATAGTGGTTTGACTTATCTCCGCTTTTGTTTCTTTTATGTCCCCTGAATTTGTTTTGAAGCAGCTGAAAGATGCAATTCTTACTGGAAATAATAATTTTGATGTATCCTTGATAGAACAAAGTGGCTTGCATGTTGGAAATCAACATGAAGTTATAATGAATGGTGGTAAATTTAATGGCATTACAACTAGACTCGAAGGAAGCACAACTGGTGATCCTCTTGTGCATGAAGATCTGCCTAGCGGCAACTTGCCATCAGTTAACCGAAAAAGAAGGGCTAATGGTGAAAATACAGCGGGAGCATCATGTGTGAATCAGATTATGGCCAAAAATGGATATGGAAAGAAGCATAAACATGATGTCACCTGCAGTGAACAAAATTTGGATGGTAAATTGATAGCTTCATTTGTACAACCATTGTTTGTCATTAAGTTAATTTTGCATTCTTGGTTTACCTTGAATAACAGATATGGATTTCAACCCCCCTTCTACCTTAGATATCCCATGGGTCTGGGTTGTTGAGACTTTGGCACAAGCTGATCAAGTAGATACATCTCTTTTGCTAGGTAAACTTTGCAGACGCATTGAAATTAATGGTCTACATGATTTAATGCTGAGAGAGTTTGCATTTGCATTTATGGTGATAGATTTGCTTGAGAAGATGCCAGATAAATACAGTGATCTTGCTAGAAATGCAAGAGAAGCTGTGTCTTTTAGAATTTTGGAGCAATTCTTTGTTGAAGGGACTCCTGCAAATCCTCTATCGTTTGCTTCCACTGAAATAATCAAACTAGATCCATCTGACAGTTGCGAAGATGTTCTTCTAAGAATTGTGGCTCTGGTACATACAGAGATATCATTTTCTAGTTATTGCGTTAATAAAAGCAACCTGCACTTACATTTCAGCAAATTTCATCATCAAGAACATTGTAATTATAGATATATCTATCTTCAGGCTTCTTCACCATGTTTGAAACTTGCTGATCTTGAGATAGGTAAATGGGATCTTCAGCCTTTTATACGACATAAAAGATCAAGCTTGGCTAAAAATACTCTGCAACAGGTAAACGGGAATGCTTAATTGTTGCATGCTTCCATAAATTAGCAAGAACTGAAAGAGTGGTTTGACTTATCTTTGCTTTTGTTTCTTTTATGTCCCCTGAATTTGTTTTGAAGCAGCTGAAAGACGCAATTCTTACTGGAAATAATAATTTTGATGTATCCTTGATAGAACAAAGTGGCTTGCATGTTGGAAATCAACATGAAGTTATAATGACTGGTGGTAAATTTAATGGCATTACAACTAGACTCGAAGGAAGCACAACTGGTGATCCTGTTGTGCATGAAGATCTGCCTAGCGGCAACTTGCCATCAGTTAACCGAAAAAGAAGGGCTAATGGTGAAAATACAGCGGGAGCATCATGTGTGATTCAGATTATGGCCAAAAATGGATATGGAAAGAAGCATAAACATGATGTCGCCTGCGGTGAACAAAATTTGGATGGTAAATTGATATCTTCCTTTGCAGAAGAGCAATTAGCAGAAGCATCTGCAGAACAGGACAAAGGAAAAACTTGTAACATTGGTGTAGTAAATTTTGTTGGAAACATGGGGATTAATACCTCTCCGAAGGATGATAATGGTGGGTGTATTTCAACAAAGGAGCTTATTGATTGTGATGAAGCGCAGCAGCCTGAAAAGGAGTGCATTCACAAGTATAACCTTAAGGAAGTGGAAGGGGATGAAGAAGGATTTTGTGAAACCAGAAGAAGTAATGAGGACATAGAGACTAAAATTAAAAGAGACAATCTGAATGCAGTGGAAGAAACACATCTAGAGGCTATGGCTCAAAATGCATCTTCATCTGATCATAATAATGACTGTACATTGGAGGGGCTTCATGGGCGTCACAAATTTCTGTCTCGCGAAGAGCAGGCTCCATCTTGTGATCTTGAAAAGATGCAAAATCATAAGGTTGACTTGGATAGATTAGAGCAGAATATTCCAGAAAATATCCCAAATGTTGCTGAAACCAAAGGTGGCAACATATTACGTGATGGTGGTGGGTTTCTTGATGGGAAAACTAGCATAGATGCAAAGAAGAAAACATTTTCGAGCTCTCAAACTACCTACAGTCAGGATTATTTTGCTACAAATGATTGGGGAGAGCTAAATCTTTGTATAAAATGCAGTAAGGGTGGAAAATTACTGGTTTGTAGTTCTGATTCTTGCCCTCTGGTGATACATATGAGCTGTTTGGGTACAGATGCAAGCTATGACACAAGTGGTAGCTTTTACTGCCCATTTTGTGCATATTCTCAAACAATTTCAAAGTACATGAAAAGTAATAAAAAGGCTTTCATGGCAAGAACGAACTTGAAAACCTTTTGCTCAGGGACCCAGAAGGAATTGAAGGGACAGTCTAACAGATCAGTTAGGAGCAAGAAAACTCATCAAGAACCAGATGATGATTTGCCAAGTAAAAAAGTGAAAAGCCATGCTCAACAGACTGGACCTTCAGATTTGCTATCTTGTCGCAATACCCCTTCCAGGGGAAAGGCTACCGCTACAGCTGCAATCACTAGAGTAGCTCTTGTGTTGGACAAAGGCAAACGAAAACGAGAAACAGCCGCAGAAGCATCCCAATCACCGAGAGTTCCTGAAGAACAGCAAACGGATGAACTATCGGCCCATAAATCTTTGAAAGACAATACAGCCTGCCAGGTGCCTGACAAAAATGATGTGTGTGAGAAACATGTTGGCATCAGATCCAAGAACAAAACACTTTGTCCTCCAGAAACAGATTTATCTCGTAAATAGAAACCTTCATCCGGGTCTAAGTCAGTTGATTCATTAGTATCTTCCGATGAAGAATATAAGGGTGAAACATCTGGTGTGTCCAAGTACTTTTCAAGAGTTCGAAAACCAAAAAAGTATTGGTGAGTTCTCTTCATTTTTTTCATCCTCATTGTTTGGTGTACATGTGTTTGTGTGTGTATTCCATTCACTTTCCACTATGGGCTGATATGTTCTTACTAGATATACCAATTTTGCGCTGACAAAGACAGGGTTGTAATGCTCGACTGGTTTATAAGCTCTAAATCCATATTGTAATGTCAATTTATAACCGATGATGATTATTTACAATTTACATGAAGTTGTAAGGTGATCTTTGTCCTACTCTTCAGCTCATATCCAGCAATTCCCCACGTGAGGCGGGTTGTACTTCCGTGGACAACTGCAGAAGAAAATGCATTAAAGGTAGAAACATTTTCTTATATAAATTAGTTTTTCCTTTTTTCCCCTTTACTCCAGTAGTTTTTCTCGTTCCACTTTCGTGTATTGAATCCAAGACGGTGGTTTAGTTCTGGAGTTAAGTGATTTATCATTTTCCTGTTTTCTTTGAAATAGGAGGGCATAAAGTTATATTGGAAGCCAGAGGACACACTTATCCCATGGACGAGAATTTTTTAGCATGGATCTGGTATATTTAACAAGAGTCGCACTACAGTTGATCTGAAAGATAAATGGAGGAACATATGCAAAGCAGCCATGAAATCCTAATGCAGTAATATGATGATGTCTTCTGGAGAGGTACATCTAAATACTATGTTGTATGCAATGATCACTTCGGTAATAGGGATCTTTTTGCTTTGTTCTTAGGCTTGGTTGCTCTTGCTTCATCTTTTGGCTTAGTTGCGGTTGCTTCAGGTATTTTGTAGGGCAAAGTGTATAGTACGTGCAAACCTTGTGCAATTTTTGAGGTGCATAAAATCTTTTCCATCTCATTCCTGAAATTTGTATTGAATATAAAAAGAAAAGAAAAAGGTAAAACTTCTGTTGCTTCCTATTTTTGGATTCAATGCGCGATATTCAATTGATTTAAAATATACAAATATGTCTTCTTTTTAATAAAGAAATTACCACTTAATTAGTGCATGCATCACATACTTATTCATACGCACGCAACGCTAAGAATCCAAAATTATAAGCACAACTTGTGCAGTAATTAATTATTATTTGAGTTATTACTAATAATAAATTCGTCTTCCACTTTAATTGACTCTCTGTTCATCATGATCATAATCCCTTCCTTTGATCAAGACATCAAGTGACTACAATTAACTGATTATATAATATATTCAATATTTGATAAATGACTAAGGAGTATTAAAGAACTTACATTTTAAAAATAGTTAGTGTTAAATCCCCTTAAAAATATCTTGAATGTTCATCCTTTTCTCTCTGCATTTATCTAAATTGCTTCTTCATATGTGCATAATGAAAATACCTTTTAAGGCCATGTTTAATTCTGTTTGGGAGAAAATAGTAATGTTTAACGTTTAACTTTTAAAATACTTACTAAATATAGCTTTAAAACTTTTAACATTAAACACATGGTTCCCATGTGTGGGAGTCAGGTTGGTTCATCAATAGGAGCCCGGAGAGGGAACACATATAAAGATTTTGAGTAAGATTAGGAAGAATAAAGTAAGAATTTGAGTAAGATTAGGAAGAATAAAGTAAGAATTTGAGTAAGATTAGGCTTTAAGAATTGAGATAATTTTCCCTAAATACAAATTTCCACTTGATACTTAGAATATGGCAGAATATTGTTCACTCAAATAAGAGGTACTAATACCAAACCATAGTATAGGTGCCCTAGTATTGAGTATTGACCATTCCACAGATATGGCACAACTTGCTCCTTAATCACTCCTAAAATCAACACTATTCTAGATTAAACCTAATACTTTATTACTAATGGAACACAAATCCCAAACTAGCAGATGTATCAGATTCCACGTCACCACCACAATATGTAATAAGATTCATGAACATGTAGCAATCCACGCAGCAGCCCCTGATTCAGTAGACCAGAAAAACCAGTTGCGGCCAGCCAGTTTTCAGACAAATCATTGATGATGATACCTTCACAATTAAAACTCAAGTCCAAGTTAATTGGTTTGGTTTGGGTGATCTTTTGATAGATCATTTTCTTTGTTGACTTTTTATCTGAAAGTGTACTTTGTCTCAGGTATCCTATAAATCCGAGAAGTTTCAGTGAGTGCACGAACATGCAGATGTGCCACAATTGTTTACTGAAATCATTACCAGTGAATATCATTCGTCAATTATCAGTACTGCAGACGGACTTTAAAATGGAAATAAATCATGAGTATTATATATAGGGTTCGGTTATAGTGCAATCATGAAATCCGCAGTACATCAAGGCAAGAATCACAACCGTTCATTCAAAATCCAAGGGTTGTAAATGAAAAAAGATAAAGTTGTCCAGAAAATATATATAATGGTCGCTGAAATATATATAAGGTTGTAAATGGTATGTCGCTAAAATACACAATTCATCACTGAAATATGATAAACCAAAGAATTGGAGTTGCAACTTTTACGAAGTCCCTGAAATGCACATCATCAAGTTGCTGAAAATACTATAACACGTCGTTGAAATATATTATAATGCGTCGCTGAAATACATAGAAGTCGTCGCTGAAATATGTTAAACGAAAGAATTGGGATTGCAACTTTACGAAGTTGCTGAAATGGCACATTATCAAGTCGCTAAAATACACAGATGTCGTCGATGCAAAGATAATACGTCGCTAAAATACACAGATGCCGTCGATGAAAACACTTTGCATGTCGCTGAATATATTAAAGCTTGTCGCTATTAATCAACAAATCGCTGAAATGTACCTAAATTGTCGCTGAAATGTACTAAATTATATATGGGAGTAATATATCGAATTTACTATTTTACCCTTCAAGTTAATCTCAACCATCATTTTACAAATTCAATGAACGGTTGTGATGCACCGTAGTACATCAAGTCGCAACACTCTAACGAAGCCCATTCTTCTAACAAATTCAATTAATTTTTCCTATCCCATAATTCTGAATCTGTTTATTTTATATTTTATTTTTTTTGTATGGTTTTATTCATGCTATAATGCATCCCAAACCAACCATCTTCCAAATTATATTTGTATTTTTCTGCTATCATTCTTTATATTAATTCAGATTAAATCAGCTATTTTGACCTGATTCGTGATAATTGCAGGAGGAGCTGTCTGGCGCTTCGTAAATCCTCCATTAAGATCGTCACAATATCGACCAATTAATATTTTTGTGAATTTCTATTCAGGTATATTAAAGGGGCACAATTGGCATGATTGTTGGCAGTGAGATGGATGACAATACTATCTTCAAGACTGATATACAATCTCTAATTGAACTTTGCAATATTTTTCTATGTAGAGATTGGAAAATGAATTACCGAACAGCAGGTTCGTTAATAATAGGATCATGCCGCTGTCTTGCCTTCTATTATTTTCATTTCTATTGAGTTGATTCACTTTTACAGAGCTCAACAGTTGATTCAAATCTCTTTATGTGCATGACTGCTTCTATTATAAGTTTATAACTATTGTTCTGCTTCTTTCTTTCTATTGTCTTTAAAATAAGCCTCTTGTTTTTATAAGACACTGTGCTCTTGAATTTCTGGTTGCAATAAGAACATAAGTATATGTTCTCAAATTCACTCCACAATTTGGTGAATGTTAGTTTCTTCCCCCAACCAAAAGTAAGTTATCTATCGTACTTCTTCATTGGTTGCCTGCTGGTCCGTCTCTATTAGATGTATGAACATTTTGTGATGTAATCAGGTGTATCTATTCCCTATCAGGATCATGCAGTTGTCGCATTCAAGTTGAAGCAAATATAAGACTAGCCTTTCCCTCGCTTAGTTGCTTCCATGGTAGTGCTCCCCCATTTTACATTCCAATTTTAGCTTCATTGTGCTAGATGTGTTTTCTTTTTGTATTTTCCAGGACAAGGTGGAAGAGAGGTATATTATGATTAAGTCGGATGGAGTTCACTGCGCCTTGTGAGATTCCCATTTTCGAATTATTGAATTTCTTTTTTTTGAAAAAAATTTATAGAATTTGGAAATGATTGTGTCTTGTAGGTGAATTCTGTGAATAGATAGGATGGGGGGATCATTGCTAGATTCGAAAGGAAGGACTTTAAATTGAAAGCATTGAAGCTTTTTCAATGCTCCAAAGAATTAACACAGGTTTCGTTTTGCGATAAATCAATTCAAACTTAATTGGCCTTTCACAAATACTATAATTTTGGTATTGATTGATTAGTTTGGATTTTGGACAATAAACTGAATCTGATTTTTGTTAAATTGATAATTACTTGCATCAGTAGTTTTCATATGGTTGCACAGTACAAGAGTCTTGATATAAGGTGTTAAGAAGTGTTAAGATACAAGCCTTGAATTTTCCGTGGTAATCCATTTCATCTTTTCTTTGTATTGTGTTAGATGAGATATCTTTCCAGATCCATATTTATCTTTTGCCCTTTTTATGTGCTTTTTCGATAATAGGATTTCCTTTTATGTATTACATGTAGACTCCCAGTATTTCCCTCTACATTTAGCAATCTTAGAAAGCATATGTTCGTGTTAAGTTCTACAATTTTAAGCACGTCATTTCATTTTACAAAACTGCTTCAATGTCATACATAGCGACTACATAACAGTTAAAATCGGCTCACGTAGCATAGCGCGTTGAGACGAGTTCTAGTATATATACATATATATATAATAACAACCTAGCCTAACCCCCACACACTTTCCCTCTAATTTCCCTTTCCCTCACAATTAAACAATTTTTACACTCTCTATCACACATTGAAAAAATTTCAAGAATGTCATTACAAAAAAAAAAAAAATCGAAAAAAATTCTATATTCACCTCCGTGCTCTTTATTACTTCTCTTTACTGCCGTGAATTTAATGTAGCCCATCTTCCCAAAACTTTTCTCTTCCCAAAACTTTCTCTTCTATAAATTGAAATGGTTATCTCTCCCCAGATCAGCCTAAGAGCCTCGTAGCCTCCCTCATTCAAGTCTCACCCTGTAGCCCACCACTCCTGGAATCACTTCCAGTCGCCACTCCCTCCGACCATCCCCCATCACTTTTTTTGCCGCCTCGCCCGTCTCTTGTGTATCTGCTTGCGTCACCTTTCCTCTCCCGTCCAGCGTCTGTCTGCTTGCAGCCTCGCATCGCCTTTCCTCTGCCCATCGCTGGTCCATCTTCTCGTCGTTCGTCGTTTCGTCTCCCTATCGTTGTCGTTCGTCTTCCCGTCGTTGTTCGTTTGCTGAGTGCTAACTGTTCGTCCTTGCCTGACCGCCTCTTTCCAGTCTCCAGTAGTCCAGTGTGCAGTGCTCCAACCAAAAGAGATAGATGAGCAGGCTTTGATTTATCATTTTCAGTGATTATCTTTCATATTTTGTGGTTGCAAGGTCTTTATTTGGTTACAATTATATATCAGTGTTTTTTTGGGGATCTTAAGTATTGTATTTTGTGTACGTCATTTTTGGTATTCCTTCTCTTCCCCATGCTCTCCTTTGTCAACAATTTTTTATTTTGCCTCTCATTTTTACATTTTTGTATTCATATTATGTGTTTTCTTTCATATATATTTTGCATCTGTATCATTCTCACGTATTTAAATTCTTTTTTTTGTTGGAATATATGCAGTGTAAGTTTGTGAATATATTCATCTTCGGTTAAATTGGAGCCTCCGATGCTTAGCGCCGGGGTTTATTCATTTGAAATTATGTTCTGATCCATTGAATGCTTTATATGTATTGTAAATTATCAGGGGACAGACGTTTGTTTCTTATTTGTCTTATTTGTTGTTTTAATTCAATTCAATGTACCGTTTTATTTTGACTAGTTGGCACTGCTTTTTCATATGACAGATTTTAATGCCCTTCACTGAACCCCTCTAGGGGTGGGAAAATACGGCATACCGAAATACCGATACCGTTACCGTACCGTACCGAAATTTTCGGTATGGATAAAAACCATACCGATACCGATTCCGAACTTTTCGGTATACCGAAAAGCGGTATACCGAAATTTCCGGTATCCTTTATGTATACCGTTACCAAACTGAAATTTATACCGTACCGAACTTTCGGTTTTTACCGAAAAATACCGAAAATTTTACATATCGAAAATCGTTAAATACCGTTTGTAATCGGCATACCGAACCATACCGAAAAAAAAAGCAATACCGATACCGAAAAAATTACACAAACTTGCCCTTCTAAGTTCTAAATGTTAACTTTTAACACAACAACAAACATTAATATTCCATACAAACATTAAAAATAAAATTTTAATTTGGATCTTCAGTCTCCACCTCCTCTTTGAGCTTTTATTTGAGCTATAAAGCTGTTCAATAGACCAACACAAAAACAATACAGATCAAGTAAATCTGTAATCAAATTTGTAAAACATAGGATTCGCTTAACTGAAAGATAAAGGGTTGGCTTAACTGAAAGAAAAATGAATTGTCCAAATATGTAACCAAATCTGTAAAATATAAAAAAGAGAAATCTTTGCTATAACTATTTGCTATAAGTAAATCTGTAACCAAATTAATTCTTTATATTTCTGCCTTAAAAACCTGTAGATAGTTGTGAGCCCAATCAATATGCAGAAATGATGTAAATGAGCTACTCATAAAAATATACTCACTTCCCCATTGTATTATGATTGTTGTGTATGTATAAAAGAAGTTAAGACAGGACAACTATTTTGAACCAGAATGTCAAGGAAACAATGGTTAAACTAGAATCGAATTCCTCACACAATTCACTATCAATAGCTTCAAATATCAAAAAGCTGGAAATGGCATCAATCTACTTACCCAATTTTAGCAGCAAGTAGATGCCTCTTCTGTTTAGCTACCTCCAATTTGCTTCTTGTAGCATCAGTATCCTACATGACAATATAATCCAAATATTATCATCAACATACTGTTGGTAAAAGTGCTATGATGCATTTTTAATTGCCAAAGCAACATAAGAATAGTATTCATTTCTTAATTCACAAAATCTTGCTTAGAAAAGCTCACATTCTAGGCATACATTTCAAATCCAAATATCTCTTAGAAAAATTATTCACAAAAATAAATAAATAAAAATATGAAGTATCCATAACAATGCTTCTTTCGAATAAAACCAACTAGTGACGAAGTAATCGAAAAACATCTAACTAAATACTATTCACTAAAAAAAGTTTGACACTAGTTGGCAGTAATGTAACTCATACTCAAAGAAAATTGCCACAATATCTCTTACCAACTAACCAGATAAGTATATTCAGAATCCTAAAAAGTGATGTTGCTTGAGAGAAATGAGAATGCTTCAAAGAAACGCAATAGCCCGCACAAGAAAGATACGATCTAACAAGAACACACTAGGGATGGACACAAGAGGATATTGTACAATCCCAGAATCATCAGGAACAAGAAAAAATTCAGGGAAATATTCCACACCATATAGAATATCAATCTGCAGTGCTTCAAATCAGAGAAGAAGTTTAAACAACATGAAGAAAACACATCTAAACAGCAAAAGGCTAAGAAAAAGACTCAAATTGAACCACAAGGAACAATCGCCGGAGGTCAGATTCACAACCATTGCACAATCAATAGGCGAATAGAAATAGAGATACGAAAGTCAAATGCCAGTTACCACACCAACAAAAATAATTTAAAAAAATTCACCATAACAAGAAAATCGCACCAAATCCTCAAGAGAAACAAGCAGCATGAGGCAAATTCACATCACCGAATCGTTGGCATCCAAATCGAAGCAAGGGAACACAATTCAAGCAACACGACCTGAAAATTAAACAACACAATTACCGATAGGAGGGTTAAAAAGCAAAAAATTATCGAGACGAGAGTAATCTAGAATCAAATTGCAGGAACAAAGAAGAAGCAACCAGAGCGGCCGACGGATTTGGAAGTGGAGAATCGAACGATTTGGAATAGGCAAACTAGGGTAGGGAACGATTTTGGGGGCTGCGCTACACAGCGTGAGTGAACAATCAATTACGAGAGTTAGGTTTGGATTGCTGGAGATGTGGGCTTGGGCTTAATTGGGCATTTGGGCTTTAATTAAGAGAAGATGGGCTCAATATTAAAAATTTAAAATATTATCAAAATAATTCAGTATAACGGTATACCGAAATACCGAAAATTTCGAAGCCTCCTTACCGATACCGTACCGATTTTTTCGGCATACCTACATTTCGGTATACCTAAAGTTCGGTATACCTAAATTTCGATATTTTTCGGTAATTTTCGATACGGTAAGCTCGGTATACCGAGTTTTCGGTAAATTTTTCCACCCCTAAACCCCTCCATTCGATGTTGGTAATTCGGCTTTGTGGCTTTTTATTTTCCCCTCTATTGTGTTCTATAAATATCTTCTGATAATTTTTGTATTTTTGATTTTTTTATGTAATTCGAGAGGGTTTGCCTTCTTTTCAATTGTCTTACTCCGTATTATTTACTTTTGTATATTTTAACTGAAAGAAGTTTTTGAGCAGTATTTTGACTTCATTTGTTCATTATAAAATTTTAAAATTATAATTTTGTGTTCACTGCTGGTCTGCTGCAAGCTAACATTACTTGGCAAGCACATCATGGTGTTTTCCCCCACACTTAGAGGACCATTATGGACGTGTGGAATGAAGCACGACAACATAATTATTCCTTCTTGCCTAACGCTCTGTTCGAGTGCATTGTTATCAAATGGAGTTCTTTTTTTTTTAAAAAAAAAAAAAGAAAATTGTCTGCTTGGTATATTAGTATTAGGAAGAGTATTATTTCATTGAGAATGAAGTTTGTCAATGCTTGACATATGCTTCAATATGTATGTTTTGAACAGACCTATATTTCCTTGCTGTATGAATCAATTGCAATTTTATCATTTGTTCGCTTACATATTTGATTATACTAGGCCATACCTAAATTCTGACAATTCCCATAGATTGTACTTTATTCAAATATTGTTTGTATTTTTGTTGGATTGAAAACTATCATTTGTTCTACCATAAAAATTAATACCACTATTTATTTAGCTAATATTGTTTGAAATTATAGGTAACACATCTGTAAACTTCAACATTATAGATAATGTATTTATATTTTTGTCTTGCATTTCCAAGTCTATATATTTATTTATTGTCACAAAAAGTCTATATATTTATTATTGTCTCATCCCCATGAATTTATTTTTTATAATTAAATACATAATGGACTTTATCATAATTGAGGACAATTACTACTAATAGTTGACCTGCATTCGAAGTGGAACGAGAAGCGTGACACGTATAGGCATATTGCTTTGGTTGTACTCTTAATTAATGTATTCATGTTTTACACATTTGGTGGGGGTAGATACATGTATAAGTCTATTATTCGAATGTAACCCTACCCCGGGCTGGGCCTGCAGACCATGCACCCCAACCCCTCCCCATGTGTGCAACCAGGCCTCCAGCCAAGCACCCCATGGTGGGTTGTTGGAGGTGGGATTTGATCCCAAGACCTCCCTTTAACAACCACCCTAAGGTAATGTTGTTTATCATACAGGTAAGGTTGTTTTAACTGTTAGGAATTGTGTAATATATCATTGGAATGAGATGGAATCTCGGGATGCCATCAGAACTAACACTACGAGCCATAGATTGAGATGGCACCCAGGGTAAACTTCACTGAAGTTGGGATCAGTAAGCATGGAAATTGAGTGAATTGTATTAAATTTCCAACGTTTCAATGAGGAAATATAAGACCAGCGAGAGAAAACTAGGTTTCCGAGAATTTAAAAGACAAGACGAAGCATGTAGACAATGTTTAAAGTAAGATCTTACCTCAATTCCGTGGAGATAACAAGTTGATCTATACTCTTATGTCATTCGAGGATGAATGGTCTTAAGGGGGAGGGAATGTAACATCCCGGATAATTATTTCATAATTATTTGAGTTAATTATGAGTAATTAATAAAAATTGGGCCATTGCATAAATTAAATTATTGTGCAAATAAATTGATAGGCAACATGTGTAAGAAGACATCAAAGAGTTATAAAGAGCCCAACTTATTAAGATGAGTAGTGAAAGAAGCCCAACCAAATGGCCCAAGCCCATAACCCATTTCTTTGCTTATACCGGTGGTGGACAAGAAATTGGGGACATTTTATTCTTCTTCATTCCCATCACATTCTTGAGAGCAAAAATTAGGGATTTAGAGAAGAGGGCCGATGGGTTACAAGAATGTAACATCACATTCTTGAAGAAGATGAATGGCTAAGGTGAGGATTTTAGCTTTCCTGCTCTTTATTCCCAAGTTTCCCTTCCTCTCCAATTTTCTTTCTCGCCGGAGATGGGGCTGCCTCCAGCGGCTGTGCCGCTGCTGCGGCGGCGACGGGAGGAGCTAGGGTCGTCGACCCTGGACATGGCGAGGCCGGAGGCAGTGCCTCCGGTGGTGGCAACGCCACAACACGGTGGTGTGCTGTGGCTGTGAACAGCAGCTGCTGCCGCTGCTTCTGTGGGGGGCGGCGCCGGCCTTTTTCCGGCGGCGTGGTGGTGGTGATGGCTGTGCATGGTGGTGGCCGCGGTAGTGTTGGCGGCAGTGGTGGTGAACGACGGCAGTGGTGGTGGTGGTGTTTGGGTGTTCTTCTATTTTGGTGTTTTTGGAATTTTAGTTGAGGTCTTTTTCCCCAAATGCAGATTGAGTGCTAGTAATGTATTTTAAGTGTTGATTATTGCTTGAATGTTGATTTCCAAAGTTACATGGTGTTGGTGATTAGTTTGGTAAATGGATGAAATTGAGATTTGTGAAAGATTGTGAATTTGGGGATTATTGGATTATGTTGATTCTTGAATACTAGGAAATTGTTGGGTTTGGCATTATAGTGTAGAAAATGTTCTATTTATATTCTTGAGTCCTATTATAAGTGGATTTTACTTGGGATTCTTGATTTAAATTGGGTGTTATTCTTGTGAGAATATGAGCTTAACCCCTATGAACTCTATGTGTGCAAATTGAAAGAGAGTTTCTTGTTTAATGTATTCTATGAGCAGGTTAAATAGTTGAGGGATGGCAATATGAGGTTCTTGGTATAATTTGAATGTGGCTAGTATGGATTTGGTGTGGGAACTCATTTGGTAAAATTTTGTGTTGGGTATTCTTGAACTAAATTTTCTAAAAGGAATTTAGATAGTAAGCCTTGAAGTTGAGGTTGGTTGAAAATATGATTGTTATGTAAAATTGGTAAATGAGATTTAATTGTTTAAATTGTTGGGGCTTCTATAAACTCTTTTAAGTCCTTTGACATTGTTGATTATAGAGGTGTATCTATGTATTGGCTTTGTTGAGTTATTTCTAAAATTTCCTAATTCTATGTCGGTAAACTAGAATGGGAAATGTTGTATTGGTGTTTGGTTGTGGAATGTTGGAAAAGGAGTGAAGGCGGGTGGAGTGTTGGAGTAAGGATGAGATTATGGTATTGGTATGAGGGGAATTATTTATGTTCTTATAATTGTATTCTTGTATAGGAACATCCGAGAGTTCGTGTTGAGGCCATGGAAGGTTGAGAATGTTAAAAAATGGAAGCTTTGAAGATTAATCAAGGCAAGGTTTAGACTAGCAAATTAGATAGGGGTTAGGAATAGACTAGTATAGTCTATGTTGCCTTAGTATTGGGAACTCTCGTTGTGTACGGATTCCCTGCGTATAATGAGGATGCCTTAGAATTAGGCTAGAACTGCTTGCGAATATCTCACTAATTATTATGCTCATAACCTGGAACTTAGTTTGCAATTAGAGAAGATCTACAATGCCTTAGTTTAGGATGGAATATTGCGTTGCTTCTATTTTTATGTTATGAGTTGAGTGTCGATACGTGGGACTTGACACACCCTTGATTGTATTAACACGTGCAGAGTTGCTATTTATGTATTGTACTCGTGGAGAGTTGTTTATAATGTTGTTATGCTATTGATTTGTAATCTGAGCATGTATATGACTGTGAATTTCTAAATGCCTCTTGAAGGGATTTATGGGCATTGGGCTTGTGTGAGCGAGATGCTCTAAGCCAGACCCGCTAGTCCATAAGCCACTTATTTCAGCTGTTGTGTCCGCGACGGGGGCACTGTAGGCATATTCTCCGACCATTAAGGGGAGTGGACCCTTATTTGGTGAGGAATGCTGGCCATGGTACTTACGTTGCGCGCTAGACATTCTTATGTGTTGCATTTATGGTAGATAGACATCATAGGTCATAACATTTCATCTCATCATTCATCATGCATCTTTTATTGCAGTGGTTGAAGCACCGGTATGGGACGGTGTGATGCTTAATTCCTGTATTTATTTATGTCTTTAAATATTATTATTATTATTATTGTTGTTATTATTATTATTATTAGCATAGTATTATTGTTAAAGTACCCCGTTTCCCCTGCTATATCTATTATTTGCCAATACGTTGTACTGACACCTTGTTGTTGTTGTCTGTATTATAGATCCTCCTACGGATAGCGCAGTGCACGATAATGTGGGTTCGGGTTGAGCGGACTAGCTAAGCTACATTCCTTATATTTGTTGTTTAGAATAAATATTACATGCTCTTGTCTGATCTTTGATGAGAATATTTGTTATTCCTTAAATGTGATCGGTGTGTCACATATGATTTATTTATTAGTTATTTCTGGTATTGGATGTGTGGCCATGTCATTATATTATTTCAGAGCTTGTCGCCCGGATATGCCATGCACTGTTATTTATATTAATATATGAATTATGATAATTAAGTTATTTCCAATTGAAAAAGAAAATTTTTTATATTTTCATTATATTTATGCGTCTCAGTATCCTTTATATCTATGTCAGCTACGATATCAAAGTACAATATGTTTTTCAAAATTAAAAATATTATATTTACAACATTTTTAATATCCAATTTTTTAAGAGAAATTATGTTTTCGTATTTGATAAAAAAGATCAAATTTTTTCACAAGTTTTTTTTATATGTTACAGCGTCACGTCGAATAAGACATTCAAATTTTGAATTTTTTTAAAGAATGATAAACGTCATGCAAACCATTTCATTGCAGAAACACTATAAATATTTTTAATTTTTTTAAAGAATGATAAACGTCATGCAAATCATTTCATTGTAGAAACACTATAAATATTTTTACTTTAATAATTTTTTTTACTGTAATTATTTTTATATAAAGTACTTAAATAATAATTAAAAATTTTATAATAAACTAATATTAATATCAATTATATAATATTATATAATAATTTTAAAATTAACATAAATTTATTATTTTTAAATTTGGATATAATAAATTAATTGTATTAATTAATTGAAACCCAACCCAATATGATTTGTTAGCACAATTCATTGGACCACAACTCATTTTCTGGCCCATTACCCATTTAACCCATAATCCATTTATAATCCATAACCCATTTACTTACCTTTGAAAGGCACAATTCAAATTCTAGGGCACAAAAAAAGATTGAGAGCGCCGCTGAAGATTGAGCGGGACAGAGAAATTTTAGGGCGCGAGAGAGATGAGACGCAAGAGAGAGCAGCGACAAGTGAGAGGGTGGAGTCGCGAGAAGGCAAAGGAAGACGCCGTGGCTGGCGATGGCCATGGTGAGATGCGACGGAGATAGAGGCGCTGCAGGAGGCTGAGATAGGAGAGCAGCCGAGCTGTGGGTGAACGACGCCGGGACAGCACAGGAGCTGTGGCGGCGACGTGGACGACGGGAGTGGCCGGCGATGGCCGTGGGTGTTGGTAATGATTGATGGCTCGGGCGATGACAGAGGCGCGATGAGAGTAGATGCGAGCAGGCCGGAGATGGTTTGTGGTGGAGCAGTCTTTTATTCATTTATTGTTTGTTCTTGTTGTGTGCTATATTTGTCGTTGATTCCTCCTGTCCGCCTGACTCCAGAGGGTTTCATTTGTTTCTGTGTTCGTTGTGTGCATTCTTCAAGAACTGGCCATGGATTACGAGGCATACAACAGTAGTGGTGAGCAATTCCATTCAATTTAAGCGCGCCGTCGAATTTGGTTCTTGTTCGGCAATTTAGGTTTTCTTGATTATTCACTTTGTTTAGCTCATACGGGTCAGGGTTTGTGGGTTAAATTGGGGTTAGGGCCCGTCAAATGCTTTATGCATCGCCGTGATAGTGACGATTTGGAACATATCTAGGTTTGTAGTTGTTTTACACTTTGTATTATGGTGCATTGTTGAATGGAGTGTTTCTTAGAAGTGTGTTGCATTCTTGGACTGCTTGAAATTTGACTGCCGTTGAAATTGATGAGAAGTCTTTGAATATACTATATTACAAGGTCCAAGGGCAGATTATTTTCATAGTTCTTTTTGCTGCCTTACTATTATTGGTGATTTGAAGTATTAAAATATCTATCTGCTTAAATTTTAATTCTATATGATCAGAAAAATATTAGGGTTTTGTATCCTAATAATTACACCTGTCAAAACGGGCCGAGCCCGTTGGGCCGGCCCGCCTCACAGGCTAAAACATGTGGGTTGGGCCCTGATATTAAAGGCCCGTTAAAAAACGGGTCTAAACGGGTTTGCCCAAACGGGCTTGAAGTCCAAACGGGCAAAACCCGTTTGGGGCGGGCTAGCCCGCGGCCTTTCATTTAAAAAACTGTTTCGGCCCAAAACCTAAAGCCCTAAACTACCTATTCCCAATTTTCTGTCGATTCTCCAGACTCCAATTAGGGGTGGGCATTTTTTGTCGGGTATCGGGTACCCGACCCAAACCCGACATGTCGGGTTCGGGTTTTGTCGGGTTTTGATATTAAAAACCCGACATTTCGGGTACCCAAACCCGACACTAACTGTCGGGTTGGGTGTCGGGTTTATGGTCGGGTACCCGATCGGGTATCGGGTACCCGACAAAATAAATAAATAAATAGATTTTAATATTTATTTTCTAATATTTATTTTGCTTTACAATATTTATACTTATTTTATAATTAGTAGGATTTGTATTTTATTCTATGTGGTGAAAAGCCATGTATAAGCTTTAAAAATTTGTGAAGTCTCATATATTGATTTTTTTTAGAATTAATAATGGACAATTAACCTTGAACATGATATGATAATAAATTTCAAGAATTGTAAATAACTTTGATGAGTTATATTTTTATTTTAATAAAAAAAATGGCATTGAACACTAAAATTTAATTATATAATACTAATAAATAAGATAACATTAATAATAATAAATAAAACTGAAATTTTTTTATTTTTTAAAAAAATTGATAGTTATTATTATTTAATAACAATATAGATGAATATACCTATATATTTGCTTAAATATTAGTAATCTTAGTTTTTTTTGAACAAATTGTGTAATTTAGGCTAGTCATTGTATTTTTATAAAAAGTAAAACTAAATAAATAAAATATATTTTTTTAAAAAAATATTTTTGTCGGGTATCGGGTACCCGATCAACCCGACCCGACAAAGTCGGGTACCCGAATATCGGGTACCCGGTCTTATGCGGGTCGGGGTCGGGTAGCCATTTTGGAAACCCGATAGTGTCGGGTACCCGACTTTCGGGTACCCGAACCTGACAACCCGACCCGATGCCCACCCCTAACTCCAATACCCTTCTGTGTCATCTCTTCATCCGCCGCAGCCCGCACTCACCCACGCCCCCCCTATGCCGCCACCACCACCGCATTGACGCCCGCGACTTCCGCTTGCTACCGCTGAGACGTTGCTACTCGCCATTGCTGTGCCGGCGCCCTCAGCTCACCACCACCGCTATGCCGCCCTGCCGCAACATCCGGTCCCCCTGCGACATCGCCGCCGCCCGTCTTCAACTTGCTGTAACACCGTCACCATCTCACTGTAAGTTCTAACTGTTTCTGTAAGTTTTTATAATCTCTGTGTAACGATGATTTCTTTGTTTGAGTTTTTTCTTCATCTAATTCTTGAATTTGTTCGGTCATAAATTTTGAATCTCTGATTTGTTGTAGCAACTGCGTAAGTTCTACAATTTGCCAATACAGCTAGCATTTATTTCCTAGTGAGCTTAATTCAGTAGTAATACTCATTGTTTAGTGTGCTACAAATCAAATTCCTCTTTGCTTGCTTGACCACAGACCACCTCTATTTGTTGCTAGGACACGACACACACCATTTTATTAATGATTGCCAAAAGAAAATAGGTATCATTAGCTCTACATAGTGGTTATAAACAATTATTAAATACTGTATAACATTTCCTCTAGCACAAGCAGACTAATAAGTGATGGAGTATGTTTTATTAACTCATAATTTTGTTTGCAATCGGGACATATCAGTTTCTACCAAATAAGGTGTGTATTGATTTTTTTATTCAACTGATGATTAAAGTTTTGTATTTTTTTCTTTTTTACCAAATACTTAATTGACTAAAAGGCTTACTCAACTGAATCTGGTTCAAAAATTGATTGTTGTTTGCAGGAAGAGTTATTTTCTTGTGTGGTTTAACTTTTTTAGTGAGCCAGAATGCAGGCTTTGTGTAAGAAAAAAGAAATTGTGTATACTGGTAGTACATATTTTCAACCATCCTGGACCTGGCCTGGTTGTATATGATACAATCCACCTTGGGTCTGGGAGAGTGATGGGCAAGGAGGCGGGGACTGGTCTTTAGTGGTTTAAACTTCGCCTTTTGTTTATTGACTTATTGCCACAAGATTTATTCCTTCTCAACATTTTGTAGCTTATTAAGCCTAACGACTTCAGCACTGGCCAACGTCTAATTTGCATACCCAACAATAAATGTTGGGGATCCTCTGTCAAACTAACCAACAAATAACAGGACTGTATTGTGTATTATCTGGACCCAGTAACCCTGGGTAAACACGAAACAGGCCCTTGTGTCTTTTGATGATTGGCCATCCTCTGTCAGGGTATTAGAGCCTAAGCTTAGTAGGCACCTTTTAAGTATTTTCATCTTAATATAAGCAAGCAGGGTAAAATTCCATAATCCAACACTAGAAAATTGATAGAATCGTGATACTGCAAGCAACTGGGTGAAATATGAGGTGAAAGTTCTCAGAAAATATTTTTACACGCAATGACTTGAGTCCCTAAGGTTTGGCAACATGTTGTTAATTATGCATGTTTTACTGTGGTAGAAGGGCCCAATTTGGGACATAGCTTGGGCCAAACCACCTCATGCTTTTCACCAGTGAGCCTTGCTGAAGTCAAGGGCTACAGTATAAGAACTGCTAAACTAGCACCATATGCTACAGACAAACTATGTTCTGGAAGTAGAGAGGGATCATCCTACATTTTCTGCTTTAGAAGGAGCTAAAAACACTTGGTTTTTTATATGAGTTTCCTATTTTGATTTGTTTTGTTATATATTACCAAGAATGAGGGCCAGATGAGTGACATTTTTTATTAGTCTGCTAACATAATACAGCTACATGTTTATTGGCATTGATCCACTTGTTAATATTGAAGTGATATTTGAAATATATATAATATACAATATATATATACATAATATAATATATAATAATAAGGGGGAAGGGGGTATGTACGTGTTTTATTTTTTTTTGTTATTTATTTATTTATCTATTTATTTTAAGAAAAAAATAGTGGACAAAAGAATAAACAGACACGTAGCATTTCATATGTCATGTTGTGTATAGTAGAATAATAAAATACTAGTAGCTATTTCATCCCACATCGGCAATCTCCACAACTCTCGTCTACCCTAATGCCTATATATATGTGTGACTATATGAGTTATTACATTGAGAAATTTACCAAGCTTACTAGCTTACTGACACAAGCAAAAGGTAAGCATAGTTTAAAATTTGTATTTTATTATTATTATTATTATTATTATTATTATTATTATTATTATTATTATTATTGGGATGATGTGTTTGCGTTGCCCCAGCCTCGGTCTTTTTTTTAAAGGAGGATCTTAGTTCAAACTTTGATAGCAGAGTAGTAGCTGGGAAGGCGCTGAGGATCTGCTGGGCGAGTTAGAGTTAGTTAAAATTTTGCGGTAAAGTAAGTTCATTATATTCTTCTATAAGTTTCCCATGCTTTTCGCCTTTGTTATTAGCTTTCCTTATCCGCTACTTATTTATTTAATTGTCCTTGTTTGAGTTTCCTTTATTCGCTATCTTTATTTATTTAGTTTGTCTTTGCCTTAGTAGTATGCCTTTATTTTTGTTCCTGCTTTAGTAGTTGGCAATTTATTTTCGTTCTTGCCCTACTAGTAATAGGGTTTTATTATTTCTTATTGGCCTACGTTATCCGTTATCGTTCGTTCGTTTCTTGATCATTGTTTTATTTGTTAGCCTTGTTGATTCCTGATGCATTTGCTTCCATCGCGTATTTCCTTTGATGTCGTTCCAATTGCCTTTGATTTACGTAGAACATGTTGTATAAATAACCCCTTTGAATATATGTCCTAAGTACGACAACATAGGTTATAGCCATCCCGCTGAGGGGTTTATGGCATAATATGAGTGAGACCAATTCATTGATGATCTCTGTTGAACCTGGTGAGGTAAGCCAACTTGTTGTTGAATCCATAGCCTGCGGGCACCCTTAAAGGACAATTATCTATTGATTAATAGATGACAAACATGATTGAGGTTGACTTGCCATGTGATGGCCCGTATGCAGTAGACACTGGGAAAATGGCATATAGAGTTACCCCCGATCTAAACCAAACCGGGCGAGACCCGCTATTAGTCATGATACTAGTATTGTGAGGTTCATGCTGGATCCCTCTAACATGCATGCCACCGTTGAGATGGTTAATTATATCCGGGCAGTTGCCCCTGTTGAGATTTTGGGTTGCTCCCGAAATTAATATTTATATTTTCGAATTGCTGGATATTGATATGAGAGAACCCTTATTTTGTTGTTCACATTGTTGAGTTCCTGGTTATTGATCTGGAAGTACCCTTGTTCTGTCTATAATTGGTTGGTTGTTCGTTGATTCTGAGTATAGGGAACTTATCAACGAATCCTTCGCTGATAATCCTTCTTTCTTCATTCTTTGTGCTTCCAGGTTAAGATTAAAGACTGACAGGGGAAGGGAGCACTACACCAGCGTATTTTCTGCACATAAAACTTTTCATTAGTTTTGGAAGATGTCGGACTTTTGACAACGATGCGTTGTGATTTTGGTATCTTTTGTATAAACTCAAAAATGATTACTCTCTCTACACTGTATATTGTTTTGAGAAACGATTTTTATTTTAATAAAATATTATATCTGTTATATTTAATTATTGTTGTTGAAAATTGATAATTTTCGTTTTAGCCTTAGCATCTCCTGAATAAGCCCGATGTGTCCGATCGAGACTTATTTGGGAGGTGTGGCGGTAACACCCGCGAGTCGGAAAAACCGGGGTGTTACACTGGGCCACGTTGCAAGAGGTGGTTTAGCGACGTGGGTCATCAGTGCTTCAATGTTCTTCTTTTTCTTCTCTCACGTCGTGAGACTCATGTCTCCCGTCGCAAGACCATCCCACGTCGCAAGACATAGGTTAGCGACGCAGGTCTTCATCCTTGGCTTTTTCTTAAATTCTTACTTCTGCGTCGCAAGACACCCCCACGTCGCTAGACTATGTCTCACGACGTGGGTGTATGGCTTGCGACGGGGTGTTCTGGACTTGGTATTCCTGTTCATCTTTCGCAAGACCTCTCCACGTCGCAAGACTATGCTTTGCGACGTGGAACCTGGTCTAGCGACGAGTTGGGCCAGATGGGCCGAAATTGTATTTTTGTGGGCTATTTATTCTTTTGCCCATCTTTTCTATTCCTTTTTCTTTTCTTTTCTTTTTCTCGTGTTTTTGGATTTTTCTAACACATAATGTAATAAAATTACATATTTTTTTGTTTGTCAATACCAGCTTATTATTTCTACAGAAATGCATAAATCATTCCAATTCAACTGCATTCTTATTTAAATAAGATGGGAATGCGATCAAAATGTCCGTATCAGACAATGGATTGAAAATAATGGACATTTCTGGCCATTGTCAGTAACCGGATTTATAGGCCCGATGAGCTGGAACGAGAGGGCTAAGGTCGATAGAGAAGCAGCGTTGATGTCCCAGAGGCAGTGGTACAGAAGACCCCAGATTGCGACAATGGAGGTACCAGAAATCGTGATGGTGGCATAATGGCCGGAGATAGACTCTGCAACGGGAGAGTGCAGCAGTGTGAGGAGGCTTCGACTGAATGTGAGCTGTGAAGCGGCGGCTGTTGAGGCTCGCCTGAAACGGAAGCGCCAGGGATGATGCTGGACTGTGAAGATGGAAGCAGCAACAGCCATTTTGCGATGGGAGAGGGGCCAGCGGTGGTGATGCAGTGGTGGAGCCGACACGGACGGTCCGAAGCCCTATGAACACGAAGTGGAGAAAGGAAGTGCCTTCACTTTAGGACTGCTCTCAATTAAAGTAATTACTGCACTTAAATTTCTTGATTTTTTTTTGAATTATCGGTTCTTTTTCTCCGCGTAACTAAGTGAACCAAAAACTGCTTTACATATTTTGATATTGTTTTTGGCGAATTGTACCGAAAACTTAGTTGTTCAGTGAAATTAAAATGTCCTAGGGTTCTGAGCATGCCGATATATTAATAGTATGTGTGTATGCGATGACATGATTTAATTTCAAGCACATAGACGATTCTGTGGCTTTTAAATTTTTTTTTTTGGCAAACTATCCTGTCGTGTTTTCATATGTCATATACCAAGCACTGCTGTCAGTGGTGGATGGTGGTGTAAGCCCTCTGTAAAAGTATTTAGTTTACAAGTACACCAGATGGAGGAGTTTGATTTATTTATTTTTTTAAAATCCACTTAATTTTGATTTTGTTATCCTTTTGCACTTTTATTTAAGCAACAAGAGTAATGTTCGGATGTATTGCTATTTTCACTTTAAGAATTTTTTATCTGTAATATGCGGATATTGTTGTGCATTAGTGAGAATTGATTTACTTCATTATTAATGAAAAATTGCTTATGTTAATATTATTTATTGAAACACTTGATTCTTGGTACATATGATTTGCATCAACATAATCTTTCTCCACTTTATGATGCGTTGCTTGGTTATTTTTTAAATTTATTTATTTCTAATTAGGGTACTATTTCAACCAAAACTTTTTTGTGATTAATGTTAGTTAGAATGAGATTTGATTTATAATGATTGACTTCCTACCTACATGTTTGACAACAAGAGCACCAACAGCTCATTGTGGATGCAAGAGCTCTCCCACATCTTGTGGACCTTCTAAAGAGGCATAGAGATGGTCAAAACTCTTAGGCTGTAAATGGTGTGATTAGGAGAGCAAGTGATGCTATAACGAATCTTGCCCATGAAAATAGCAGCATTAAATCCCGAGTTAGGTTGGTAGATCATGCCTACACTACTGGGATTAATATTCAGTACTTACCCCTTAATACATATATTTTCTTCTAGGGTTGAGGGTGGAATTCCTCCACTGGTTGAGTTGACCCAAAAGTACAGAGAGCAGCTGCTGGTGCGACTCGCACCCTTGCCTTTAAAAATGGTGAATAACAAAAATTAGGTACTTTCACACTCTGTTATTATGCAACAATTTTGTTCCTCCTTTACCTTTTTTAATTGCCTTTTGCTTTCAGATTGTGGAGTGTCATGCCTTACTGACACTCATACTAATGCTGCGTTCTGAGGATTCTGCTAAACATTATGAAGTCGTATCTTTCATGTTTTCATGCTCTATAACTTCTTATTACTTATCATTGATTTCCACTTGCATCCTGGCATATAAATTTAAGAGACTAAAGATGTGGATAAGGCTTACCTGTAATGCGCAGCTTTTATACACAAGCAACTGGTCCTGATTCCTGATCATAGCTATCTTAAGTTATCAGGTTGGTATCATTGGTAATCTGGTGCACTCATCCCCAAACATCAAGAAGGAAGTCCTGGCAGTTGGAGCTTTGCAACCTGTAATTGAATATAAACTAAATTTGGAAAACCATGAAAATATAACATTCATGGTTGGTAGGAGTACAATAAACCCAAGGAGAAAGTTTCCATTCGCAGTTTGTTTTGCTATGACTATAAACAAAAGTCAATGTCAATATTTAAAATGGTTGAAATCTATATTCTAAACCAGTTTTTAGTTATGAACAGTTATATGTTAAAATATCTCGTATCACTAGCAAGAGGGGACTCAAAGATACAATAAGAATTGTTGTTTACAATGAAATTTTCAGCAAATTGTGAAGGAAAATTTCATATTATACTTAATAATTTATATTTAAATTTTATTTATTTTAAGTTAAATTTCAAATTAAATAAAAATGTTATTTTTAATATTTATTTTTATTGCTGCTATGTTTGTACTGGACAAGCCACAGAAGCTAAAGAATGCAATATAATATGATTTTTCTGTTAGTTTTAAAAATAATTAAATTATACTCCATCCGTCCCATTATATCGTCCTGTTACTGTTGGGCACGAGAATTAAGGTAAAATTAATTTGTGAATATATAATGGGGCCCACATAGTTGTTAGAGGGGAAAAATATTTCTATTTACAGAAAGAAGACATTTGTGATGTGACATCCAAAAATAGAAAGTAAAACCTTTGAGTTGGGACAGATGGAGTATTATCATATACACTCACTTTCGAATATATGTAAAATTATTACACATTTATGTATTACTCAAAATACATTTATTATTACTATACATAAATATATAATTATGCCCGTGAATCTCGACTGATTATTTTCTAGTACATTAATTAATTATATTTTTTTAATTTTTGATGATTGATTAGGAATTAATTTCCAAACCGATGATTCATTTACAAAACCCATAACTGTGGCCCAATTTTATTTTGATCCATGCAGCCCAATATTCAATACTTCCAATCCAATACCTATATAGCCCAAAACACAAATACACAGCCCACCCTCTTTCAGATTAGGGCACAAAAAAATGGGCGCCGCTATGGAGTGCGAATGAGCGGGATAGAGAGCTGAAATGGTGGCGAACGGCGCCGGGAGAGCACAGCAGCAGCGGCGGTGCGAGCTGGAGAAGACGCGACGGAGTAGACTAGCTGAGTGTAGAGAGGAGGCAGCCGCCATTTTTAAAGGTCGCCGGCGGTGGTGAATGCTAAGGACGATACCAGAGAAGAGAGGAGGATGTCGGGGTGGTTGAGGCTCACCGGATCTAGAGGCGCATTGGGGCGGCGGGGATGAAGAATGCTCGTCGGAGACAAAATGGTGCTGCAACGAGCGAGGCGAGCAAGGCGAAGGCAGCACTGGGCACGGCGACATGATGGAGATGCTAAGGAAGGCGTGATAGAGGAGAGACAATCCAGGGCAGTGGTGATGTTGCGCTCTGAATGAGCAATCGCTGCGCGAGGTTAATTACCAGAAGCCATCGCACGGTACAGGGAAGCTTGTGCGCAACTACGTTCAACCGCCGGCGAACTGCGGGAGGGGCTTGAACTCGACACCGGAGCAGCATAAGGGAGTTAGTGAGCACAGGAAGCCGTCAATGGACGAGGACGATGACTCGGACGTGGAGATGCTGGGAGGGATGATGGTAGAGCTTGAGATGGGGGGAGCCAGCTTGCTGGAAACACGTTGATGAAACTGAGGTACATTGTGTTGTTTGCAATATCTGTTTTTGTGTATGGCTGCATGTATAGGTGGGGGTTCTCAGTTTTGAAGCGGAATATGGTTAATCTGGTTATAAATTCTAGTGGAGTTCTACTGAATTTTGTAATCTGCATTCACCTTGCAATTGTACCTATGTTTGGAGATTATAGAAACATCTGCTTTAGTGGGGTTTGAGTTTTATCTATTTTTGTTTCCCGTTAGTGGGTTAGGCCTGGGGTGGGGGGTTAGAACCACATAAGGCGCTCCCCACTTGTTTAATCTGTCTCAAAGGAGAAATACAAGACGTTTTGTTGTTCATGAGCAAAATGGGAACAGGGTATGAATTTCTTGTAACTTCTATGGTCTCACTCACTTTGAATGATTAGCCTTCATAAATTATTTTATCAAGGCTAATAACTTGTTTACATTAAACGATTAGGGCCCTTGATTAGTCAAGGTCCACTGATAATTATGCTATATTGAGGGATAAACAGTCACGTCTAATTAGGTGGGAGTAATTAATCCTCGGTGTGATTAGTTTATCAATCATATTTTTTAAAGTGAACAATGCCTATTGGTATTGAAGTATATAATTGAGTAAAATCCATGCAGTTTGGGAAGTTTGGGAAGTTCACTGGCTCTAGTAGCCAGTTTGGATGCTATGGAATTTGCTTAAGTTGCTGAAGTGTTTCCAGTGAGACATAAATCCTTTAAAATATTCATTGAAGATTTTGAAAACATGAGTTTAATCACTGTGCTGTGTTGTTGCATCATTTCTCAACTGCTCTGGCATTTATAGCCGTCAAACTTACAGCTGCATTTCTTTGTTTTCTTGGAATGTTTTATGAATGAAGAATTTGTTTCATAACTGTTCGAAATAAATGGTTTTCCTCTTTATTCAGAGTTCATTTCTGTTCTTTGCTCTCGGGTTCAAACATTTTTTATTTTATTTTATTTTATTTCCTGCAATGTACTATGTACCTCAATCTCATTAATCAGGTTAACATAAAAAACCTTTTCTTATATGGGCAGCTGATTAATTTACTTTTACATCCATTAAATGACTTGTAAGGAATTTATAACTTCGGGGGATTCACCAACTCTTGTATTTCTGAATTCAGAAGTTAAGAGTTGTGTATGTAAAAATTGCAGGATTCTTGTAGCCATTGGTAAAACACTGCAAAAGAATGATTCATTTTGTGATTGACCAAACAGAGATTATATTAATTTTTTTTATCTAACTTTGTCAATGGGGTGCCATTCTTATTTTATTTTGTTTTATTTTTTGATGTCAATGTAGTGAATTCACTCAACCTCAATAATTTTTTGGCCATTGCTGTTTCTTTGCTACCCTTGTAATAGTCCAGTCCTTAGCCAATCCCAAATTTCAACATCTTATTTTAGATTTTGCTTTAAGGAATATCTGTATTAGCATCCATGTCAGTAGTTTATAAGTATTTTTTTGCCTCCTGGTTTTGCTTGTTTCTAAGAACATCTAATTATCCTTGTTGATGTATCTATTTTTCTTCTTTGTTCTTATAAGCATTAGTTCTCTTTATTTATATTGTCATAATTTGATTTGGTGATTTATGTAGATGTTCAAGGATCTGATAACTCCATTCCCCTCTCACCTCAATGGCTTCTGCCAAAACAAGTGGAGAATAAAACTGGAGCATGCTCATGTATTGCTCCCCCCGCTTGAAACACTTTGCACTGTGGAGGAGACATGTGTAAGGGACAAAGCTGTAGAGTCATTGTGCAGAGTTGGATAACAGATGAAGGAAAGTGATTTGGTTGATTGGTTTATTCCTCTCGTGAAGGTGAGATATAGTATATTTTTTGCTTATTTTGTTGCTATTGAGGCGGCCGTAAATGTTTGGGGCAAGCCAGAGGTCGTATATGCATGGGTATTAGTATTATTCTTTCTTTCATTTTTAGCCAAAGGTCATATATGTCAGTAATGTTAATGCTATTTTGAGCAATGCTGTCACCATTATGTAATGAGTGGGAGGCTGCTATGGCATGGTTGCATCGTGATATTTTCCCTTTTCTCATTGCTTCCTTTTTCTATCTTGCAAATAGATTAGCCATTTTGTCGGATTAATTGATAATATTCTTAGTTTGTGTAAGTTATTACCTCAGACTGAATTGAACATGGAGTTTATTGTGGATTTCTGGCATCTGGTTTTTGTTTATCACTTTAGTTAGTGAATTGTCCTAAGATTAAGCATGTGAAGATGTTGCTTTCTCCTGAAAGTTATCACTTTAGTTGGTGTATGAATATGTTTGTTTTGATGTGAAGCCTCCACATTCTCTTTTTGTTCTCATGTTTAGGTTTTCCATATTGTTATATTTTCGGACCATGCATTCATTGATTATTTTTTTTCTTCAATAGAAACTTGTATTATAGTACTTGGTTTAGAAAACATATCTGATAAGCTCTTGGCAAATATTTGACAAACTTCGAATTCCTATGCATGTTAATTTTGTAGATTGGGGTACTAGAAGAGACAAGAAATCGTACTCTCCATGGTATTTTGCGCGTCCAAAGTTGCTTTAGAGGACACAACGCTCGGTGCAACCTCAGGGAGTATAGAAGAGGGATTACCATGCTACAGTCGTGTATGCCTCCAACGATTTATGCTTTGGCTTTCTTTTTCTAATTAGATTACTTGAGACATGGAACTTTAAATGCAGTTATCCGTGCTGAGAAGACTAGAAAGCAATATGCGGTCTTATTGCAGAGGCATAGAGCAGCTGTTTCCATCCAAAAGCATGTCAAAGCCAGGACTTCAAGAAAAAGGTTCAACAGATACAATCGAGTAAGAATCATCATTTAGATCCCCTATTCAATGTTATACATATCAACTGGAAATTTCAATTTGCTATTGTAAATTCAAAAGATCTATAAACCTCCCAAGTAAGTTAAAATATTAGCTGAGAAGCTACCCACTGTTATCATAGATTTAACATCTATGCTCTTGAAAATATGATGGTTTGTTAACATATTGTATGAGGAAACATGCTTAAAATCGTTACTAGTACCTAAACAGAAACTAAATCATATAGCTAGATCTATATTTTCTTCACAACCATCAAAAATTTATCTTGATTCACTGGTTTTGGTTTATAGTTGTTTTTGGTTGGTTGGTCAGGAGACATAGGTTTGCTGCAATTTGGAGGAAGAAAGGTACTTGTGGTTTTTCTTCAATCATTTCATATATATGCTTTGATATTTTAGTTGATGAAGATTCATTTTTCAAACTAGCTTTCTCCACCAGTGTCGTGTTTATAGATTCTTCTTGAATTAGTTATTTCGTTTTCAAATCCCTGCATTAAATCACACGACACTCATTGAGTAAAGGTGAATGACATTTCATTTGTTCAATTTTCTTTTCTCAAGTTTTGGCCTACCCCATCTGATTGGAACATATTATCGCATCCAGTTTATTAGAGATACATTTCATTCCTGTAGTGATGGCAATCCCACTTGGTATTGCCCTCAAGAAATATTTACTTTCCCTAGGCCTATAGTAATTTTGCAGCTGCTAGTTTGCTGCTTTTGTTTTAATATATCAGGTTTCTCAGATTTGTTCGTTGTGTATTTATTGACTCCCATCTTTCTTCTGTTCCAGGAACTGATGATGATTTTCCTCCGCCACACCAAAATAGGGTTTCAAGGGGAGGGCCAGGAGGCCGTGTTGCTGGTAATGGAAGGCCTGCAGCCATGGGTTCTATGCAATATCCTACGATGAATGAAGAGACTGATATGGAAACCAAGATTCACCAGCTTGAGCAAGAAGCATACAGTTCAGTTCTAAGGGCCTTTAAAGCTCAAGCTGATGCCCTTACTTGGGTACTATTTGCATTTTGAAAACATGAATCTAATATGACATATTTGTTTGATCAGATTTATATGTCTGCTCAATAAAATATATTTTCTTCAGGATAAGGAAGGTTTAATAACTGAATTAAGGAAAGAGTTGAGATTGTCATATGCAGGGATATTCTCAGCAGAGTTAATGCAGATGACACAATTAGAAGAATAAGGTTTTGCATTTGTCCGGAAATCTTGCTGACTTCTTCAGTTTAATAAAACAATATAATTTTTTTATTATTTATATAGTATTTTACTAAATTTTTGTCATTTACTATCAGGGAGTGGAGATCATCTGGTGGGCTTCAACCGGGCATTCATTTACCCGGTCATGCACTACATGAGCCAATACCCAGTCCTATCAGCCTCTCGTAAAAAACAGAAGGTATCCTCATCGTTACCATCTCAGTCCTTTGGTGGTGGTCCATCAGCTTCTTTCCACCCACAGGCGATTGCTCCAACAAATCAGCCATCCTCATCATCATCAAAACATGGACCCATATTAGGGGCAAAAGTTAAAAAGCACAAACCTGTGAGTTTTAAGTGAGATTTTAATTTGATCATGCTAGATTAAGATGTTAATCTTCACTAATGATTTGCTGGTCAGGTACCACCAGACTCATCTTCGATGAAGATGCCATATACTCCTGGTCCAGCTGGAAGAGGTCAATTTGGTAGCCGCTTTACTTCTGGTGGACTCACTGATGGACCTACAGGAGGTTCATTTGATCCATTGATTGGAAGAAAGTTAGGACCAGATGGCCAGATGATAAAAATTTCTATGAGGCTGTGATAACTGACTTTAATGCAGCTGAGGTATATTGAACTCCTGGTATTCATGAATTCATTGCTTACTAATGTGGTATTAAGTTTTCTGATTGGATTCCAGGGTCGACATGCTCTTGTTTATGACAAACACCGCGAATGAAACATGGGAATGGGTCAACCTGTCTGAGGTAGGTACATGTTTTATCCTCTGTAAAGATTTGACGTCAAGTCTTTATCTCTAATCATTGATTTAGAATTACTGTGTTCAGTTCACAACTTCGCATTATATATGTTGATGTATGAGATATTCCTTACATGCATCTTTTCTATGAAAACAATGTAAGAGATATTACATGTAGCTTTTCTATAGAAAAAATGTAATCTCCTGTCATGTTGGCAATGATTTATATTTAAGGATGATAATTTGCATAGGTGTATTGCTGTTGCTAAATCTTTTCTGACTAATGCGGATCAAGTTCCATTGATCAATTCTGAATTAGCTAATGCTCTATAAGATCTTTTTCATTTGTTCTTTTTGATGAATCTTCATTTTCAGTTTTACTATACAAAGTTTTACTTTAACCTTTTGCCTTTCAATGGTATGGAATAATTGCAGTGATGAAAGTATGAAAGCACACATTTCAATTAAGGTTATTTCACTTATCCCATGTTGTGGCATGTAAAGCATTGATTTGAGGCAAGGTTGTCATGGCGTCGCCATGTCGTCGCCTTGGCGTCGACATGGCAATGTGGCGGTTTTCCACTACCGCCATAAGCGTTCGCCTCGCCATACGGCGATGTGCTGCTGCTACAGTTTGAAATTTCACTATGATGGAACCACAAGGGTCGAATTTAACCCATCTGACCAAACACAACCCAGAAAATAGCAAAAAAAAAAAAAAAAAACCAAAAACCCTGAGCTGGTATTATTGTTTCTCTTTTCGTAGCTTTTACTCTCTATTTTGTCTTATTCTAAGCATTTGAGAATTTTGGCAGCTTGACTATGTGTCCTTCCTCCCCCACCCCATTTATCTAACTTTCTAAGTTGTTGCCAGCTGTCCATACTATCTACACTCCATTTTTACTCCACTTTCTGTACTTGTGTGTCTAAATATGAATATTACTAATTAATTTGTCACGAGTATTGAGTGCTACCTGTGGCCCGCACTCCACTCTATTCCTAATTGCCTAAATTTATAGTAGCACCAAATATTTTAGGATATAATATTATTGAATATATTAGACACACTAAACTATATACTAATATATAAAATTTTATAATATTTAATATATTACTTAGCGCCATATTGTCGCCATGGCGGCCGCCATATCGCCATGGCGGTATGGCAGTCCATAGGCGCCGCGCCGTAACAGGGCGCCGTAACAACCTTGATTTGAGGGTTATACGGTAACATAATGGTTTTGTCTGAAGATCATTTGTGTCTTCTAGCTGTTGGCTTTACATGCATCATTGAATTCTGACTGTATTTAAAATGGCCTTCGGAATGCTATAATGTTGTTATTCTGCATAGTATGGTTTTCGTTTCACAGTAGTTTTTCTGTCAAAGAAAACAAATCAACATATTAATGTATTGGATCTTAGCAAATATGCCAAGCATATCCTAATGCTTTAGCATTTCTTCTGCAGATCCCCCCAGAGTTTATCCAATAGGTAGGTGAAGACCCTGGAATTTCTCGTCATGGAAATTATGGTGGACCAGCTCACAGAATGAACCAAAACTCTGGGGCGAGAAAATGCTCCTGGTCCTGGAGGAGGAAGGGGATTACCCAAGGGTCATTCCAGGAAGGAAATTCCACAATCACATAATGGTTTTAGAAAGAAAGGACCTGATGACTTGCAGTTGCTTGACACTGAAACTCTTAATAAGGAGGTATGGAATAGTGTGGTAGTCTATTACCTCCATGTCTAATGAGTATACTTTTTAATTTAATGCAAACTTTTATAGGTAGAGCGTGTTTTTGGTGCCAATCATCCAGACCCTGTGGAGATTGAGAAGGCAAAGAATGTGCTAAAGGTTGAACAACACTCTGTTGGATTTCATCTAGACTCTTTTAACTCATTTGATATGCTTATTGGTTTTACTTTGTGCAACACAGGAACATGAACTTGCACTTACGGATGAACATGAACATGAACATGTTGGGAGTTCAATAATCGATGAGAAGTCTTTCGATATACTTCTAGCAGAAGGGTTAATGGCAAAGATTTATATATTGAATCAAATTCTGGATTACCCTGATCTGGTTAGCCATTTCTACTCCGAAACATTTTGGAAAGTTGGCGTGTTCCCTAACCACCCCAGACTTTGCATCTTGCTTTACAAGATGTTTCCAGAGCACCACAGCAAACTGCAGCTTGAACGGGTAAGTTTGAAGATCCTTTGTTAAAATTGCTACTGTTTTCTCTAATTTGGAAGTTAAAGGAATACTTGATTCACACAAGTTTGTATTAGGTTGATAAATTTGCTTTAGATGCCATGAATGATAGTGCTGAAGTTCAGTTCATTTGCAGAGCTTGGAGCCAAGGTACTGTTATTACCTTGCTGGTGAGCAATGAAGAATGCTTGTAATTAGTTTTACTTATTGAAAGCTCATGGTGACTTGTGAAGCACCTGCTGTCCCACACTTTAGTTATGGCATACCAAAGTCTACTCCATTCTATGCATTCCGAGAAGAGTATTATATGCTCCTGAAAACATAAGATGAAGAGATAAGTTTTATTCCGAGAAGAGTATTATATGCTCCTGAAAACATAAGATGAAGAGATAAGTTTTACGATATTTTATCACACAAGTTAATTTGATTTCCTTGCAGCCCCACCAAAAACTCTCATCCTACATGCCTTTATGGATCTCTTTGCTCATTTGTTCGTGTCCATCTATTATCTGAGAAGGCAAGTGTATAGTCACCATGATGATCTTATTTCCTTTGTTTTACTTTTGTTTTATTCCAGCTGTGGAATTGTCAATTTTTTGTGCTCTTACATTGTAAATACTTGCACCACAGATACCAAGAAAAATGATGCTGCAAACAATATATTCTTTTGCATGCCATGGCACGAGACGATCGAGATTGTGATTTCTATAATAGGTGAGACAATAATTACTGTTCAGACTTTTTTGAAGACCCTGGAGTTGGAACCAACTCAGTTACTTACTGTATTCAAAAAGTAAGTTTGCATTCTAATAGGGCTTTCGGCCCTCTATTTGAGAGACAGGTAGGTAGATATTGATTATTCATTAACAAATCATGATGTGGTTTTTCCCTTTAGTAAGTGATAATTTATTCAAAATATTAATTGACAGGCACAAAAAGAGAAAATTCGGTCTGTCCAAGGAATGCGGATCACGGTTTGCAGCACAAAATATACTTTGGATCACGGTTTGCAGCATAAAATATATTTTGGATCCCGGTTTGCAGCACAAAATATACTTTGGATCATGGTTTGCAGCACAAAATATATTTTGGATCACGGTTTGCAGCACAAAATATACTTTAGGATTGAGGGTTCTAGGGTTTGAGGGTTCTAGGGTTCTAGGGTTCTAGGGTTTGAGGGTTTGAGGGTTCTAGGGTTCTAGGGTTCTAGGTTTCTAGGGTTTGAGGGTTCTAGGTTTCTAGGGTTTGAGGGTTTGAGGGTTCTAGGTTTCTAGGTTTCTAGGGTTTGAGGGTTCTAGGTTTCTAGGGTTTGAGGGTTTGAGGGTTTAGGGTTTAGGGTTTAGGGTTTAGGGTTTAGGGTTTAGGGTTTAGGGTTTAGGGTTTAGGGTTTAGGGTTTAGGGTTTAGGGTTTAGGGTTTAGGGTTTAGGGTTTAGGGTTTAGGGTTTAGGGTTTAGGGTTTAGGGTTTAGGGTTTAGGGTTTAGGGTTTAGGGTTTAGGGTTTAGGGTTTAGGGTTTAGGGTTTAGGGTTTAGGGTTTAGGGTTTAGGGTTTAGGGTTTTAGGGTTTAGGGTTTAGGGTTTAGGGTTTAGGGTTTAGGGTTTAGGGTTTAGGGTTTAGGGTTTAGGGTTTAGGGTTTAGGGTTTAGGGTTTAGGGTTTAGGGTTTAGGGTTTAGGGTTTAGGGTTTAGGGTTTAGGGTTTAGGGTTTAGGGTTTAGGGTTTAGGGTTTAGGGTTTAGGGTTTAGGGTTTAGGGTTTAGGGTTTAGGGTTTAGGGTTTAGGGTTTAGGGTTTAGGGTTTAGGGTTTAGGGTTTAGGGTTTAGGGTTTAGGGTTTAGGGTTTAGGGTTTAGGGTTTAGGGTTTAGGGTTTAGGGTTTAGGGTTTAGGGTTTAGGGTTTAGGGTTTAGGGTTTAGGGTTTAGGGTTTAGGGTTTAGGGTTTAGGGTTTAGGGTTTAGGGTTTAGGGTTTAGGGTTTAGGGTTTAGGGTTTAGGGTTTAGGGTTTAGGGTTTAGGGTTTAGGGTTTAGGGTTTAGGGTTTAGGGTTTAGGGTTTAGGGTTTAGGGTTTAGGGTTTAGGGTTTAGGGTTTAGGGTTTAGGGTTTAGGGTTTAGGGTTTAGGGTTTAGGGTTTAGGGTTTAGGGTTTAGGGTTTAGGGTTTAGGGTTTAGGGTTTAGGGTTTAGGGTTTAGGGTTTAGGGTTTAGGGTTTAGGGTTTAGGGTTTAGGGTTTAGGGTTTAGGGTTTAGGGTTTAGGGTTTAGGGTTTAGGGTTTAGGGTTTAGGGTTTAGGGTTTAGGGTTTAGGGTTTAGGGTTTAGGGTTTAGGGTTTAGGGTTTAGGGTTTAGGGTTTAGGGTTTAGGGTTTAGGGTTTAGGGTTTAGGGTTTAGGGTTTAGGGTTTAGGGTTTAGGGTTTAGGGTTTAGGGTTTAGGGTTTAGGGTTTAGGGTTTAGGGTTTAGGGTTTAGGGTTTAGGGTTTAGGGTTTAGGGTTTAGGGTTTAGGGTTTAGGGTTTAGGGTTTAGGGTTTAGGGTTTAGGGTTTAGGGTTTAGGGTTTAGGGTTTAGGGTTTAGGGTTTAGGGTTTAGGGTTTAGGGTTTAGGGTTTAGGGTTTAGGGTTTAGGGTTTAGGGTTTAGGGTTTAGGGTTTAGGGTTTAGGGTTTAGGGTTTAGGGTTTAGGGTTTAGGGTTTAGGGTTTAGGGTTTAGGGTTTAGGGTTTAGGGTTTAGGGTTTAGGGTTTAGGGTTTAGGGTTTAGGGTTTAGGGTTTAGGGTTTAGGGTTTAGGGTTTAGGGTTTAGGGTTTAGGGTTTAGGGTTTAGGGTTTAGGGTTTAGGGTTTAGGGTTTAGGGTTTAGGGTTTAGGGTTTAGGGTTTAGGGTTTAGGGTTTAGGGTTTAGGGTTTAGGGTTTAGGGTTTAGGGTTTAGGGTTTAGGGTTTAGGGTTTAGGGTTTAGGGTTTAGGGTTTAGGGTTTAGGGTTTAGGGTTTAGGGTTTAGGGTTTAGGGTTTAGGGTTTAGGGTTTAGGGTTTAGGGTTTAGGGTTTAGGGTTTAGGGTTTAGGGTTTAGGGTTTAGGGTTTAGGGTTTAGGGTTTAGGGTTTAGGGTTTAGGGTTTAGGGTTTAGGGTTTAGGGTTTAGGGTTTAGGGTTTAGGGTTTAGGGTTAGGGTTTAGGGTTTAGGGTTTAGGGTTTAGGGTTTAGGGTTTAGGGTTTAGGGTTTAGGGTTTAGGGTTTAGGGTTTAGGGTTTAGGGTTTAGGGTTTAGGGTTTAGGGTTTAGGGTTTAGGGTTTAGGGTTTAGGGTTTAGGGTTTAGGGTTTAGGGTTTAGGGTTTAGGGTTTAGGGTTTAGGGTTTAGGGTTTAGGGTTTAGGGTTTAGGGTTT